>CM034298.1:52878305-53478305 GCA_019925795.1 Dendrobium chrysotoxum | reverse complement strand
GAAAATAAACTATTTAATGCATACAATCCAAAAGGAAATCTCTAAACAGTCCCTACATTCAAATTTTCCTCCTAACTCCCTCAAAAAACCTTCCTAAACTGTTTTGCGTTGCTTGGGCATCGAATCAGGCGTACAAGAGGTGGAGGGTTTCGCCTCTGTTAGCGCCTGGGCCGGTCCCGTAGGACCGGCTGGACCGGTCTAACAAATTACATACATAACATTGAAATATTAACTATTTACAAAACTTACACTTATGTCAAATATTACCTATTTACAAAACTAACATTGATGTAATTTTTTTTTGAACTATCAAGCCCATGAATTTGTGCATGCTATACTCAAACTATTAGGAGTTTGACAAAAGTGATGAATTTGATATTTGCATAAAAATTTGAAAATTGTAGATATGAGGGTGTTAGTTTTGTGTATAGTAAGATTTGGATGTTATGTATGTAATTTGCCCTTCAAATTATCACTTCTTTTGGCACTTCTAGTAAGATTTGCAATAAACCTAGGCTACCTAGCTAATTATCAAGATGTTTCAGATTTTAGTTTTAGTGAGATGATAGGTGAAGTTTGCATGCGAAGAGATCACGTTATAAAATGTTTTAAGTACCTTTTGGCCGGATGCAATTTATAGTAATCATGAAAAAAGTCTAGTGAACAGAAAATCAATTATCCTATTTATTTTACCTTACTTTAGGATGTTTTTAAAGGATTACTAACATGACGCGTTTCTCTGATTACTGTTAGAATATCTGGACCAGAGGATCGGTTGACAAGAACAAAAGAATGGTAGAGAGTTTGCAGCGCTATGGTATAATCAAGTCAAAGAAAGTGGCAGAAGTGATGGAACAAATTGATAGAGGACTATTTGTACAAAGTGATACTCCAGCTTATATTGATAGCCCTATGCAAATTGGTTACAATGCAACTATATCTGCTCCTCACATGCATGCAACTTGTCTAGAGCTGTTGAAGGAGCATTTGCAGCCTGGCATGCGAGCCTTAGATGTTGGTTCTGGTACTGATCTGTTGAAAACTTCCTTTGATTGTTGTTCTCTATGTATTTTTTTCATTCATTTAGAGTGCTGGAGATTAATGCATTTTTGTGGTTATCATAAGGATATGCAGTATTTTACTTGCATATTTTGATATTTCATAAATAACATATAAAAAAAAAAAAAACTACCATGTGTCCTTATGAAATTAGTTTATTCAATTTAATAGATGTGGTTCTCTACAATTCATTAAGTTATTTGCTTGGAACTAGATATCCTTTTTTGTTTTCTCTATTAAATTAGGGTTGGAATTTTTTCACATGTCTCCTTTTGACGTTGAGTTTATATGCATGTATCTCTTTCATTTGTAGAAAACTTGCTTATGAGTCTTTCTATTAAGTATTTGTTTCTTTTAAAAAATTAACTTGTCTTCACGAATTTGAAGCTTGAAGTTTAAAGCTTTGATAACATATTTTTTCAAATTATTATATTTTCTCCTAAAAAATTGATGGACAATGGTAAAATACTATTTTGTTAAAGCAAGAACAATGATGGCCTGGTTGGGGATTATGGTCTATACATATATTTTTGATATTCGCATTCATATTTATAAAGTTATTTTCCAATTCATTTTGAAATAGTTTTTGATCTTTGTATTGAAGCCTGAATTTTATCCATTAAGAAATTTCCATTTAAACGGTTTAAATGAACTTGGTTGCCACCACTTATCCTAGACATGGGAGATTTTAGATATATGTTGTTACAAAATTGTCATCTTGGATCAGTACTCTGTAAAATCAATGATACCATATGCTTATTTTATGTAGGAAATGTATCGAAGTCTAGGTGTTCGTAGTCAAATATGGAATGTAGAATTTAAGTGGATATAGAATGCAGTTTGTTATGGAGTTATGATTTTGATGCAACATTGTCTATAGCAAAGCAAATGCAAGATAGAGATGTAAGGATTGACCAAGATACACACAATCTAACACTAATAATTAATTAATACTAGTGATTAAACATTGAAAAATAGACAAAACCCAAATCCGTGAAACAATGATATAGCACTCGGCATTGGAAGGTTGAGCAACCAGAGATGAAATTATAAAAACACGCATGGAAATAATTTTAAACTCAAGCTTCTGTAAGATCTAATTAAACCATCTGCTTACTTCATGAAACTTGATCCAAAATAAAACCAGTCGCTTACCTCATGAAATGATTGCAAGTTCAAGCATGTGAAACTCATTGCATAGTTTATAGTCAACTTAGCAATGGGCTATAAACTTAGATATGCAATGCAATTTGTTATATGGAGTTATGAAAATAGATGCAAGAAATGCACATAATGATCCATCAGAAAGCCCATTAATGCAATTAATTAATTACTACTAGTGTTGAAACATAGAAGAATAGAAGAAACCCAAATCTGTTGACCATTGATATACTACTCATTTTTAGAAACAAACTTGAGCCGCAAGAAATGAAATTCTAAAAATATGCTATGAAGAAAACTCATGAAACGATTTGAACTAAAGAATATGAAGACATAAATAAAACAAATCACTTAAAAACAAGAGTTAGAGAAAGGGAGCAGGGGTTGGTAGATGGGCTAATGGAAATTTGAAAAAGAATTAACATAATCGATGAGGCTGGTATGAAAAAGAATTATTTTGCCTACTATTCTTCTAGATTTAGGTTAAGTATATTTTTTAGATCTAAGCTTTGAAATGGTGAAAGGTCATTGATAGCCTTGTTTTGTGTGAAAGAAACTATATTAGGATGGTTTATGGAAAGACTAGAAAGGATAGTTCAAACATGTCAATGCCGTAAAATAACACGCGCCATGGTGCACGGCGTGACGTACATATGGTGTTGTTTGCTTGGCGCGACACATATGTTCAAAATAGCACATGATATTTATGCCATATATGAGCACTAAAGCATGGTGCAAGGCGCAAATTGTTATCTCTGTTAAATGCTATTGGTTATATTAAGGCTTCATTTGAGGCAACTTTTGGCCACTGTATTTTCGTTGCTTTCAAGAAATTTTTGTACTAGAAAGTTGCTTTAAAAACAGGAAGAAAACTGTCTCAAACGAAGTCTAAATATGATGACATAGACTTATCATAGTTTAGTTATTTAGCACAAATCATATATTGCTAATTATGCTAAATGAGATGAAATGATATAGAGAATGCAAATAAAGTTATTAAGTAGAAATGCTTGCATGTGCAGAATGATGAAGTACGCTCCCTTATGGTGCTGGCTGAAATTCAAAATTATATATTATAATTACTTTTATTTAGGTTTATATATTAATATCACAATCAATTATTAATTAATTAAATATCAAACTAATTAAAAAGATTTTTTTTATTTGATCTCTCATGTTTAAATAAAGACCTATGCTAATATAATAAATTGAATTACTTATAATCCATTCAAAAAAAAAAAAATGATAGGAGCGAAAACGGAGTTCGGGAAGGAGCAAAAAAAGAGTTTGGCTAGTTCTTCTCTACCATTGCTTGTCTATTTCTATAATTTCTCTTCTTTTTGATCTTTCTATCTACTTTTCTTAGAGCCGTAGGATCATCTAGGGTTTGCTTTTCCTTGTCGCTATTTCTTCATTGCTGCTTTAGCTTTGTGTGAAGGTTTTGAAAGAATTGCTCAAGGAAGCTTCTATGCCTCCTTCGAAGACGATGGCGTTCCTATTGGACCAGCAATCACGATAGGAGCTCGCCACAAATATAACGATCTTTCTTCCCTTTCGCGCGCTTCTTCGGCTAAATCCCGCAAATTCACCTATGTACAAGATTTATTAAATACATAATTTAAGGTAAAATGGAGCAGGAATGTGATTTAAGTTTATGTAGAATTTAAAGTTACAATTTTTGCCGTTTGGAAGGATTTTGGTTAAACCCTGTATCTAAACAGCCATTTAACCTAAACAAAATCCGTGCCCCAAAGAAACCATTCAAATGATCTCAACTTGATAGTATTAATATTAACATATTGCGTTATGTTTAAAATGATGTGCGCCGTGTAGTGTGCTATGCGCCATGGCTCTACAGAAAACTTTGTGCCATGATGTGCCATTTGTCGTTGAGAAGTATGGGATAGTTTGATGAATAATTATATTTAAGTGATGATGTGAGCAGCACTGTAGCATATATTGAATATAAGGTCTTGGAGAATAGTGATCCAAAATTCATGGAGTCAAATAACTAAACGTTGATGAAGTGATCCAAAAGCCTTACACATAAGAGTAGATAAGAATCGTGGACAAGCTGTAAGCGATTCCTGTCCTCCTCTTCTTTTTCTTGCTAATGTAGCTCCTTTCATATAAATGGCATCATGTTGTCCTTATAAGAATATACTATTTTGAGATAGATTTTGGATAATCAGGACCCTCCAAAGTAAATTTCAGTTGCCCGTGGTTGCTTCCAAGCCTTCTAGGCCTTTGGCCCTTGCTAAAAACAAAGAGTAAGTAGGGAAAACCTTATGCATTTTGGCCTTGGAGCCATTGAGTGAGAAAAGAGAGAGAGGGGCTGGTGCAAATAGGGGATGAGGGAAGTCTAAAATTTTAATTTTCATTGATCAAACACACTTTTTTATGATACAAAAAAGAATCAAAATTCTATTTGAATGCAAGAATGAGGGAAATAATATCTTCTTAAAATTTGGATGCCTAAACTAACTTTTGTTAATCAAGAAGAGTATCTTTTAAAGAAAGTCTAACAGTTAACTTTTTTAGATTCTAGCCAAGTACTTATAAAATACAAGAATTGATCAATTCGTTAGCCAAAAATTTAAGAATGGTTAAAAACTTCTTATTCAAACAAAAATCTGTCCTCAAATTGTTGAATGCACCAATGTATTTGCTCTTGGGTTTAACTGGCCAGAACCCAAGGGGACCAATTCTTTCATGCTAGATTGGCTACCCTTGTCTCTCATCAATTTAGCTGCCAGCTATCAGGTCAGTAGTTCAAACCTACTTGGGTCACGTATCCCTCCTCCATGTTAGGTTGCTTCTGCAAGTAATATTAAATTAAGGGAAGTGTCAGCTACTTACTTTGAATACCGTTTGACTTGCCTTAGAGTTTGCCTTTTTTTGGCAATCTTGATGGTCTCCTTTAACTCACCTGACGCTGAAGTGGTCTTCACATCCACAATGCCATCCTTTTCCAATGGGCCATCAAGGTTGATATTGAGATTCATGATTTTAGGAACTGCCTTATATATTATTCTTTATCATCTAGCAGTGTTAATTCAAATAACTTCAAATTCTTTGCATTAATAATATATTAGATCATTAAAAGGTGTGTCTAAACATAATGCCTTCTGCAAGTTGTCAAATGTACCATAATGAATGGTCTTGATCTTCACCTCATAATTTGCCCTTCCCCAAGTGCAACCAGTGCATATCAATTTCTTGGAAAGTGCATTTGATCATATGTTTTTCATGGCGAGGCACATTCTTTTCCTATGATTTCTTCAAATTTTCTTCTACCTCCTAGTGGATCGTGGGAATTCCATCCATGCATCATTGTGCTCATTGAAGCGCCCTTCACCTTTATCATTCTACTTGGTGCCAATTGAAAACTCTAGATCAAAAGAGCTCTATTATAGGTACCCTAAGAACTCCTTAAAATGCGACTTTAATGTTGAACCATAGCCTACCTGATTAAAGGAGAATTACTTGTATGGAAGACCTTCACCCTAAGTCTTCAGATGCTTCAAACTGTAGCTTCTTAACGTACATACCATTGTTCGATTCATCACCTCTATTTGTACATCTATTTGTGGATGAAAGGCTAAAATGGTTAGCTGTGACTTATAGATATTTAAATACTCCTCATGTCTCTTGTGGTCCTCCCTAGAAGTCCATTAAAATAATCTCTCATGATCGATTAAGTATTGGCAATGTCATCTATAAACATTTCTTTTGGTTTGAAGGCTTAGCACATCTAGGTGAATTTTTGACCGAAAGATGTAGCGCTTTAGATTTTGAAGAGTATTCTCCACACCAAAGTGCCCCCTACTTTGAAAATATGTTCCTCTTGTATCGAAGTTACATAATCTATGCCTCTTGTCATGCACAGTTAGTCTCCAAGGTATGGTAAATCTTCCGCATGATTGGATGCTTGCTATTTAGCACTATTATTTGCTAAAATTGATGTCCCAACAGTTACATCTAGTGGCTATAGGACTTCATTTTGCTTTCCAACCCCTTTATGGGCTTCTCACACCACTCAAAAGTTTGGATTTGTTGCATATATGTACTGTACTCTTCTTGGTGCTTTCATAACACCTGCATAGTTACAAACAAGATTGTGGTACACTAGTGATTGGTCGGGACAACATATCAACTATCCTATTGTGTGCTTCCTTCTCGTACTTTATCATTATATTGAACTGTTGTGTGTAGGACATCCACTTTATCTGCCTGGCTTAATGCAGCTTGGATTGAATTTACAAGTAATATATTGGTTGCTGAATAGAATGGTCTCATTTCTCAACAAATAGTGCCTCCAATACTTCGTTATCTAATGCAAGGTAAAATTGTTGTTGTTATAGGTGAGATAGTTTATGTAGGCACCCTACAACATCTCTGAGTGGTCATCCGTCCTCAATGAGGATGACACTAATTGCATTGTTGATGCATCCATGTCCAGCTCAAATGGTCATTGCAGGTAGGGAAGACCAAGTATTAGCACCTGAGTGATCTTCTTCATCAGCAAGAAGGTATTTTTTTTCTTTTTCACTCCACTAAATGTGGCGACTAGAATTTCTAAGGGCATGCTAAGGGGCGAGCAACATTTAGAAGTAATGGATGAACTTCCTCTCTCACTGAAAACCACATTTGCAGCTCCTTAATTTTGAACTTGTGCATGGCTTGTTGAATTTAAGATAGACAAATTTGAGGATACCAAACTCTTCTAGAGATTAAGTATAAGCTTGAAATCTACCAAAAGCCTCAAAATATATTCAAGATGCTGCAAATGATTTTCTTAGGTTTTTTTACTTATTTTAAAAGGTCATCTAGATAAACAAATGTAATTTTACTTAGGAAAGTGTGCAAGACCTCATCCATCAGTCATGAAAGTTGGTGCATTGCAAAGTCCAAATGGTATATTTGTCCTTCATGCAATCCCTGTATCATTTCAAGGAATCCAGGTATCCTCTTTTCTAACCCAAATGCTGGTAGCTGGGCATCAAATCAAGCCTGGAAAATCACTTAGTCTATTGTAGCCCCGCTTGGAAAATTGCTTGGCTTGATGTAGTTGGTCGATCAACTCCTTAATACGTGCAATTGATGGATGTTCTTGACGGCGAGTTTGTTCAATGCCTCATAATAATTACACGTGCTATCCACCATCTTCCTTCGGCACAAGTGTCACTAGTTATCTACATGCTTAATTTCTTGTATGGTTCATTACTTTCTCTACCAGGATCATAACCTAGTGCCTACGACCTCAAACTCCGATGGAGAATGGAAGTATATGTGTTAATTTTGGTAGAGGAGCTCGGTCGATTAATGTCAATTTGTGTTCCACATCTCTCTTAGGTGGTAAATCCTTCACTTCTTGTAAATGAGTGAAAAACTCCAAAGGATTTAATTGATCTATTTTCCCTTTCAAGCATAAAGGAAAAAAAAAAGTGGTCCTATCTAATTCTACTATTATCTCATGCATGAGTAGTACAAAATTAGGATTGCACTAATTATCTTCTTTGCCAGAGGTATAAAATGCCAAAGATCATATGGCATACATAAAAAGTCCGACCTCACATGTAATTTTGTCAGTGCTTCACTTCATGATTGCGAACTCAAAAGCGCACTATTGCTCTACCTTGTACTCCACTTCTTTAATTACCAATGACTAAGGATTTGGATGGGGTGTGGTCTCCAACGTCAACTTGGCTTGTAGTTCCCTTGATATTAGGTTCTTCTAACTTCCCCCATCCATGATGGAAGAAAAATGATCGTCTTGATTGTGATATTCATTCGGAAAAGCTCTTTCGTTAGCCTGATCTTGTTATTGACTGCAAGTTACAAAAGCAAACTTTCCTTGTCTTATACTTTCATATTGTTTTGAGGTTTCATTAATTGCTATATAGTCTGTATTGGATACTGATTATGCTCTCTAGCTATTTTAGTTATTTTTGTTGCTCGAAGTGTTGTAAGGCTGTTTTGGAGGTGGTGTTGTTTGCCACGGCAATATGGCATTTCATGAGTTGGATAATTTGTAGTAACATTTTGCAATGTTGTGAGGCATTGTTTGACTGTTGTTCTTGCTATACAACTCTTTCGTTTACTACAACAACAATAACAACAACATCAATCTTTTATCCCACTATGTGGGGTTGGCTACATGAATCTTTTTTCTTCATTGTGTCATATTAAGAGCCAAATTTTCATTAATATTTTTTGGTCTACCTATGCCTTTCTTAATATAGGCCTGATCTAATACATCTACTCTCCTAATCGGATCATTGGAAGACCGATGTTTTATGTGACCAAACCATCTTAGGCGACTCTCTTTAATCTTATCTACCACTGGAGCTACTCCAAATTTTTCACGAATATACTCATTTCACATTCTATCTATAACTGTAAAGTCACTCATCCCACTCGAGCATCCTCATCTTTGTAACGCTTAACTTAATTTTATGCTTCTCTTTTAATGGCAATATTCTGCGCCATAAGGCATTGCAGATCTCACCATCATCTTTTAGAATTTTCCCATAACTTTGAGGGGTACTTCTCTATCACACAGTAGGCCCGATGCATTCCTCCACTTCAACCATCCAACTTGAATTTTACTAGTAATATCCTTATCTATTTCACCATTGCTTTGAACAATAGACATGAGATATTTAAAACGTTCACTCTTTTTGATGACTCGATCCCCCAATGCCACAATCCCACCACTTGATCTATTACCACTAAAATTACACTATGTATTCGGTTTTAGATTTACTTGAACAAAAACCTTTAGACTATAAAGTTGACCTTCATAATTTAAGTTTTTCATCAACTCTCTCTCTAGTCTTGTGAAGAAGAAGAATATCATATGCAAAATTCATACACCAAGGTACATCCTCTTGCAAATGACTAGTAAGGACATCCATGACTAAAGCAAAAAGATATGGGCTTAAAGCTGATCCTTGATGCAATCCAATTGAAATAGGAAAATACTTGGTCGAACCGCCTCGTATTTGGACACAAGTAAGAGCTTCTGAATACATATCCTTAATGACTTGAATATAAGCATTAACTCCTTTTTTCTTGAAATTTCCAGAGCATCTCTTGGAAATTTATCATATACTTTCTCTAAATCAACAAATATCATATGTAGATCCTCCTTAGTCTCTATACATCTCCATCAAACCTCTCAACAAATTTATATCTTCCATATTCGACCTAACCGACATGAATCCAAACTGATTTTGAGAAACATTAGTATCACGACATAATCTATGCTCAATTACTCTCTCCAATAATTTTAATGTATGACACATCAACTTAATTCCTCTATAATTCACATACTTTTGTAGGAACCTGTTAGACCGGTCCACTGGACCAGTCCAGCCGGTCCATGCAGGACCGTCTTACGGGCGAAACAGAGGCGGAGGTTCCAACTCCTGTATGAGCCATAGATACCGTGAGATCCCAGGGAGCTATTTTGGAAGGTTTTTTGAGGGAATTAGGAGGGAAATTTGAATGTAGGGACTGTTTAGAGATTTCCTTTTGGACTGTTTGCATTAAATAGTTTGTTTTCCTAGGGTTATGGCATCTTGAATTTGTCTGAAATTTGAGATCTCATAGGTTTTTTTTGGGCTCTAGCGGCGTCTAGAGATTTGGGAGAGATCGATCCTTCTCTTGAATAGAGGATCAATTGTATCTTGTTATTTTCTTCTGTAGTTTATTTTCTTGTAATAAAATTATTGTTTTTCACTGGTTTTCCATTGGAATTGTGGAGATTTCTTGCTGTTTGCTCTCTTGATAGGATTTACTTGAAATCTTCAAGTGTTTCATATCAAATTGGTATCAAAGCAAATTTTGGGACCTTTTGGGGGCTATTTCTGTGAATTTCAGCGATTGTTTTTGGGCCGGAGGAAGAGGGGTTTGCTATTTTTTGGAATCAAAATTCAAATTTTTAGTCCAATAAAAATCTGGGTATCGATGATGGCCAAGAAAGTGGATGCGTTGGAGGAACGCCTCGAAGGGGAGATCAGACAAATGAAATTTGAAATTTCAGATTTACAAACTCAAATTTCAGATTTAAAGAAAGAAATTTCAGTCATCTATGATAAGGTCGATTCAAAATTTTCCATTCTGAGGGAGATGTTGAAGAAAGTGCTCGAGGGCCAAAACAAAAAAAAAAGTTGTCGGGGGTGAGGGAAGTCACTGACGGCCAGGAAAGTGGAGAAAACTCTAAGCTAATAAATAAAAGGGAAGATCAGGAGGTGGAGACTTGAAAGAGAGAAGAGAGAATACCTTCCCTAGAGTCTATTCCTAGGGAAGAACATGGTAGAGTGTATGGGGAGAGGCGTAAGGAGGTAGGGCAAGAACGAAGAGGTGCTGACTTTAAGAGGAAATGGGCTGATTTTGATTGGAAAAGAAGAAATTATGACCGAAGGGGGGCTGAATTTGAAAGGAGAGGAGTTTATTATGATCCAAGGGGTGTTGAATTTGAAAGGAGAATGTAGGAAGTTGATGAAAGGTTTGGTTATGAGCATTAGAAGAAATGATTGGGATACTTGGGGAGAACCTTGGGGAATGGGAAATTATAGAGGGAACAGAGGGAATGGAGGCGATCCGAGGGTGAGGAAACTGAAGATGCCAATCTTTGAGGGGGAGGATGCGCACAAGTGGATTTACAAGGTTGAAAGATATTTCGACGTCAATGGGTTGACGGAGGAGGAGAGACTAACATCAGCGACCCTATGTTTGGAAGGGAAGGCTTTGGCTTGGTACCAATGGAGGGACATGCGATGACCCAGACGGAGTTGGAGGGAGTTCAAGGATTGTTTGGTAGAATGTTTCCGAACCGGCAGGGGAGGAGATTTCTACGAGCAGTTCTTTGCCTTGACACAGGATGATTCAGTGATAGAGTACCGGGAGAGGTTTGAGTACCTTGTTAGCCAATTGGACCGTTTTTCTGAGATCGTGTTAAAAGGAAACTTCATGAAGGGACTGACACCAGAGATCCGAGCGATAGTTAGAGTGATGAGGCCACGTGACTTGGGAGAGGCTATAGAGCTAGCTCAGTTGGTGGAGGATTAGAGGCACCTAGAGAAAGGGATGGAAGGCAGTAGATCAGGAGGCACGTACAGGACGATCACCACCATTTTGGCATCCAGGGAGTTGACACCGGGTACCCTTCGGGAGATCCCGAAGGAGAAGATTGTCGGTGGAAGACCTGGGGACAACTTCAAGAAGCTCATAGAAATAGAGTTATAGGAGAAGAGAGCAAATGGGCTTTGTTTCATATGTGAGGAGAGGTATACACTGAGGCACAGAAGTAAGGATCGAATTCTTCAGGTTCTCACTGTTTGTGATGATGAGAGAATGGAGGAGGGTGTCTTCTTCTTCCCACATTGCAGACAAGGTGGATCTTTGGGAGGGGAGTATTGTTAGACCGGTCCATTAGACTGGTCCAACCGGTCCATGCAGGACCGGCTTACGGGCGAAACAGAGGCGGAGGTTCCGCCTCCTGTACGAGCCGCAGATACCGCGAGATCCAAAGGAGCTATTTTGGAAGTTTTTTTGAGGGAATTAGGAGGGAAATTTGAATGTAGGGATTGTTTAGAGATTTCCTTTTGGATTGTATGCATTTTTTAATTTTTTTATTTTTTTTCTCTTTTGGATTGTATGCATTAAATAGTTTGTTTTCCTAGGGTTAGGGCATCTTGAATTTGGCTGAAATTTGAGATCTCATAGGTTTTCTTTGGGCTCTAGCGGCGTCTAGAGATTTGGGTGAGATCGATCCTTCTCTCGAATAGAGGATCAATTGTATCTTCCGTAGTTTATTTTCTTGTAATAAAATTACTGGATTTCACTGGTTTTCCATTGGAATTGTGGAGATTTCTCGCTGTTTTTGCTCTCTTAATAGAATTTACTTGAAATCTTCAAGTGTTTTCTATCAGAACCAATACACTCCTCTGCTCGTCTTTCATTTTTTTAATCTTAAAAATAATATTAAAAGGTTTAATAAGCCAAGTAATTCCTTGATCTCCTACACATTTTCACACATCTATTAGAATATCATCAGGTTCTATTGCTTTTTCACACATCATTTTCCTTAAAGTCTCTCCAACTTCATTTTTTTAATTTCATTTGCTAAAGTCTGAAAATTTTTCCATGATCATGTACCCCACTTCTTTCTGGTCAACATTCTTAGATGGCTTCCCTCAAGCTATCAAAATGAATTCGGAGTTTGACAAACTTTGCAAGGTTTTTGCTAGTATTGGACTACAAAGTAGTGCTATTAATCACTCTATATTTATTCTACTCTCTTCCTTTGGTATAGTGTTTCTTACTGTGGATGCTAATGACATATTACTCATTGAAGTGGTTTTTTTGGCATTAGTAAGTTAAAATATTTATCTTAAAAAATATCTATCACTAAGACATTCCAAATAATTTTTTGGCATCAAATTTGCATATAGCAAGGAAAGTGTTTGTCGTTCCCAAAGGAAATATGCTAAAATCATTCCTGAAGAAAGCAGTCTTTTTGGGTTCAAGCCAATTTACTCTCCTATGGAAACTTTGCTATCATTCGATGGTGATGAAAGCTTTCAAGATGCTTCTTGATCAACGTTTGGTTGACAAGTTTATCTATCTATCACTCAACTCTATATATCACTTATAATTGTGTATAATCAGTAAATATAAAACCCAAAGAAAAAATTATAGGATGTTGTCCAAAGAAATTTAAGATATATAAAGATATCTTGAAGAAAAAGTCTAGTTATCAGAAAGATAATCATTTAAGCTTTTGATATCAACTATATTAGTTTCATTGAAGATCCAAAGGCTACTTTGGGATTTTGTGTCTTTGTGGGAGGAGATCTCAAATTCTAAAAAGGTAAGAAGTTGACTATTGTAGCTAGATCCAATGGTGAAGTTGAATATAGGGTCATAACGCATTTTGCTTGTAAAATAATGTGGATTAAAATCATAGTAGAAGAATTTGGATTTCCTATACCCAGCCTATTTATCCTTTGTTGTGATAATTGTACAAGTATCCATATTCCAATCAATGATATCTTCCATGAAGGAATCAAACCTATTGAAATAGATTTTCACTTCATAAGAGATGCAATCCAATAAAAAAAATTATCATTTCTCATGTCTCCAGTGAAGAACAATTAGTTGATATCTTTACTAAATCTCTAAAACCCATTGGTTTTTTTAATCTTTGGGATAAGTTTGAACTTATTCATATATAGGCTTAAGTTTTAGGGGCGATTATTATTATTGGAAATTATTTAGAAAGCTCTAGATTCGAAAGCGGTATTGTAGGAAAGTGTTAGATTAGAAAAAAAAATGTTTTTATTACTGTGTTATATTCATATAATTGATAATGTTCTTCAAGTTATTATCTTCTTTTTAATATTCCTCCTGTTTGCTTATATATACGTACTAGTAGTCAATCAATGATAACATAACATACATTTTTCCTCTCCAGCAACTCTCACATACATATAAATCCATAGCTTGAATGTTCATGCCTTTTTCTTGCTTTTTGGACCTAATAGCTTTGTATTGCTGTGCTATATAAAGAGAAGTTGTCTGTACTCTCACTTACACGGAGAAGCTGCTCCCCTACTGTGTTCTCCATGATCGTGGAGCTGTGGAGGAGTGCAATACTGGTTCAGGCATCCCTTACAGAGAGTCAACTGCTTTTTGAAAAGCAACTCATTAGCAAAACCTTACCAAACGAATTCTCTATGATTTTTGAATTGTTTGTTCTTTCACATGAAGTTTTATAAATATTGCAATGTTTAATTGTAATTGTTAGATTATTCAACTGAGCCTTAAAAAATAAGTTTTTTTCTTATTTCATGTACAGGAACTGGATACTTAACAGCTTGCTTTGCAATCATGGTTGGACCTCAAGGTTGTGCAGTAGGTGTTGAACATATTCCTGAGTTGGCTTCTTTTTCAATTAAGAACATAAAAAAAAGTTCAGCATCTTCATTATTGGAAGGATCACTATCGGTGCATGTTACTGGTAATCTCGTCGTTTTGTATCAAATTTTATTTACAGCTTCTCTCATAATAATAATAAACTTACACTGCATTTATGTTGTTTCATGGATATTGCATGAACTATTAAGATGTCCCATTACTTTACTTGCTAGAATTCTTCCTTATTCTTTCCTGCATTCAAAAGTATATTTCCTCTTCTCATTCTGAAATAGTTAATACTGTTGCAAAATATATTATATTGATTTTTGTTTGCAAGAGTTCAAGTTATAACATGAATTGTTCTGCACAATGGCTGAATGAACTGCATGTCATCTGATATCAGTCATTAGGAGCTATATGAAATAGTATTGTATTCTAATTGATTTTCTTGTGTATTTTTTTTTTAATTTTTGAAACATGATTTGCTTGTGTATTGAAGATTGTAAAGAAGTAGAGGGTCAGTCAGAGACCTTATGTTAAAGGTGAGTGCATTGTTTGTTTGCACTATGGTGCGGACATATAAGAGAAAATAAGATATTGGGAGGGAGAATACTCAAGGTGAGCGATGCCTTTCTCTTTTTGCGCAAAAATGAGGGCATCTATGTTGACCTCCACATCAGAACAAAAATAATAATAATAAAAAAGAAAAATACATGCCTGAATCCTACGTAAATCTTGCTCATTTCTGCAGTTTGCTACAGTGCCCATCTTTTGCAAACGGCGCCACAGCTGTTCCCTCATGCGTGCACGATCTCCCGCTCGCCTCAATCTTACTTGCTGTTGTCATTAAAATGATGACAAACGAAGCCCTTCACTTCTTTACTTCCCCATTCGAACACACGAGAGCCCCCAACCCCTCTTCCGTCTACACTCTCGATGCTTCCTCAAATGTCAAAGCCACCTCACAACTCGATCCGAGCCACACAATCGAGATCTCCACCTGTTGAATCGCAGGCATCCCGATTCCTATAGCCTCGTCAATCCCAATCAACCCATAACCGAACTTCACAACTCCAATCGACCTCAACCACATCTCCCTCACTCGATCTCTCTGCCTGATTGCCGAATCCTCTCCACATATAACTCCAGGCCACCGAACTCCCAAGTCCCCTCCCGACATTGAGACCCCCTGCTTCAACCTCCATACTCGTTTCCACCTACTCGTCCGACCTCCTCCTATAAGAAGAACCCAAACCGCTCTTCCCCTGCTCCATTCGAAACCTCCAACTTATGATTAGGCCCCTATACCCGTTCCGCCTCCCATCTCACGCATCTAGGCTGCAGGAACTGCTCCATTCCTCCTACAACAAGCTGATCCACAGCCCTATACCACACAACAACCCTTTTTTATTATAACCATTAATTATTATTGTTAATTAGTATTAAATAATATTATTAGTTATTAATATTAGTACTTTTATTATTATTGTTATTTAAAAAAAAAAAGAAAAGAGTTTCCAAAAAAGAAAAAGAAAAAGTGAAGAAGTTTCAAAAAAAGAAAGAGGAAAAGGAAAGAATGAAAGAAATTTTTTTGTGTTCATCGCCTCGATTCTCATGCCTTCAACACTGACACCACCGTTAGCATCATTTGAGAAGGTATAAATGGGTTTTTAAACTCAAAAAAAGCCCTCATATCTTGCTTTAGGTACTCGTGGCGCGCTGGGGGACCACCCTACACGCTCTCATAATGTGGTGGGAGAGAATTCAGTGCGACACTTGAGGCGAGGCGGGTAGGCCTTTAAGCACTCTCGTAGCGCGATAAGGACAATTTCAAGTACCCGTGTATGAGCTACAGTGCCTACAGGAAAAAAATACAAGTCTTTCAAACAAGTATCTCGAAGACCCCTACGTGCTCTCGTAGCATGGTAGGGTTCGAGACTACGGTCACTGTGTCACCCGACACCCATCCAATGTGCTCTCGTAGCATGGTAGGGAAGGCCCAGCTCCCGGAATTTCCCCTAAATGGGAGAGATGTCGAGAGGTTGACGAAATTCAGAATGATGACGCACAGAACTTGAACAATCACAAGGAATTTGACTTAAGAGAACTGAACTTGCAATTAAACTAATAATGAATGGAACTTAAGCCACTAAACGGGGAATCAAACTTGTAATCAAAACTACAGGGAACCCGACTCAATATTCGAAATAAAATTCTAATTTGCAATATTACAAGAGTTAAATGCAAAACGAATGAATATAGAACTTGTGGTGGACTGAAACTTCAATATATGGCTCAGTCATAAGTAATGACTGCTTGTATAATAGGTCGCTTGTGAAGGGTAATGAAAGCCTATAAATGATAATGCTAGATGTGTTGTTAATATGGTGATCCTCCCACAAGCATATTCAAAGGGATTGTAATGAGTGTGAGTGTCCATAGAAAATGGTGGAGGATCCGTTATATGCATAATGATTTGCCTACAAACTTGCAATCAGTATGGTTTGCTTGCAAGTGGAGAACACAAACTCATGAAGCATACAACGCCTCATCTACAAACAATGGCAGCAGATTTGTAATGGATGCAAGTGCCTACAAGCCGCCATAGGAGACCCGTCGTGCATGCTACATGTTATTTATAAGCAAGATGCAGGAGATATACAATAAATACATAAATCTATTGGTGGTGCTAGAAGATATGCATTCAACACAGCTCACCCGTGGGTAATAGCAAAGCACCTGTAGTGCATACAATGCTTCACCTGCAAACAACAAAACCCCTTTGCAAACGCACACGGTGCAGCATGCAGCTAATGTCACTGCAAACAAGCATGACGATCATCCTATATATATGAACAAGCAATAATGACAATGAGCTAGCTATGGATGTAGTAGTTTTCCTATGTTCAATATCAGCCAGCTTGCAAATGTACGCAATAGTTCTCTGTGAACGACAATAATCAACATGTAGGGAGGGGTTGATGATGAATGTAACCCATCCGACAGCTCACATTAACATATAATATATGCTACAACATCTCTCCAATCAATTCTAGCTGGCTTGTAGATCCGCACAACAGCCTCCTATGAACGTGAAGCCAGTATGCAATGAACGTGGTAGCTTGCTAGTCAACATGCATGAAGAAATTGACGATGAATGCAACTCACTTGACAATTAGCGTTAATTTGTAGATGAACACACACATTCATTGCAAACAATAACACTGACAACTACCATACTAATACACTCAAAGATACGGTGAAGAATGCCATGACATGTTCATGAGCAAGCATGAGAGTTATGCAACAGATGGTGCAATCTCCCTACAATCAACATCAACCTACATATGAACACGCAACTCATTTGCAAAGGTATACAATGCAGCATACGATAACTGCAAACACCTACAAGTGACATTAGAAGACCTGTTATACACACAGAAGTCTACCTACAGGCTGCAGTAGTAGACTCGTGATGAATATATCTTGCCTGTGGATAGCAGCAGAAGACTGAAAATACATGCACTAAACCTGCTTGCAAATGATTGTATTCCTCACAGGCAGCATGAGATAAATGTCAGGGCGTTCATACAGTCAACATCAATAAAGCTCCCTGTAGATGAAGGGAGTTAACATGCAACGAAGGCAATCAGTTGCTCGAGATAAAGCATAGTTCTCATGCAAACAATGATGAAAGATTTGCAACACACGCAGCATATTGTCTACAAGTAAGAGTAATATATTTGCAATGCATACGAGCTCCTACAAGTCACTGTAGGAGACTCCTCATTTATATAGGTAGTCCACCTACGGGTGACGACGAACAATGTGCGATGAATGCTAGGACATCTTTGCAGTCAATGATGATTCAATGTCAAGCACACATGATATCCCCCATCAAGCAAAGACAGTCAATATGTGACAAATGCAAATACCTACGAGTAGCACTAGAAGATTTGTACTCTGTGCAACTTGCCCGCAGATGATAGTGGAAGATCTGCAATACATACAGCGGTCCCCATATGATGCTAGTGACCTTTGGATATTTACTAACGATCTACAGACATATTCAACAAAGCTTGTAGTGCACAATAATCTGCTCACAAGAGGCAACGAGCGACATGTCAAGCAACGCTACAATTCACCTGTGAATAGAAGCAGGAAATTCATAGTAAAAATTGTGGGCTACTAAAATGCAACGCCCATCGGATTAGCAACATGCATACAAGCGAACAAAATGTGTTTATAAATTCCCAAGTGGAGCCTTGTGCATTTCTCAACTTGTATGCAAGAAGCAACAAATAACCATAGTGCAACATTATGCCACCGGATCTGCAACACTCGTACAAGCATACATAAGGCGTTTACAAGTTTTAAAATAAGATGTTGCGCGCACTCAAATGACGATCCTTCGCACAACTGATCAGAGTCAAGCATTTTAAAATACCCCCCCCCCCCTCCCTCATGCGTCGAAAGAGTGCTGGCACATTCATACACACACATACACATAAATATGTATATACACTATGGCACCGCATACATATAACCAAGGCTTTTAAAACATGACCGGACCGGCTGGTTCAACCGGTTGAACCGCGAACCGGCCGGTCACGGGTCAAATGGAAACCGGTTTCGTACAAAACCGTGATTAACCCGCTCGAACCGGCGGTTCGACCGTCAAACCGTTGAACCGGCGCCAGTTTTTGATAACCGGTCAGTTCGACTACAAATCCGATTAGCTAGATCCAACGGCCGAAATCATTTCGGGAGGGGAAGCTTATACGACAGAGAGGAAAAAAAAACCTTATTCGCGTTCTCTTCGGCTTCGAGCTTTAGCAGAGGGGAAAAAAAACCCTCATAGCCTTCGACATATCTTCTTCCCCGATGGAGTGGGAAGCGCCGAGGCAAACACCGTCTCCATTCTGCTCGTTCGCGAAGCAAAAAGCCAATAGGCCCAACACCGTCTCCTTTTTTTCTCTTCGGGTTAGGTCTTGCTTGTTTTTGTTTTTTCGGTGTTCCATATTTGGGTTTTAGTTTGGAATTATTGATGCAGGTGGAGGCATATCGACCTAATGATTCCGCATGCCATGGCAGATTTGGGATTACTGTACTGACGGCTCCAGTTGTAAGTGCTGCCTGGATTCATTCTATTCCTTGTTTCTAGCTTTTTATTGCCATGATTTGTCATTCTAAATGAAAGAGATGGGGACAGCGAAAGCCAAGTAGTTATGAATCTATAATCATTCATTTGAGTTTTTTAAGCCCTATTTTACTTGTTTTAACTCAACTTCTTAACGTCAAAGCCAAGATTTGTAGTTTTTCTTTTCTTTTAAAATTCAGGTAGTCTGCTCTTTGACTCTTGAGTTTCATTACTACCGTTCAGAACTTTCTTCAACTTAAATAAATGATTAGGAATGTATAGAAGGAAACAACAATTGCATAGTGTTACATACTATTCCCTTGATTCTCTATTTTATCTTTTTTTAGTTTCTGTGTTATTACGTCATGGAGTCTTTTATACATGCATTGTTTGGCTGATTATTTTGCACTAAATGTTATCAATCTAGAATTAGAACTAACTAAATGTTAAAAGAGCCCAAAAAATCAAAACTTTCATGCCAAATATTTTGAAAATTTCATAAATGGATGGGTGGGATTTAGATGAACGGCTGAAGAAGCTTGAATAGCCATCAAACCCCAAATAACTGAGCTGAAAAGTGATGCTTACATTTTATGTTTATTAAGTAGTTTCTACTTTTTATTTTATTATTTATTATGTTATATTTGAGATGAAAAATAGTTTTGAATTGTAATCTAATTAAATGTGCTTTCATTAAAGTTGGTATAAACTAATTTTGCATCTTTCTATGATTGGTTGTGTCTTCAAGTGAAATATATTATTATGTTTTTCTTATTTGCTTTATATAATATTTTATTTTTTATGCTTTATATTATAACTATGTTCAATTTTTGTTATATATTTATAAATAATTGTGCCATTATTATAATATTTAAATATAATAAATATTTATTACGTCATCCGGTTCGACCCCGGTTGAACCATCGAACCGCTAACCTTTTCTTCTTCCGGTTCATTGACCGGTCCGGTTATCAAAGCCTTGCATATAACTACTACACAAATACGTTATGCAAAATACATGTAAAAGTATATATCCGCATGGGCCCAGACGAGCGTGATGCGTGCATACATGTGACGTTTGAGGATGCTGCGTGTGTCAAGAAATGAACCTAAGTTCGAGCCTGATTCTTCTGTGAGAATAGATAGAAGTTGACATGGTTCGAACTATCAAGCAAACGTACGGTCACGACATCGACCGAGATATTTATTTTATACGTTCATATTAGACCTTTAAGACCCTCAACAAAAAAATTTCACTAATAAAGACATAAAACCGACAACGAATCCGATCCTTTGTCGGCAAGTTGATAGAGTCGACAAGGTTCAACAATAAAATGAAATCGCCCATGAATACCCTGATGATGGTCGTATTGACAGAAAATCTCAACCGGAGGGGACTAAAAACATTCAAAATGCCTATAAAAAATCCAAAATTCTAGAAATCACCCAAAATTAAGATATTTAAAATGAAATAATCAAATGCTTAAAGCAAAATCCATCCAGTTGCATACAAGCTCAGGAGAAAATGGCATCATTTGTGTTCTACTAAGCAACTTCAGGAGGAAAAAAATACTGCTTTTAAAATACCGAGAGCCGCTCTACAAACCCTGCTTACATGGACAGTTTCTATGAAAGTTTATACTGTTGGAAAATAGGCGAAACCTATGCTTAGAATGAAAAAAAAACAAGAAATTCTTAATTGTGTCATCGTTGCAGATTTTACCATTAATTGTGTCCGTCCACATTTTAACCTTTCTGACATTCTAATCGCAAAGGTCGACCGCAACTAAATCTGTGTAATCTATTCTTTGGGTGACAAACTAAGCTCCACAACTTTACATAAATCTAAATGTTGAATTCTCCACCCAAACTAAATTCTTGAACTAATCAAAGTCCTGGCTGCAGATGGAAGGCTTGGCTGGGCAGAGCTAGCACCATATGATGCCATACATGTCGGAGCAGCGGCTCCAGAAATTCCTAACGCACTAATTCAGCAACTAAAACCCGGCGGCCGAATGGTTATTCCAGTCGGTACCATATTACAAGACCTGAAAGTTGTTGATAAAAAGCTTGATGGATCTGTCAGTATCCGAACTGAAACATCTGTGCGATACGTTCCTCTGACCAGCAAAGATGCCCAGCTGCGTGGCTGAATATTTCCAGGTTCTTTTAATGCAGTTATCTTTTTTTTTTCTTTTTTAATAATAGTATTTGCATGTTTCCTCTTTATCGAATGGTGAGCTATTGAAAAACTATAGTATCTTACTTGTGGGGTTTATAAATAAAAGATTGACGATGGAATGCAAATATTATTGTACATTTTAAGGTGTCTATATGCTCTTTGAAGAATAAGTATTCATCCCTGATCTGTTTCCTATGTTGCTGATCATTTTGTCAATATTTTAATATTCAGTCATTTAATGCTATTCAATTTGTATTTGAAATTGATTTAGGTCTTGTTTGGGATGGCTTTCTTACTGTTTCTTAGAACAACTTTCTAATAAAAAAATTTAATTTTTGTACTAAAAAATTATTTTAAGAAACAGTAAGAAAACCGTCCCAAATGAAGCCTTATTAATAAACAGTAAAAAAATTTTCTCAAATGAAGCTTCAGTTAAACTTAGCTCTGTAATGTTTTGCATCTAATTAATTTCAAATGTTAACTTTTGCATGTAATGGCAAATTTGAGATATAAGTTTGATGCATCAAAATTCGTAAATTTGAAGCCTTTCATTGTATTTAATCATAGCCGTTCATCATATGTTTTTAAATGTATTATCTAATTATTAAGCTGTGAGAATAGGCTTCTCCTCCTCCCTAAGCTTGCAATAAGCTAAAAACTTCAGTTTATTTTAGGCTTTGTTTGGGATAGCTTAAAACTTTTTTTTATTTTTGCTTTTTAAAAAGTCATTTCTCAGTCACAATTACAGATGTTTTAGCAAAAACAATTTTTTAAAGACAAATTTTAAAAAGTGATAAAAAAAATTATATTCCAAGCACATTATATTTTAAAAATTATTTTTATTTATTACAAAAAAATTGTTACGAGCAAAACCTTAGCCAAAGAAGAAGCAAGAGACTAATTTCCTAACCTTGTGTTGATGATGAGTAGCCCTCTTCTGTTTGTTCACACACACACATATATATAATTGTGGTATTTCAATTAATTTATTGATTCTAACAGCTAAATCTTCTTCTATTAAATCAAAATTATTTAAAAGAAATTCTCTTAGGTTCAATTAATGAAATAAATATACTTAATTTGTTAATTTATTGTAATCATTTAACAATTATATTTTTTTGACTTGTACAATCATTTATATTTTTCATTTTGTAACAGTTAAATAGTTAAAACCTTTTTTAATTGTAAAGATTTTAATTTCTCATTTGATAAACATAATATTTATTCTCATCAAATAATAATAAAAAAATAACTATTTTATCAATAAGAAGTCATCTCTAAAAATAGCTTGATGAAAAATTTCATTATTGCAAAAGGTTATTTTTGTAAGATGAGAATTGCATATTAATATATTTAAATTCAGCAAAGTGGTAATATTTAAATTATTATTTATGTATTTCCTTTTTGTTGCTTGCTTTAAACAAAATTTTCTTATAATTATTTTATTTTATATTAAATCTTATGTTTGTCATTGATATAGGCTTATATCTTATAGTGCTTGCTATTGCATTTAATGTAGAAACAATCAAAACCTTATTAACTATTTGTTATAACAAATTTACAATTTCTATATATATATATATATATATATATATATATTCTTTTGAAAACTCAAAATCATTTTCATAAGAAGCTTATGAAAGTAAAACCAATAAATTATAGTTGAATATATTGTGAAGAGGAGAATTGCAATTGTGCCCCTACTTGTTAACATGCAATGCTTTGAATTTATTTTTAATTTGCATATGATAAAGGATATATTAGATAACACAAATAAGTTATATCTCGCGTGCTGTAATGAAAGGATCAAAATATTATAAAGGCCATGACTTTTGTAGAAGTATCGAAGCAAAGGCTCAAAACATGAGTGATGATGGGTGGAAACTTGGTTCTAAAATTTATCTATTTTAATTGGTTTAAATATTATTGATACTTTTGCAATGAAATACAGATTGAGGTGACATGCTCTAGCAATCATACATAGATATCAATATTAAATTGAAGTATTTTATTCTTTGATAGTTTTGCTAGTGCTCAACAATATATTTGATGAGATAAAAGTTGAGTTATTTTTGTGTGTGACAATCCTTGTTATTCTTTTTTAGTTTTTGACAAACAATGATTATTATGCTTGGCCAAATTTTATCCATAGAAAATTTTAAATATAAATCTCATTATATTAGACAACTAATTTGAGAATTTTATTATTAATTTGAGATCTAATGCTACATATATAAATTAAAAGAAATAGGAAAGCATGCACAAGAATTAGTGGAGACTAAAAAAATGATATTTATACTTTAGTGTTCTTAATTATAAAGCTTGTTATCAATTTCTATAGTAACAATCGAACAGTATTCTCAGCTATGAAGATTGTAAAGAATTTTTCTTGCAGTCATATATGAAACTCTTAGATGAATGATTGTTTCATTTCTTATATTGAAAAAAAGATATTTGATAGCATTGATAATGAAATAATTATACAATAATTTTAATAAAATATTTTCTCTTTCTAATTTCTCAACATGCTTAGATTGATCTAATAATAATTTATTTTTACTTTTCAACTCATGACATTCAATTTTTAGAAAAGAAAATTTTATATCCAAATTTTTATGTTCTCTTTCTAATACTATTTTTTCTCTTTGATTTTTTATATTTATCTACTAATTTATTAAAAGCATCATCTAATTCTTCAAAAGAGATTTCATCACATTTTTTTGATTTAGGATTTGTCCATAAAGCCTTCTTCTTCTTTTAAAAATACCTTTTCTCCTTCTTATCCTTCTTCTTCTCAGATTCTTTTTCTTTCCTTTTATTTTCATTTATAAGATGAACATTCTCCCCTTATATGTCCAAGCTTCCTATACTATTATAGATCTCCCTTGTTTTTTCTTTTGATAATCCTCCCTTATTTTTTCTTTTGAATGCCATCATTTAGATCTCTCTGAATAAATATCTGTTCATGTGCTATGAAAGAGCCCAAAAAATAATCAAAAGGATATGAATTTAAATCTCTTACTTTACTAATGGTGATTAATTTTTCATCACATTCTTTTGAAAGACATCTTAAAATTTTATAAACTAAATCTTTATTTTTATATTTCCTTCCAAGAGAATGTAATGTATTAATTATTTTTATAAACTTTGTATAAATATCTGAAATTTATTCATTTGACAACATACAAAATAAAAAAGGGATAATATGATTTGTTCAATAATCAAAGGAAATATTATCAAGAAGTGGTGGTCTATGTGTAGATTATTCTTTGGGAAGTGAAGCTTTAGAAAAATCTTGTGCCATAGAGCAAAAAGTAATATACTCTTACATTTTAAGCCAACAAATGAGCCGAGTCACTAATACCAATTGAGAGTTACTGTGACACCCAAGCGGAAGGATGGGGTGGGGGTGAATTGGATGATATTTAAAATTAATTTTTATAAAATAAAAAATATTAATTAAAAATAAAACTAAACATTTGTTCAAGAAAAAAAAAGAGACAACAGAGATAATATTTTTATGTGATTTGACCAATAAATAATTTTAGATGATGAAATATATATATATATATATATATATATATATATATATATATATATATATATATATATATATATATATATATGAGAGAGAAAAAGAATAATAGAGGAGAGAAAAATAATGTAATAATAATAATTTTATCATGTGCTATAAATTAATGTAATAAATTTACGCATGAGGAAATATAGATATATAAGAAACTAATAAATAATATAATTTGTATTAAATGAAGTATGATAAAATGCAAAAGGATAAATATTCATTTAATTCAAGTAATCAAACTTATCAAGAAATAATTATTGCAAATAATATGATCATTGTAAAATATTTTGAATAATTTTGATAAATAAAATAATATTTATTTTGTACTTAATTTTATTTTTTTTTGTTGAGCAAGATTTGACATTTTATGCAAAATAATACTAAGTTCCCAACAAGTCCAACCCATTCTTATTTTGGCCTTCTTAAGCTTGCTGATCAAGTTAGGTTTGATATTTTACCTGAAACACTTGAAAGTAAGATTTCGTTTGGGACGGTTTTTTTATTGCTTCTTAAAGCGGCTTTCTATTACAAAAATTTTAATTTTTGTACTAAAAAACTGCTTTAAGAAGCAGCAAAAAAGCCGTCCCAAACGAAACCTAAATGTTAGCAGCTTCCAATCATATATTTGTTATCATTGGAATTTAAACTAGAAGTCTATAATCAAGTGGCTATGGGGGTAATAAGCTTGGCCATCGAAATAAATTTAGATGAATATTAAATGCTTACAATTATTGAACTATATAGGAAAATAAGCGAATTAGTTTTATACATTAATTATATATAGTAAGCCTAATGTTATATTCATTGTAAATGCATTCATTTTCACTAGAGAAAAATCGTTCATTACCAGCCGAATTTTTTGGTAGAAATTACTAATATTCCGGTAGATTAAAAAAAAAATGCTCGGCCCGCCCCGCCCAGCCCACCAGTCCGACCCGCCCAGCTCAACGCGAGCCCTGCACGCCCTCAGCTGCCCGACCCATCCTGTGAGCCCGCCCTACACGCCCGAAATTGCTTGGCCCGCCCGCATATTTTTATTAGTTTACGACCATTTTTTCGATGTCCCACTATCTTATTTTTAAATGCCATGATTTCTAATTAAGTTCTTTCTTATAATTGTTCTCTCTCTAAGTGTTGGGTTGATAGAAGGTGGGGTGCAATATAGCTAATAAGGAACATTATAGTTAGTTGTCGCTAGGGTACCATCGACAAGACAACAAATGATTTGCCATCAAACATTTTCTAACAAACTTTACAGATATTATGAATGTTCTTTTTAATTTTCTAGGTGAGCCTAACTTGTAAGGCATTAGATTACAAGAAAGAACTTAGTGTATAATGTGATTGTGACTATATATATTAAAGTATGATTTATTTTTTATACACTATCTGTGTCACAGCTCAACCCAATATAAATCATAGACAAAACATGTCATATCGTATTGGATGGTGACAAACTAAGCCTGAGATATGATTTCGAAATTTTTTTCAGATTTCTTTCAAATATTAACAAACAACATAGCTACTAATTAATTTCTAAAGAACATAAAAGAAACTCATCCACAAACTTTCTTTTTTATTTCATTCATCTTTAAAATTACATATAAAAAAAATCTATACACAATAATATATGACTAGAAACTTAATATAAAATAGAGTGGAGAATAGCCATGACTATGAAATTAGAAAACCACAACTTAGAAGATTAGATCCTACACTTCCCACTGCTTAATTGGCTTCATACTCTTTCCCTAGCTTGAAATAGAATGTAAAATGTGTGAGCCAACAAAGCTCAGCATGTTACACCCACCAATCTAAATCTTAAATATTTAAATTATTATGCACATATTATATTAAAGACAATTATTAGCAGGCTACTATACGGAACAGAATAGTGCTAGCAAATACTAGAAATTAAATAAATTTTATATTGAAAGTATATAAACAAATACTTTATATAGCATAGCAGAAAATAACAAATTTCTCTCAGGCTCTTATGCTTCCCATCAGAATATATATCAAAATTTAAGCCTTTATATCTCCCTATGCTAACATATCAGAAATTAGACACTTATAACTCCCAAATGTTTAGCACATTATATATTTAGAAATTCAGGCCCTTATAGCTCGCAGTGCATTCAGAACAACGGAACTCCCTCCAACATCTGAATTTCTCAGAATCACACAGTTCAAGTATATATATATATATATATATATATATATATATATATATAATTAATCAAACTGCAAAATCTCACAGAAGACTCTATTGATAGTCAACAGATTTAACAACGGAGCATAATTTCATAAAATTTTAGAATTTCATCAAATTCTTAATGATTATTCAGAACAACATTTTAAAGCTTTAAATGTTCTACAATATTATTTTATGAGATTAGAATTATTTTCTAATTTGCCTAAAATAACGCACTTTAATTTACTAGGCATACATTTCTTAAGAAAATACTAAAATATCTAGAATACTCGTATCTATAATATATAATAAGTTTCACGGTAAAAGTTTAACGAATATGAAGTTATCCCAATTTTTATACAATGAAATTATAATTTTTATTAGAAAAAATCCCAAAATTTCCATATTATTTAAAACTAAGATACACAGAATATATTCTACCGACAAATTTTTGGACTGAACCTACAATAAAAAATAGACTGAAGTTGCCGGAATATGACTTTCTCTCTCTAGGATATCTCCTTTTCTTTCTTGAGGCCAACAGCTGGGGGTGGGGGGGTTAATACTTGGTATTTGGTAAATGAAGATTTAAGTGAATTTCCACTGACCCAAGACCCAACTAATTGAATGAATCGGGTATGAATCTCCACTCATTATGATTTAGTTATTAATTTTAAGTTCTAAAGTATTTAATTAACCTTAAATAAGTTTAGAATTGAGAGTGTAAAAGAGAAAATCATTTAAGGTAAAATGATCATTTGAGCGCTATGGCACTGGGAGTGGTGGTGCTATTATCTATATTTTGAGAAAGAAATTGAGAGAGTGCTATGGTGCTTAGAATGGATGTTGTGACGACTAGTTCAGAATTTAAATGAATATGGGAGAATCTGAAATATTCTTTGCGGGCCCTACGACATTGGGAAACTGAGACCATAGTCTTAAGTCAAAAATGGTATATATATATTTAAAATAAAATATTTAAATCTATTTCTAATTCAGCTTAACCGTCACCCCTTAGCCCCTTTGTCGGAGAAGGAAAAGAGAAGGGAGAGAGAAGAACGAGAAGGAAGAGAAAATGAGGAGAGAGAAGAACGAGAAGAGAGCGAAATTCATTCGTCAGGCTAGTTAAAAATTTCAACGAACACGAGACAGGCTTTTAAACACGTCTTTGATTTTAATTCCAGTAAGTATATAATAAGCTATAAGAAAAAAACATATTTTTTCTCAAGTTTTATGACATTTTTACCGTGTAACTTTATATATATTATAATATGATTTATTATGGATGTTTCGACTATAAGAAGTTGAAATTTCTAGTTTTTTTTCTATGATGAGTTTTGTGTATATTGAATAAATGAGACATTTATAACATTCATGTTAGTTCTCTTAAAGTCTTAAAATACTGTTCTGAATGTTTCTCTAGAATTGTAACTACAAAGCAAAATGTTTAGTGAGTAGGCTGTTGACCTTCCCGCTACAGCCAAAGGAAACAGACAAAATCAAATAAAAAAAATATTCAAAATCATTACCTGAGGCGAAGCCATACGCGAATCCTGTAAAGATCGCGCCATCTGCTACAGTGCCGTATCCGCAGTCTGCGAACGGCGCCGAATGCCAGAAGCCCATTCCTCGCGTGCGTGGCTACCCTGATCTCGCCTCTGTATTCGCCTATAAAACTAGAGCCCAATGGCTCTCTATCGGACGATCTCTCCTCTGCTCAACCCCACGCAAGCCTCTGACTCCTCCCGATCTCCTCTTCACGCGAAAGCTCCGAACCCCAGGTCCTTCTTCTCCGACCTAATCGGAAGCCCAGTAGCCTCAAACCTCCACCTGCGACCAAGCTCCTCCGCCCCCTTCTCCACCTCAGCCGAGACCTTTAACCTCCGACTCTAACAAGCCTGCAAGCCCAACCGACTTCTCCTCTAGTCGATCCCTGCCCTAGGTTGACGCCAGACCAGCTGCAAGCTCTCGATTCTTTTGGTTCACCAAGAGAGAGAGAGAGAGAGAGAGAGAGAGAGAGAGAGAGAGAGAGCCGCACTCCACAAGATCCCTCCGACCTCCCTATCCGACTCGTTCCCTTCTTGTCCGATCAAAAATAATGACTGGAGCTCATTTTTTGCGAAGGTAGTCATCTTTCTTCCACTCGCGCTTCTTCGGCTTGATCCCGTTACCCCACCGAGCCTAGAAGAGGAAAAGGGAGGATTTACCTAATGCTTGTTTATTAGGATTTAGCTCAAATCCTGTATAATCCTGCCCAAATCTTTTATTTTTAAATCTTTTTTAATTAACTTAATAAAAATTGATTTTAATTATAATTAATTAAAATCAGTTATAATTAGTTAATTATTTTAATTTATAATTAATTTTAAAGTAAATATAATTAATTATATATCAATTATAATTAATTATGATTTATTTTTAATTAATTATAAATTAAATCTAATTAATTTGAAATTAGTTTTAAATTAAATATAATTAACTATATATTGAATGTAATTAATTATGATGAATTTCTGATTAATTATAAATCAAGTCTAACTAATTCATAATTAATCTTAAATTAAAATATAATTAATTATATGTTAGATATAATTAATTATAATTAATTTCTAATTAATTATAAGTTAAACATAATTAATTTAGAATTAATTTTAAAGTAATTATAATTAATTATATATCAAACATAATTAATTATAATTAGTTTCTAATTAATTATAAATTAAATCTAATTAATTTTAAATTAAATATAATTAGTTATGTATTAAATATAACTAATTATAATTAATTTATAATTAATTATAAATTAAGAGCTCTCTCGCCTCAATCCACGAGCCACCATCGCCGGTCGCCAAGGTATAGCCTCTCAACTCTAAAACTCCGAGAGCCCGTCATTCTCGTTGGCGGCGCACCGGAAAACCGCCTATACACGTTTTTCTTAGCGTGGTGGGATAGGACCCCGGTGTGGTGCCTACGACAAGGTGGGTAATCACCACAATCCCGCATTCGACGTTCGTGTCGAGCCGGCAAACCGCCTATACGCGCTTTCTTAAGCGTGGTGGGAAGGGAACCCGGTGCGACACCTACGATGAGGCGGGTAGGCCCTATGCACGCTTTTCTTAGCGTGGTGGGGATAATCTTAAGTACCCGTACGCGGCTCTGTACCTGCGGGGAAACAACTGCTCTTCTTTTCAGGTACATTTGAAGACCCATACACGCTTTCTTAAGCGTGGTGGGGATTAAAGACTTTACATAGCCGTGGTGTCCTTGAAAGAGGGCACCTACCATACACGCTTTCTTAAGCATGGTGGAAAAGGCCCAATTTTCTGTAATTTCCCCTAAACAGGGGAGATGCCGGAATGCTGCCGAAATTTCGGGTGAATGTGAATATAAAACCACACTTGGACCTGATTTGGACAAATTTTGGGCGACTTTGAACTCGAAATTGGACTATAATTTGAACAAATCAAAAGACCTTAACTCAAATTAAAAATTAATTAGACTTGCACTTGGTTTGAATACCAAATGAAATGACTCAAGGAATTTGGTTTGAATAATCATGCAAAATTTGAACTCAAATAGACTGCAGTGTACTCAAATTTGACAGTGGAGCAGATTTGATTTGAACTGAACTCGAACTTGAATTTGACAAGAACTATATGGAGCGTAACTTATGATTACAAGGAAAATTGTGCATTAACAATTTGCAATCATACAAATGGTAAACGAGGGTCTAAAGAACTCAAATGAATATCAACCTACACATACGAGGGTTCACTTACATGCAACCGTATAAAGCTTATGGTTATTCGTGGATGACTGTAAATGATAATGGGAATTATTAAACCAATACATCAAGCAATAGAGGAGCCCCAATGTACATAATGATCTATCCATGAATAGTGAGTGATGCAGGGATACTATCATGAGTAAGGTTTTGAGATTTAAACATATCTACAAGCAAAGTGGAGGAGTTGCAAAGATAATAGTTTTCCTACTATCAAGAATAGCTAATAGGCAGATGTCTTGCATATACATGCAACAATTACTAACAATGCTAAAAAGATATGCAAATAAAGAACCCAATGTCACTTGTAAGCAAGTGATACAAAAATGATGATGATTGAGAAGTATATGCAATCTGATTGTGAGCACATGGTGACGAACAAATTTATCATGCAAAGTTACGAGTTATTTCCAAGGATAATAAGAGACTTACAAACTCTGCTTACTTACAAGTAGTGATGAATTGTTGACAACATAGCATCCCCCTACAAGCGATGTCTTGTAAATACACACAGCGGTCCTTTCATAAGCAATTATAGGAGACTGATGAGTATCCATGAATGACAGTGAAAGGCATATATGTAATACGACATCTTGCCAACACAAAGAATAGCCTATCCACAAGTAATTATAGGAGACTCGTGGGTGTTTGTGGACAACAGGAAAGTATATACAAATGAGTGCAATATACTCGCCAAACTACAAATGAATTCAAGAGGTAGATAGTGAATGCTACCATATCCTTTCAATCGACATCAATCATTTATGGATGAACATAGAAGCTCTCTGTGAAACAAGAGCTAACATGCACATAACTAAAGGAGATACATTACAAACACAACAAGTCCACAGTGTATACAGACATCCACAAGCAACGACAAGGAAACCTTCGTAGGAAGAATAATATACTTATGGATATATGCAGCAATCTTGTCAAGTGCTTGAAGATACACAAGTGAACCCGACGGTATACTAATTGAGCACATCAACTTCCTGCAAGATGAAAGGCTCAATGATGCTACAAGAGGTCCACACCGCAACCAGCATGACAGTTGTAATCAGGAGAATTTTATATGCAGTGAAAGCAATGATGTGATAGATCAGAATGCACTCAAGTGAATGTCAATACAAGATGCATCGTACTCACTAGAATTAATGATCAATATTTAACAAGTATGCTGTTAAAGATTGATGCAAAGTTTGATAGCCTAAACTCACAATTACACGTAGAAGAATACATCCGTCATTCCAATCATCTCAAAGACTGCAACAAATACAAGCTCCTAGGAGACCCTCTATGAAATACAAAGTGTCGTCTCCAAACAAATATAAAAAAAACTATCATTAAATACGAGGTCCTATAAGCTCTCTACGAATACAGATGTGCGCACCATGTGTCACATGTGGGTAGATGCAGAAGGACTTCAGTTAATGTAGTATCCTGAAGTCAATTTTAGTCTATAAATGAATATATCTACCTGACTACATACAACGGTGGCGGATATACTACTGCAGATTCATCCCACATTCAGGGTGCTATCACAGCAAAAGGGATTAGAAATATGGCGGAAATAACAAAGTGATACATCTAGAAACATTCGGATGAGTGTCAATGTACATTACGCCACGCCACCGAATCCGCAACATTCATGCAAGCGGACAGAAGGCGTTGACAGATATTTTAAAATACCCCCGCACGTGTACTATAATTTGTATACACATATGTATATATAAGGGGATGTATTATACACCCGCATGGGCCCCGACGAGCATGTTATTGGTACACACGTGATGTTTAGGGATGCTATGCGGGTTAATAAGTGAACCCAAGTTCAAGCCCGATCCTCCTATATGGGTAGATAGGAGTTGACACGGCTTGAACCATTAAATAAATATACGGTCGCGAAGTCGATCGAGATATTTATTTTATACGTTCATATTAGGCCTTCAAGGCCTATAATCAAGAGAATTCACTTACAAAGGCACAAAGCCTACGAAACCCGATCCTCTATCGACAGCCCGATAGAGCCGACAAGGTTCAACCCATAAATACAAAGGACCCTAAAGTTACCTCGATGATGGCCATATTGACAGAAAATCTCAACTGGAGGGGTTGATTCTAAATACTCTACACCTTCAAATCCATTCAAAATGACACCCAAAATCCAAAAATCCAAAAACTCCAAAAAATATTTAAAAATTGAAACTCATCCATCAAATCACTTAAAATAAAATCCATCCACCCTCCTCTACAGTTTTTCGAGGTGGACAGATATGAAAACTACTTCAGCTCACGAAGAGCTAATGCCTGGTCGAAAATATCACTAGAATCCATTCTCAAATATGCCAAATGGCACTACAGGATAAACGGTTATGACTCGGGGCCCTCTGAACCAGGTGGTCGCCGCCAAATGGCACCATTATATTATAGTTATGGCCAGAGCTTGTATGCTCCCCAATAGCATCAAATCCTTGAGACATGAATCAATAGGATATGATTGATAGGACATAAAGCCCTATGTTAGCTAAGGTGGATTCAAATTTGTCCCCCTTAGGCAAACACTCCCCCCAGGTCTACAAGGTACCCTTGGACGAAGCAACCCATGGCTGCCAATAAGGATCATTCTGTCAGGTTGGGTCGACTACCCCTCTGACTAAGTAGACCAGGGACCACGATGCCCCGGGATGTCGGAACCATGGGATCTTGATCGGGTCCATCTTCCATTCCCCCACCATCCGCTTTAAGTACAAGATGGTGAAATTTCCAATTTTAAAATATCAATCCTTCAAATTTTCTACACCCAAACCCATGCTGCTACTATGTGCCAGATACTACGTATTCGTACCTCTACGTATTTGATTGACGACTAGCCTTAATCGAAAGTTCTCTCTCATTATTGGGAGGGGTAATTAACTATAGGGGCTTGCGCCTATAGGAAACCAGAACTCATATCATAAAGTCCTCATAAAATGAGGGCGAAATCTCTGGGTAGTGTCTTATCTACAAACCCATCTGCCTTCCAAAATTTACCACAGAACTTAGCTCGTTAAAACTCCCCCCAAAAAAAGCAAAAGCGGGCGGAGGCCGGGGCCGAATTTTCGGAGCCCACATAGGCCTTTACACACAATGCTACATGATGTTGGTAATTCTAATAGTTTATGCATCATCATATTCATTTTTAAAGTCATAATTATCTTCTATTACATTCAAATTGCACAATTCATGACATGACATTGGAGAAGTTTTTATTTCTTAAATGTTTTATAAGTGCACTTTTTGAATTGATATAAGGGCCCTATCTATTATGTTCTGATCACATCTATCATGTATGAATGTGGGAGGCATATGTTCTATTATGTATTGATCACATCTGCCCTGTGTAGATTGTGAGGTTTCTATTAAGTTCTAACATCATTTGCCTTGTGCAGGTGTAGGAGGTATAAAGGAAGTTATAAGTGAAAGTGGAGCTATAAGCAGACATAGAAACATGTGCACATTACATTTATGCATTACATATTTTAATAATTCAAATGAATTCAAGTGAAAGAAATATTTTGATAACAAATATATTCTGATATGATTGGTACCTTTATGAAGTGATCTATCTGTAAAAGTATGGATGATGACTTTGATAATAAGCATATTTTGAGAGCCCTATCAAGATATTTTTATGAAAAGTACTAAGGTAAACATTATGTACAAAGTTAAGTGGTAATTTCTACATTAATGTTTCTAAAACACAAATATGTTAAATTTTACATAAGTTACTACTGTTAGCACCTAGATTATACTAAGGTGTTTAACTTACCATTTGAATAATTTATTATTTATAGTAAAATAAATATTAATATATGTGATGAGAATGTGGAAGAAGTCTACTGAGCTTTTTGTGCTAATCTTATGGAAAAGAAAAGGGCCCCGTAAAGTAGAGTTGATAAAGGTAGGATCATTAGGTCTAGGACTTCTGAGGTATTTTGTAATTCGATTATTTATTTTTGATGTGTAGACTCTGTAAGAGTTGGAATATTATATATAATTTTTGAGAAATAAAATTTGAATGGTGCTTTAGACTATTGATATTGTACTTAGCTCTAGTTTATCCAGTGTTGTGGCTAAGAAAAATTCGGTTTAAGGATTTAATTATTCCATTAGATCCTAGGGCCTCACAATATGAGGGATATATATACAGATACTTATTGATTTAGATAAAGTACACGATAAAGTTCCAAGAGAAATGCTTTGGAGAGTTCTTAAAAAAAGAAGTTAATAATACATATTCAAGTCATTAAGAATATGCATATAAGAGCTGTTACTTGTGTTCAAACACAAGGTTGTTTGAGTAAGTTATTTTATATTTCAGTTGGATTACATCAAGAATTAGCTTTTAGTTGATATCTTGTTATTTTAGTCATGGTTGATCTTACTAGACATATGTAAGAGGATGTATCAGTGTGTATGCTTTTTACTGATGATATTCTTCTTGTTGAAAATATTAGAGAGGGAGTTAATGAAAAACTTGAATTATGGAGGTCAACCTTAGAGTCTAAAAGTTTTTGTTTGAGCAGATTTTAATTCAAATGCACGGAGTGCAGTTTTAGTAGTAACAGATTTATTCACGGGGTTGTGACATTTGGTGATCAAGGCATTAAAAAGAGTATAATTTAGATATCTCAGATATGTTGTTCAAAGCGATAGTGAAATAGATGGGGATATTGTTAGCATAATTCAAGTTGGATGGTTGAAATGGAGGAATACATCAATCTTATTGTGCGATAGAAAAGAATCTCTTAAATTTAAGGGAAAATTTTATAAGATGGTGGCGAGACTTGTAATACTTTACATCGTAGAATGTTGTCCATTAAAGGAGAAGTATAAAAGTAATTTAAGTATTGTAGAGATGAGGATGCTTAGGTGGATAAGTAGTTTTATATTTAGAAATAGAATGTAAAATGAGTATTTACATGAAAATGTTAGAATAGCTCTAGTGGTAGATAAGAATAGGGAGATTGGCCTTAGATGATTGGGTCACATAAAATGCCAGCCTTCCAATGATCTTGTTAGAAGAGTAAATGTATTAGAACTGACTTATGTTAGGAAAAGTAGAAATAGACCTAAAAAGACTTAATTAAAAAGTATTAAAATTAATAATTTTATTAGATTTTAATAAAAATTTAACTCTTAGGGGCTGTTTGGTTCGAAGTAAAATGTGTATAAGGTATTCCAAATGCAGGGGTTTTAAAAATATTGATGTTTAGTTGGATGAAAAAGGAATGCAAAGTAAATGTAGTGTGTTGCCACCCACCACCAACCGCCGCCACTACCGCTGGCCACCGCCGCTCGCCACTCATTGACGGCCACCATTGTCGCCATTAGCCGTCGGCCGCCACCAACTTTAGACTTTACACTATATTTATTTTACTTCAAATCAAAGAAAAAAATATTCATCATTATTTACTTTATACTCGTCCGAATAACTCCAAAATATTCCTTTTATATTGCATTCTTTTTTTTAGCCAACCAAACACCTCTTAATGAGATGAAAAAAGATTGATATAGCCAACCCATACAGTGGGATAAAGAATTGTTATTATTGTTGTTACTGTTATTATATTATCATTAATCAAATTAAAGATATTTATAAAAATCGTACGGGTAACAGCCAACAATAACGGTTCTCTCTCGTTAGTGACCATTGGGAACCGAAAGAAAATTATTCGACGGTCTGTCTCCTCACCATTCCCATCTCAATCGGCTTCGAATCCTCCGCCCATTTTTCAGAGAAGAAATACGCGAAAGGGACAGGGCATTTCTTTCCCTGTTACAAATCCCTCTTGCTAATTGATGCCAAGCATCCAATGCTCCCGCCGAACGGATACCCTCTTCATCCGTACTCCAAGGACGGCGATTTGCAGGTCGGAACATGGGTGATGGGCACTCCGATGGTGCCGCTCGCCCATCCGGCGCCTAACCAGAAGGCCGCCGCTTGGGCTCCCGTCGACTACAGTCAGGCTTCTTCTGCCGCTGCCTACAACCCTAGCTACGACATGTACTCAGACACAGCGCATGCTGTCCCCAACAACCCTTATGTGCAAGTCTACCCTGTTACCGGATCCAGTGACGGTAGTAAGTTGTTGATATATGCAATCATTTGATATTTGGATGACAGCTTTTCTTTTGCCTGAGTTGTTCGGAGTAATTTCTGAAGGCTTGGTTGGTTTGAGATTAGGTTGAGTTTTAAGGGATTAGTAATTTGTAGATGATGAGAGACTAGGAGAGTTTAATCCGATGATCCCAGCAATCCAGTTAATCTTAATCAGGGGAAAATTGGTTCGAAATAATCAGGATTGGGTTGGATTAAATGTTCAAATCAAAATTACCTTATTCTCAGACAGTAAAAGTGACTCTTAGAAAAGATTAGGCATCTAATATATTGAACAATCTTGAGGGCTGTTTGGTATGTCTGCTTATATGGATTTTAATTGAGAAGCTATCGAATCCTGGTTTTGGCAGGTTTTGATAAAACCTAGTTCAAAATAAGGATTTATCAAAACCGTTGAACTGAATTTTTAATTTCAGCTCTAAGTTTTGATTGGATTTAGGAATAGGATAAACAAATATTTTGCTGGGTGATTCTGAAAGCCCATGATTGGCCAATCGTATTTTTTTTTCTGCATACATCTTTTGTACTTCATCTTCTTAAGGTAATTCTTGGTTTTTCCTTGTTTTCCGTAGGAACAAAAGAGAACATTTTCAAAGTGTTGGACCGGTGTGGAAAGAAGTTAGAACAGAGCACCAGAAAGGCAGGGGTTCTTGCTTGCAATGTCTGGAACCACCGTATGTTTCACTTCCCGTTATTAACTAAATTTGATCATTTCAACGAAATCTTTTGCGTTGCAATTTAAAATATGTTTTCCACAAGTAGTGACCTATGTGATATGCATGAAGAAAAGAAGTAAGAATTTAATTAAATAACATCTAATTTTGAATTATTATTTTTTTCTAGAAGATTGCTGATGAAGCATGGTAATTATCATTTACCTCTCCTAAAATTTAGCTAGTTATCATATTAAACACCTAAAAAGACTATAAGATGGTAGTGAGACCTGTAATGCTTTATGGTGCCGAATGTTGGCCATTAAAAGAGAAACATAATACTAAGTTAAGTGTTGCAGAGATGAGGATGCTTAGGTGGATGAGTGGCTTTACCCTTAGAGATAGGATACGAAATGAGCATATACGTGAAAAGGTTGGAGTAGCTCCAGTGGAAGATAAGATTAGAGAGAGTCGCCTTAGATGGTTTGGTCACATAAAACGGCGGCCTCCCGATGACCCGGTTAGAAAAGTAGAGGTATTAGATTTGACTTATGTTAAGAAAGGTAGAGGTAGACCTAAAAAGACTTTGTTAGAAAATATTAGAAATGATCTTTCTTTATTAGATTTAAACGAGAATTTGGCTTTTAACATGACACAATGAAGAAAAAGGATTCATGTAGCCGATCCTACGTAGTGGGATAAAGGCTTGTTGTTGTTGTTGTTATATCATATTAAACACCTCCATTATATTTACCATTTTAGTCATCTTTCGTTAATCATGTGGTAAGTTATATTTCATTAAAAAAAAATTAAATAGTAGAACCTAAATTCGCTTTGTGGTTAGATTTTTCTTTTATAATGATTTATTATTGCCATTTCTTCATTTTTTTAATGCAACTTGTTCAATACTTTCATTGTTTTATTGTTAATTCAATAAATAAATCATGATGTAGGGACTTGCACTTAATTAATAATTATTTTCAATTAATCTAAATAACTATCGTATAAGTGTAATCACCATCTACTTCACAATGAAATTCAAAGAAATTAAATGAATTTCTTATGGTGTACTGAGCCACCCATATTGTTCTCCAATGCATAAAATGACTTGAAGAAATTTAAATCACCATCATATAATTTGGTACGCCAATGCATATGGTGAGAACCACACATAAAATGTTTCTTTAAAGCGATCCTGCATATTATAAATTATTATTCTTCTCCATTGAATGACCTAGAAAAGTTCTTGTTTAGCTTTGCCCTGAGAATATGATCCTAGAAATTCTAAATTAGAAATATTTTTGAAATTCAAACAGTACATATTGAGTAAAATTATGTTAATGAATTATCTACCATGGGGGTTGGAATTACTAAATTATTACTTGCATCGAAATAATTAGGACTTTGGTCTGATTGCTCTTGTTTGAATGGTCAGGTAAGAAGCTATTGTTAGAAAATTATTGTGAAGAAAATATTGTTGTTAAAGTCGTTGTTTCTGTTGAGGGACTTACAGTTGAGCTACTGTGCTAAACTCAAAAGCCAATTTCATATGTGTGACTTTAGTGCCTTATATTTGCTGTGATAGGCGAATAAAAGCCCTGCCAATAAAATTCCTCGTATTATTTTGTCTTTTTACGAATGAGCTAAAAGTTGATCACAATAAAGATATAAAGATGCGAATAAAACATTATATGAGACATCATAACAGACCTTGACAAATTAATAATTTCATTTTCATATGATCAAGTTAAAAATTAGCTCAAAATTAATGAGAAAATAAATAGAAAGATATAAGAAACGCAGTTGGTTTATAAGAGAAGCTGAATGATAAGATCTTTGTATTTCGCTTATTTGTCCAATAAAATAATTAAAAAAAGGTTGGCTAAACAAAAGATTGTGATATGAAATTATGAATTGAACAAATTGTTGAAAAAATTGCCGAACTTACGTATGCCCTTACAAATCATGAATTTTGTGGGCTCCGAAAATTTGGCGCCTTGGCCTGCCTATCTGCATGATTCAAGGGGAGTTTTTATGGGTTAAGTTCAAGCATAAACTTTCAGAAGGAAAATTGGTTAGAGATAAGACACTACCCATAGATTTCACCATCATTTCAAGTTTCTCATAGTTGTAACCCTCTATGGACTACCCATATATTTCGTCTTCATTTGCAAGGACTTTAAAATTTGAGTTCAAATTTCTCATAGGCGCAAACTCTTATTATTAGTTAGTCTTGGTGACGAGAGCGTGCTTTCAATTAGTCTAGTCGTTAGATAGACACTTAATACCTACCGTGTAGTAGCAACAATTTTAGATATTGGGTTGAAAATTTACCACCTTGCACTTGAAGTGGATGGTGGGAGGAATGATGACAAGCTTGATTAAGATCCCATTGTTTTGTCATTCTGGTTCGTCATGGTCTCTAATTTAATTAGTCAGAAAAGATAGTTGATCCGACCTGATTGAAGGATCTTTGTCAGCAACCATGTGTTGCTTTATCTAAAGGTACCTTAGAATTAGGGTTAGTGTTTGTCTAAGGGACAAATTCAAGATTGTTTGTCTAAGGGACAAATTCAAGCAAACCTTAGTTAACAGAGGGCTTTGTGCATTATCAAGTGTATCCTATGATTCATTATTTAAGGGTGCTAGTCATTGAGGAGCATACATTCTCCGACTGTGATCATAATATAATGGTGCCTATTTGAGCCAAAATCATTTGGTCAGAGGGCCTCGGTCATAACAATTTATCTGTATAGTCATTAGGGCCAAACCATCGATCAGATAACATGTGTTACGTGCTTACTAGTAAGAGATTGTTTGAAAATGAATCTCAATGAAATTCTCGTTTGGACATCCATTTTTTGTGAGCTAAAGTTATTCTTGAATTTATCACCCTCACCAAGCTGTTGTGAAGGGTGAATGATTTTTGCTTTTAAGTTATGAGTGATTAAGTACCCTTTAAATATTTGAATTTAAATAGACTTTGAATTTTAAGATTTTCATAGATTTTAAGACCCATTCGATTGAGATCTTATTTTAACACGACCATTATTGGGGTAATATTGACGTCACATGAAAATTATTTGTATTTATTGGGGTTTGGTGGTATTTAAATTATGTTGACCTCTAACTTGTAGCCAAGGAAAAGAAAAAAAAATCAAATATAAAATTACCTCTGCTAGGCAGCCCATCCCGTATCTCTGTCGTGCCCACACCGCCGCTTCTACAGTACCGTATCCACAATTTGCGAGCGGCGCCGAAGTCAGAAGCTCGTACCCACGTGCGAAGGCCTCGCTCTGATCGTCGCTTTCGCTCGCGTCTATAAAAGGGAGGCGAGGAAGGCTTGCTCTCCCTGCGAAATCCCACGACCAAAACCTCTTCTCCACCTCAGCCGAGCCCTCGATCCACCTCCTGATTCAAGAACTTCAGCTGCAAGCTTCGCCTCTGTCCCGAAGTCCCTTCCTCCACTCAACATCTCCATTCATCTTCAACCTCTGCCCTAGACCAGACGCCTCAACTGACCTCTTATTTGTGATCCTCCGATCAAGAGAGAGAGAGAGAGAGAGAGAGAGAGAGAGAGAGAGAGAGAGAGAGAGAGAGAGAGACCCTAACCTCTCCGCCTCCTTCACCTTCGTCCGACTTCACCCGCTCAACGACTTTCCCTTCCGTTCGCAAGCAGCGACTGGAGCTCCCTGGCCGTGAGAGTAACTATCTCCCTCTCGCGTACTTCTTCAGCCTAATCCCGTAGATCTGTCGAGCAGTGAAGGAAAAGAAGGATTTAGCTCTGCCTAAATCCTGCTTAAATCCTATTAACCAGGATTTAGTTTAAATCCTACTCAATCTTACATAATCTACTTTAATCCAGTTCAAATCTTGTATAAAATTATGTTGAATTTCTATTTGAATTAATTATAATTAATTGAATTTAATTATAATTAGTTATTTTTAATTTTAATTAATTAATTATTATTATAATTTAATTATAATTAATTAAATTTAGTTATGATTCATTATTTTTAATTAAAATTAGTTACTAATTAATTATAAATTAATCATAATTAATTGAATTTAATTATGATTATTTATTTTTAATTGTAATTAATTATTAATTAATTATAAAGTAATTATAATTAAATATAATTATTTATAATTAGTATTTTAATGGTAATTAATTATTATTTATAACTAATTATTATTATTTGAAATTAGTTATAACTAATTAAAACAACAAAAGAGGACTCCTCCCTTGCCTTGATTTTCATGCCAACCCCGCCGGCCCACTTGCAAAGGTATAATCCCCCAACCCTAAAACTTGAGAAAACCCGCTCTTGACGCTTGCAACGCGACGAACAACCACCCATGCACGCTTTTATCTAGCGTGGTGGGAGGAAATTCGCCGCGGTGCTAGCGGCGAGGCGGGCGATCTCCTAAAGTCCTGTTTTCGGTGTTTGCGGCGCACCGAGAGACCCCCTATGCACGCTTTTCTCTAGCGTGGTGGGAGGGAACTCGGTGCGGCGCTTACAGCGAGGCAGGCGAGCCTTGTGCGTGCTTTTCTTAGCACGGCGGGGCAAAAATATAAGTACCCGTACGCGGCTCTGTACCTGCGGGGAAAGCAAACTGCGTTCTTTTAAAACAGGTACATTTGAAGACCCATGCACGTCTTTCTCTGGCGTGGTGGGGTTGAAGACTTTACACGACCGCGGTGTCTTCGAAAGAGGGCACCTACCATGCACGGTTTTCTCTAGCGTGGTGGGAAATGCCCAATTTTCCGTAGTTTCCCCTAAACAGGGGAGACGCCGGGAGGTTGCCGAAATTTTGGGTGATCATATGACTATATTCGGACCTATTTGAACTCAAAAGAACAAGAACTCAGGCTCGAATGAGAATAAACAGTGGACTTGTGGACTTGTATCTAAATAATTAATCAAGACATGAACTCAAATGAATTAAATCCAAGCTTGAACAAAATACATTAAGAACTCAGAATTCAAATGAGCTTGAGCTTGAATAAAAATAAAGCGACTTGAGTGATCATGACTTGAACCATTTGAATATGAAAGTGAACTCAAACAAGAACTGAAACTTGAACTCAAAGCAAGAACTTATGGACATTGAGTTTGGGTTGAGCAACATCAAATAGAACTTGAATGTAGAAGACCAAGACTTGAACTTGTATTTTGAACTCGAGCTGTATAACATCAAGTGGAATTGAGACTTGAATTTGCAAATGTTTGACTCAAATCCGAATGAACTCAATGTAACAACAGGGGACCAATTTGAACATTCACAGGGGACTTGGACTTGCATTTGATTGGAGCATGAAACGAGGTGAACAAGGACTTAGAAATTTGAACTCAAACAAAGTCTTGGGTTGGACCATACGGGACTTGATGCAAAAGAATTTGAACACAAAAAGCTTGAGCTTGAAATTGATTCGAACTATTTGAATAAATAACTCTCTGGCAACATGTTTATGAAAGCAAATGAACAAATAAAACTGAGCTTGAAGCATGTGATAGTGTTTCTAATAACTTCAATGCAAAAGAGCTATGATAGATATGTTGAAAACCTTTCAAATAAAAGAGACTGATTTGGAGGCATTTGATGCATCTCAAAGGCGTCTCAAGTCCGAAACAATGTCTAAGAAACTCTAGTTTATGCCAAGTGACATTCGAAAGGAGAAGAAGCAAAATGAAGCAAGTAGTGGAATGTGTTTGCCTCTCTGATTCTTGGAAACATGAGAAATAAAATCTCACTAATAATTCTGAGGGATTATGCTGCACTGATGATTACAAAAGTGATTAATAAGAAGAAAGAGATATTGACATTAGAAGGCTTAGAGGATGATGATTGTGTGTAGTTCCTCAATAATCATGTATTTGCTAAAGCAGGGAACCGTGATCAGCACCATAACAAGTTAAGGCCCATTGCTAAATGGATAGCTAAGAAGCTTTCAGAACCTCCACTAAGGGTAGAAGTTATAGAATTCCTGAGGCTATTCGACACTTATCTGTTGCAACTAGTAATGTGAAAGTTCCCTAGAAAGATTGAAAAGTTTAAAAATTCATTCGCACTACGCTCGACCCATAAAGCAAATGATCAGAGTATAATCGATATATTTGTTGAGTCATTCAAAACATCAAGAAGAACCAGCTTGTTGTACTTATATGCCGAGGGTTTGAAAATGACACCTAAGATGATTGATACAACTTCCATATGAGTAATTCCCTCTAGTTGTGATTGATAACAATTCAACTTCAAAAGGACATGTCAGTTCTCCTCTAGCTTATCAAGAAGTGAATACACCGGCTCTCTCCAAACAGAAGAATTTGATGTCTCAATAAATTTTGGAGATCTTCAAGCCAATCAGAATGCAAATGTGTGAAGGACATTTAGCAGATGAAACAACTGCTTTACAACACTCCAGCAACCAACATCAAGATACAAATAAGCATACTGATCTGCATACAACCAAGAGCAAAAGATCTGTAATACATACAATCTTTTTATGAATACAAATGTATGTACAACATGCCACTTATAGGTAGATACAGAAAGACTTCAGTAAATGCAGTATCCTGAAGTTGATTTAAGCCTGTGAATGAATATACCTACCTGTGGTAGTAATGGATGTATTGTGAGGACCAAAACTACAGCAAAATGCATAAAGAATGTAGCGAATGCAAGTTCCTACAAGCTAGAGCAGGAGATTCGTTAGTGCACTACAATCCATCTGCATAAAGCAACCAGCAGTGCACGATAGTCTACCTGTGCAAAGCAGCGAACAACTCAGTCTAGAAGCTGCTACAATACTCCACCGGATCTGCAACATCCGTACAAGCAGACAGAAGGCGTTTACAAATATTCCAAGAGTGCCCCCGCACATGTGCACCTTAATTTGTATACACATAGGAACACAAAAGGGGTAAATACAATCATAACCCGCATGGGCCCCGGCGAGCGTGTTATTAGTACACATGTGACGTCTAGGGATGCTGCGCGGGTCAATAAGTGAATTCCATTTCGAGCCCGATTCTCCTATACGGGCAGATAGGAGTTGACACGGCTCGAACTATTAAATAAATATACGGTCGCGAGGTCGACCGAGATATTTATTTTATACGTTCATATTAGGCCTTCAAGGCCTATAATCAAGAGAATTCACTAACAAAGGCATAAAGCCTATGAAACCCAATCCTCTGTCAGCAGGTAAACAGAGTTGACAAGGTTCAATCCACAAATACAATCAATCCCAGACACCTCGATGATGACCGTGTTGACAGGAAATCTCAACCGGAGGGGTTGATTCTAAATACTCTACACCTTCAAATCCACTCAAAATAACACCCAAAAACCCAAATCTCCAAAAAATCCCATTTTCCAAAATATTTAAAATCGAAAATGATCCATCAAATCACTTAATGCAAATCCATCCACCCTTCGCAACAGTTTGCCGAGGTGGACAAATCTGAAAATAACTGCAGCTCACAAAGAGCTAATACCTGGTCGAAAATATCACTAGGATCCATTCTCAAACAATCTCCTGCCAGCAAGGGCATGGTATGAGTCCTCTAACCGGCAGTTTCGCCGCCAAATGGCACTGCAGGATAAACGGTTATGACTCGGGGCCCTCAGAACCAGGTGGTCGCCACCAAATGGCACCATTATATTATGGTTATGGCCAGAGCCCGTATGCTCCCCAATGACATCAAATCCTTGAGATATGAATCAATAGGATATGATCGATAGGGCACAAAGCCCTCTGTTAGCTAAGGTGGATTCAAATTTGTCCCTTTAGACAAACACCCACTCTAGGTCTACAAGGTTCCCTTGGACGAAGCAACCCATGGCTGCCGACAAGGATCCTTCTGTCAGGTTGGGTCGACTACCTCCTCTGACTAAGTAGACCAGAGACCACGATGGCCCGGGACGACGGAACCATGGGATCTTGATCGGGTCTATCATCCATTCCCCCACCATCCGCTTTAAGTGCAAGATGGTGAAATCTTCAATTTTAAATACCAAATTCTCAAACTCTTCAAAATTTCCAAACTTCAACCCATGCTGCTATTATATGCCAGATGCACGTATTTCTACGTATCTGATTGACGACTAGCCTTAATCGAAAGTTCTCTCTCGTTACCGAGAGGGGTAATTAACTATTGGGGCTTGCGCCTATAGGAAACCAGAACTCAGATCATAAAGTCCTCGCAAAATGAGGGCGAAATCTCTAGGTAGTGTCTTATCTACAAACCCATCTGCCTTCCAAAATTTACCCCGGAAGTTAATTCCGTTAAAACTCCCCCCGAAGGAAAGCAAAGCGGGCGGAGGTCGGGGCCGAATTTTCGGAGCCCACAAATTAATAGTTTCCTTCGGTGGAGATTCACTTTTAAGATGGCCATCATCGAAAAAACATTGAAGTCATTTTAAAGTATTTGTACTTTGTGGCTTCAAAATTTGATTTTGAGAGTTAACCCTCCGGTTGAGATCTTTCAGCACGAACATAATTGAGAATTTTGAATAATTTATATTTTTATTTTCTGAATCTTGTCAACTTTGTTTGGCCCCCAACAAAGGATTGGGTTGAATATCAACTTTATATTTTTATTTTGAATTATTGGAAATTTTGAATAATTATTATAACGACATTAAGTTGAGAGTGTGCATTTTTATGATGAGTTTTTCTTAAAGAGCCTTTGAATGCCTAATTTAAACTTATATTAATAAGCAAACACATGATCGTATATTTTGAGTTCATATTTAACCCACACAACATTCTCAAATCTGAGATTCAAGAGTTTACTGTGATAGTCGGAGCATATATGAATAATTAAATTTATTTTAAATGGCATGCACAATTTTTGATGTATTTGTATAATGCAGTTGCACGTCTTCCAAACTTTGATGTATCTAGTTTGATTTTATTTTGTAAACTTACTGCCCATACTATGAATTTTTCCCTTTTCATTACCTTCTCACTACTTCATATCACACACCCTACTTGATGGACATTGGCGAAGGAAGAAATTTTTTTTTGTAGGGGCACAAACTAAATTTTTTAGATATTCCTTCAATTTTTTTATTTATGCTAGAGACTTGCATTGACAACTTTAAAATATTTTTTTATTTAAATTTTTTATTTTAAAAAGATTTTAAAAAATGATAAAAACACTTACAATTTATAACACACTCTTCATATTCTAACAGAGTTGATTGTTATTTTATTATCAATACAATCAAATATTTTTTCTCAATATATGTGATTAAAATATTATTTATTCATTGATCTCTAATTCTATTTTGCAAAAAAGTTCTTTCAACTTATATTACATATATTGATTTTAAAATAAATACTTAAAATTTTAATTTATCATGATCAAATTCCCTCAGCATATTGTGAGCTAATTTGTTTTCCAAGCTCTTTTGTCATTGTCAATTTATTCAAAAAAAAATCTCGTGACTTGTTTCTACTTCCTTCGATTCGAAGCTTCTTAAAATTAGTATATTTCTTGTTTACATTAAGAGATGTCTATATATTGCAGTTCGTTATCTGCATGAACTTTTTTTTAAAGGATCCTAAGATAATTTTTTTGATTATAAGTAGGATATAAGGTCAATTATACACTGATGATAAACTCCATATAAGGAGTAATTTAATGCAGGGCACATAGGCCATACTTGAAATTGAGACCTCTACCCTGACATTAGAGAGCATAACGTCTGAGCTAGTATTCATTAGTTTTTTTGTCATAACCAGTTTGACTGGCCGGTTCAATTGAACCGGCCAGCCCTTATATTAAAATCACGAATGTGACTTTTCAGTTGTATTGAGAAGTTTTATGTTAATTTGTTTATGAAAGAAATGAAATGTTACTACCGTCCGATTTTTTATTCCCGCCTCGTTAATTCGAGTATTCGGGCCGGGTCATGACATTTTTAAGGTTGAAACTTATATCATAATAAAAAATTATTTTTTAAAGCTAATTGCATTTCTTGATTATTTTTAATGAATGATCTTCAATTGCTAACTTTTGAAGATAGATTGGAATTTGAATTTTTTGTGTGTGCACCATACTACCTTAAAGTAGGAGTATATGAAGTTTTCTCATTTTCAATTTTGCTTTTTCATTATATAGTCAAAACAGGTCCTAGTATCACTGATGCAGCAATGGCAAGGATTGCTCAAAGAACAAAGGTCTTTGCAGAAGGGGGCAACGATAAAATTTTTCAGCAGAACTTTGGTATTTATACAGGGGAGCAACTTAGAAAAGCATTTGCTTGTTATCTTTCCACGTCCGCTGGTCCTGTAATCGGGACGCTATACCTTTCTTCGCTAAGGCTGGCGTTTTGTAGCGACAACCCTCTTTGCCACTACACACCTTCAGGTCAACAGGAGTGGGTGTACTACAAGGTACAGCTTCTGATTTCTTTTCTGTGTATTATGCATTATATCTTCATATGTATTACTTGCTAGAGTTTCATACCCTGTTAAAGGGATTTAGTTCCAAAATATGTTAGTCTTAATTAGCATAGTCAAGGCTTAGGTAGCAGTGCCCAGCAAAAGGAAAGCATCTGCACCAGTATAAGCATGCAACCAAATTAATCAATTGCAAATAAGTTGAGAAACTAAAAGGATATGTGTTAGACAAAAAGGCATGGATTAATAAGGGTCTAGGGAGAGATTGATGCATGCAAGTTTACTGTCGCTGGAACAAAGATGTCGAAGGCAAAGTCTTAGATTCCGATGAACACTATTTAAGATTTGGACTGTTATAGTAAATAATTCAATAGTTTGATTAACAATTTTTTTTCAATAAAATCTTGAAGAGTAAGATGAGGTTTAGTTGAGAATAAGTATTGTTAAGTGCTAAAAATGATTATTTGATCTGATCAAGTTTTTGAAAAACATTATGCTTAGTGCAAGCCTATTTCTTGCAAACACAACCAAAAACATGAGCCTTCCTTGTGGAATTGTCATAGGAAGACATTTGATACTAAGTTTTCCAATAAACTCGAGGGCAAGAGGAAGGCGTTTAAGTAGCTCAACAAAGCTTTCTTTAGTTTAAGATGTAAATAAAAGGATCCTCCCTGCCTTATTTTTGGGGTGTTTAGTGTTTGAAGGATGAATATTTTGGCACATTGATGAATTATATGGTAGATAATTAAACCATCTCATGCTTGAGATTCACACTACACCAAAGTTATAGCATATCAGTTGCAGATGATATTTTAGCTAACCTTTACCTAAGTTCACTCTGTCATGTATAACTTGAAGTAATTTTACTAATGGTTGTGTCCAAGTGAACTCTTGCCTATCACACAATAATGTTAAGCCATGGCACATTAGTGCTGATGAATGTCCTTATGATGTAAATTTGAAAGTTTTTATCCATTGGGAATACAAATCATATGCATTGATGTTGTTTTATTTCTTTGTTTTTACTTTTTTTTTGTAAAACACATGTATGATGATGGATCCTACAAGACGACGATGACAACAACAACAACAACATCAAGCCTTTATCCCATTCTTAAAATATACATGAATCCTTTTTCTCCATTGTGTCCTATTACGAGTCAAATTCTCATTTAAACCAAATAAAGAAAATTCATTTCTTATATTTTCTAACCAAGTCTTTTTAGGTCTACCTCTACCTTTCTTAACATAAAGCCAAATCTAAAACATCTACTCTCCTAACTGGGTCATCTAAAGTGACTCTCTCTAATCTTATCTTCCTCTGAAGCTACTCCAACATTTTCACGTATATGCTCGTTTCATATCCTGTTTCATATCCTATCTCTAAGAGTAAATATTTGAGTACCTTGTTAGGCTTGCTCTAATGCCATAAGCTTATTCGATTTATCTCTCATCAAATCTCGAGTATGATGTTGCCTTTGTAGAATTGGATGACTTGCTCGACGCGGCTTTTGCGCTATAACGTATTTGGAAAATTGATATTGTAGCAATATGCCAGAAATCTGATTTAACTAAATTGAAAACTTACAATTTTATGTCCAATTTCTGGAGGATTTTAAGTCCAAAATTTGGTTGAGAAATTTTTTATTTTGGGTCTTTCAAGCATTAAATGTCACAACATAGTTTCAATTTTCTTTAATCATTTGTACGTACATGTATTAGTTGGATTTATGTTTAGGGTTTACTTTATGGGTGTTGACAAGTTTCCCTATATCAGCGATTCAGCGTCAGACCTAATTCTTCTTTTGGTGATTTCTATCTTTTCTTTTTTTAATTGGTTGGTAGCTGATTTATATGCCTAATTAAGATTTTATCAATTGCAATATATATCAAATTTCTATTTTGAAATGTAAATTTCGTTGTTGTTGAAATTTTATGAAACATCAAATTTTGACTACCATTAAATTATCTTTTAAAATGAAAGAAATGTGTTTGTTATTTTTTTACATTTAAGAGAGATGATTTTCTCTCGAGATAAAAATTGAGAACTTATGGATTGTTGTTATCTTTTTTTTTTGTGTTTTTATTGTTTATTTCATCCTATGTGAACACTATCATTGTTGTGCCCCAAGCTCTGGATGAAAGAAGTGGATGTTATATTATATAGTTGACAATTAATATAAAATTTGTCAGACAATTAATATAAAATTTGTCAAATAATTATGACATGAATCTTTAAATATATTGTGTTAATGCTAGGGAATACGACACACTGTAATGTCTGAATACGTTGAAAAATGTGCAAGGGTCGCTGGTGTAGTGTTAAATAAGAAAGAGTTCTCACATTATAGACGAATGTGCGCAAATAAGCTAGTTCATGAAATTAGAATTAGGATAGAAATTTGAAATATAAGTTTTCTTACTAGTAAATTAATAGAATTAATATATATTATGATTCATAAGAAAATAAATATTTTATGTATTCAACAAACTAAATGGGTAGGAGAAAAGACTAAGGAGTTGATAGTCTAGGATTTAAATTATGGTATTAAAAAATGAGTCATACTAGAAATGATGTTAAGTGTGATTATAGATAAAAGTTTGAAGGATAATATTATAGACATTAATAGAATTGGAGATAGAAATATAACTTTAAGGATTGTTGTTGATGCTAAAATTATTAATATTATAAGTGTTTATGCTTTTCAAATAGGTTTGGATGTGTGTTCAAAAATTTCAAAATTAAAATTTGGAATGTCTTATAAGAATTAATATAAATGATATCTCTTGAAGAAAATTTTTATTAGAGGATATTCAAATGGACATGTTGGTGAAGTTGTGGAATATTTTAATAGCATTCATAGTGAATATGGATTTGAGTGACTAATGACGGTGGTAGGATGATGCATCTTGGAAGTAAAAAATAACAAAATAGATAGAAGAAAAATGCAGGAATACAAATATGAGGGCTGATTTTTATTACTTCAACAATAACTAAAGACACAATTGATCTACTATTCAAGAGGTGGATTAGCTCTTGAATAGTAAAATAATTTTGTCGAGGGGCTGAAAATATATGGTCGAAGGACTAAATTGTGATTAATTTTGTATCATAATTTTTTCATGAGAGATCATTTTGTAACATTTTTATATAGTTGGAATAAAATTGGGTAAATATGATATTTTGGAATTAAATTAACAACATTCAAATAATCTGAGGACTATTTTGAGATTTAGGTTTCATTTGGGACAGCTTTTTTGCTGCTTTCTATGCCACTATCAATGAAGTGAATTTATTGGAAACAGGAATCAATAATGAAAATACTATTTGTTTCTTTATTTGCTGTACATATTTATGTTACCTGAAATTTTCAATATACTCATTCCCCCCTGAATTTATAAGGCATTCTTTTGCAGGTTGTGGTACAATTAGATCAGCTCAGTGATGTTATTCCTTCTTCCAACACTAAAAATCCTGCAGAGAAGTACATTCAGATTGTCACCTCAGACAACCATGAATTTTGGTTCATGGGTTTTGTATCTTACGACAAAGCTCTCAAGAATCTGAAAGATGCCTTGCAGCTTGCCCACAGGAAATACAATCACCAGATATAAATGCTTCTCTAAAGGTGGAATATACACCTTTCTAAATAAATAGACTAGGAAGAATATAAATGTAACCTGCTACAATGAACATTACATTTGCAATTTTATCGCTCTATCTTGTGATTGAGTAGCAGAAGATTTCCTGCTTGTAACCTTATGGTATGTTCGGCTGTAGGACGACATGCTGTGCACACATCAGAACAAAATTGTGTCATTAGAGAAGAAAAGGTAAGCTAAATTTAGTCTTGGTTGCTGTGCCTGATTAATACCTTAATCTGTGTCCTGTTGTAGGTGTAGGTGATATGGACGAGCTCATCCATGGTCTGGATCACAGCAGGATAAGAGAATTCCATCCCTTCAGTTTCCTCGAGTGTAATTACATCATACCATGTATCACCATCATCCTCAGAGCATGCTACTTTGAGTACTGCTCTTGATATGGTATTGTAAGCTAGTATCAAGCGTCCATCTCTAAGTTTCACTCCATCAATACCTGAAGTAAATGGTAGCTTCCATGTTAGACATGCATTTTTAGTATTGAAAAAAGCCTTCAACAGTATGATTGTGAAAGTCAAATGGTTGAATTAGTTGGACTGTGAATCAGTCCTCAAATCAGTTGGATCCGATTAAAAATCGGATTTATAGAGAATCAAGATTAATCCCATAAAAAAATGGCGGTCAAACCTTGAATCATGAGCAATTGAATCGATTCGAGACCCCACTAGGCTTAGCTGGGTTGGTGGGTGAGCGTGGTTGGGAACCCCCCAACCCACGTTGGATTTCTCTCTCATGCAAGTGGGGAGAAATTAAGTGTGTGGTCCGACACCTGTGGGGTAGGTTGCCGCTAGGCCCGCTGAGGAATTAATTACTCTGCCAAGCGTCCCCTCTCTGGGGGTGGTAGTGGGTAGATACCCCCTTCCCAACCAAAAAAAAAAAAATCGATTCGAGCAGAAACTGTAATGATGAGATGTTGAAATATAATTTTTTTGTATGCATTTCATGTATGTGTTATATTTTATGCTATATATTATGTGTATTTATTATCTCTTATCATTATTATTAGAAATATTGTATCATTTAAATAATATTAATTAAATTTAATAATATTTACATCATCATCATCATAATTGAACATTTGATTGGATCCTAGTTGAACATTTTCTTCCACCGGTTCTATGTTGGACTAGTTCTAAAACCATGCTTAACAGTAGAGTTATTTTATTAAATGTAAGAGATTTGGATTGTTTTTTGACTTGGGGTTTCATTTGAGACAGCTTTCTTGTTGCTTTTTAAAGCACCTTTCTAATAAAAAATTTTCTAATTCAAAAAATTTTTATATTAAAAAATTATTTTAAAAAGCATTAAGAAAGCTGCCCCAAATGAAGCCTTAATGTGAGTATTATAATGCATTATTGTTCATGCAAATGGATTTCTTTTGAAACAAACCTGAATTTGGATTTGGAAGTTGAGTGGGTGCTGCCAAGCTCCAAGTAAAGCCTCCATCAACTGATTCTGACATATAAACTTTGGAAATATTTTCGAAGGACCTCAGCAGTACTCTTAAAGTACCACTTGCAGTCTTGTATGGTACTGGTTGAATAACACTCAGTGTTTCATTCTCAATATATATAGGGCCATACTTCCTCCAGGAATGGCCATTATCTGCTGTAATCTGCACAACAAAGAACAAGTTTGAAATTGCCAGTAAATACGTGTGGCAATGCTAGTTATAAGTGTTATCAAGTGCACAATACCTCCATCCAAGCTCCCCAAGAGTTCCAGCTCTCCACAGAGGATCCGCAGAGCAATCTGCCATCGTCCAGCAAGAAAGGCTATTTGATGAAAATAAAAATATCCCAATTTAGCTGGAGCGTAATCGTTCTGAATTCTCAACTATCGAGATATTATCTTCTTTGATCTAATGACCTTATAAGTCTTAACGATTGAGATAATTGTCCATTTTGATCTAGTAGTCTGATAGTTTTGTCATCCTAATGTAATTTCTTAGTGTGAATACTAACTAATTTTAACAAAGATTACTCAGTAATCTTCTTAATATCTAGCTAATCTGCAAATCAAACATATCAAACCAATAAACTGCACACCTAAGAGTGCCCTTTTGCTCCAGCAAATGCCAAGTCCTGTCATTCATTCCACTTACCTTGTTCTTTGATGGGCCAATTATTCCAGGAGGAAGCTGTTGTCTTTCTGACCAAGTTATCCCACCATCAAGCGATCTCTTCATGCTTCCACTCCATCTGCAGTTTCAGCACATGGTGAGAGACATAGAAACTAGAGAGCAGAAGCTACAAACAAACAGTGAAGAATCCTGACTTCTGAACTTCCTGGCCAATCTTGTAGAACAATAGCAGCTCACGAGATGGAAGCTGAAACAGTACAGGATTCCACAAAGGTATCTCTGCTTGTTCGTCTGCAACTGTTGGAGGATACCAGCAGCCATCCTGAAGATGCAATTCCAATTTAGGAGTCATAGAAGATTAATATAAAATTCCTGAAGTAGAATGCAGAAGTTGACATCACAGTTTAAAATCTTATCAATCACTTAGAAAATGGATGAACCCTAAGATGGTCTATTGGCAAGACAAAATTATAAGGCCATTATATCTAAATGGTTGATAATTTGGGCTCTTACAACTTACGCTTTGAAGACGAAGGGAGGAAAGAAAGCACTCACGCTGTAGTTTTGCAGCCAAATCTTGACATCTGGAGCTCCTTCTGCACTACCCCCAAAGTAAGCCACGAGCAACTTACCCCGTTCGATCTACGAAGACATCGCATGAGAGACTAGCTTTAGATCATCAAATGATGAGTAATTGAACAGGAACGACTCACCTCGACGATGGTGGAAGCATGGCAGCTGTTAAAAGGAGCGGTGCATTCCTGAAAGGTAAATTCCTCTTTCACCAACTGCCAGCCACCGCTACCATTGATGGTGTTGGCGTGATCATCACCGACCATACTGCTTCTCTGTTCTCTCGTCGATGGAGCTCGATTCCTTCAATTCGATAAGTTAGTTGAAAAGATCCGAACACAGTTCAGTAGCTGCGATAACCAAGTAGTTACCGGTAAGTGCGATGGAGAAGGGGGAGATTCCTGGAGGCGAAAGCGGTGGAGAAGACCGCAAAATTTGGTGCAGAAACGTGGCGGTGGCAGAGCTTGGATCGGAGGTCTGAAAAAATCCATAGGAAGAGGGAGAGAAACCCCAGACCCACGGCCAGCCCCAAGGCTTTCTCCAGGGCTTTGCTCGCTGTGCTGGAGCTCATTACTGCCTCTTTGGAAGCTGATAGCAAAGAGCGACGATGAATATTGTATTGATGGCGATTTGCAGGGCTTTGGGTGATCTGAAGAGATTTTGAATTTAATGATTGATTCGAGGTTCTGTGGCCTTTTGTGAGGGTATAAATGACTATATATTATAATTGGCGATCAGATTATTACTTTGAGAGTAAAAGTAGATTAAAAATATAATGGTGAATAGTAACTGTATTTTTACGGTGCACATTCTAAAAAATTGGATAATTCTTCAGTCTGGACTTCGCACATAATAATCTCTCTTCCTGGAGCCTGATTTTTATTTTTTTTATTTTTATTTATTTATTTACGATCAGGGTGAAACTAGTCTTATTTTTTAGGGTTGACAAAATTATTATATAAAAAATTAAACTAAAAAATCTCTCTTCCTAGTGTGAGTTGATTTTTCTTTTTCTTACTCCACACATAATAATCTCTCTTCCTGGAGGCGAATCAGGATGTGTCATATCATCCGATATACAGCCGCAGTACACAGCAAAATAGTGACGTGACACATCCTGATTCACCTCCGGACAGCATCCGGTGACCGCACGAATAATTTCTGGTACAACAGACCAATGTAGACAAGATAGAGTGTAGGCTCTATGTCAAACCCGATTAAAGTTAAAAAGACCAAGGGGTGCCAATTCTTTCACCTTCATAAAGTATGGTTGCTTTTTATATTCATAGTGAACAACAAAATCAACCTGAACACAGCTCACCTTGGCTTGTTGTTTGTGAGCTTAGGCTTCCAACTAAGAGATTCTGGGTTTAAGTCTTTGTGTATGTGATGTATGTATGAATTTATCTTGATTGACCTAAATGTCCAAAAAAAAAAACAAAAAACAAAACCAACCTGATATTATCAATGGAGAACTTATGCTGCTATGCATTTATCTAAGTAGGCATTTTCAGGAAATATTTTAAAATGTAAAATCGACATGATTGCTTATATTGAACTAAAACATCAAGATAGTGCAGTATCTCAGCATTTTTTTATCTGTTATAAAATTTTAAGGAGAAGAAACTAACATTGATAAAATCCAAATGGTTTTGTCTTGTAAATTTTCCTAAAATTTTGTCCCGATGGTTTTGTCATGGGAGCTAGAGATGTGATTGGCCGTTCGAACCGAAAGAGGAGGAAGATCAGTAAGAGAAGTAGCAGGAAGAGGAGGGTTCAATTGAAGAGTAGAGACAAGAAGAGCTTTTGCATTCACGAGTATTAGGTGCGGAGACCAGTTGTAGCTTTACGTTCGGAGTCAATAAAATTGTGACACGTGACTTGTACACATGGCAATTAATTTCTATTTCGTTTTTTTATTTTTTTCTTGCAAGCCCGATCGACTGAGCATTGGTCCTGAGAGCTTGGTACTCGTTTCTTCTTTCTCAACAGCTATGAAAATGTATTTTGAGCTTAAATCCTAAAAAATATAAAAGTTTCGCAGTATTTCATTTAAAAAGGAGAGGCATTTCAAAACCCTAAATTTGAACATGAATATTTTGGGCCGGGTCGGTCGGGCTTCCAAGAAAAAAACAAAAATGTTGTAGAAATTAATTGCCATGTGTACAGGCCACGTGTCCCAATTTTATTGAACTCCTGATGTAAAACTATGTCCAATCTCCACACCTAATAATTTCTCCACGCACTGGACTGTGCAGAAAAAACTGGGCAGAGAGGTGCGGCTCTTGCATTCACGAATTGGGCTGTGCGAGAAGAAAATTGGGCAGGTTAGGACAAAAAATTTTTTTAGGGGAGATAAAATCTCAAAATTTTCCCCTTCATAAGTTAAAAATTAATTTTGAGTTGCCCACTCTTAGACATTATGGGGCTCCGCCTGTGATGCCAATCCTTTTTCACCAATTGTCTTTTTGAAGGGGTACCTTTTTTTTAAGTTATTTTGGACTTTAAGCAAATTTAATTTTGGGGTTGTTTAATACTATAAAAAGAATATAGTATAAAATAAATATAATACGTTACAATATTTTGATTTATTTAGATGAGTGTAAAATAAATATAAGTTATTATTTATTTAATTTGACTTGAAGTAAAATAAATGTAGTATGACTGTGGTCGGTGGCCGGTGCTGACAACGAGTAGCGGCGGTTGGTGACGGTGGTGATGGGCGACAAGCAACGGGTGAAGAGCGACAATGGCAACAATAACAGAAAATTTACTGTGTATCTGAAAATCAGTAAAATCTAATGATTTTCAAATGCACTAAGAAGCTTTTTGGTTTGTTGAAAAAAAAAAATGAAAAGTATTTCAAATGCAGTGAATTTTGAAAATTTAAGTGCTTAATTTAATGAAAAAGAAATACTGCGTAAAATTTTAGTGAATCCTTTTCATTCCCTAGTTTATTTTTGATGTATTGTAAACTCGTCTGATTTTGATTGAATTCCTTTTCCACTGCAAGTTGACCACGTTGTTACCACCTACCGCCCATCACTGTTAGTCATCGTCGCCACCACAAATCACAACCGGTGGCCACTACCGTCCTCACTGTCACCGATTGTGGCTGCGTGTTATCGACCACCACTGTCAACCTACAACCAACCTCCACCATCGCCGCATGTTAGCGACCACCATTGTCACGTGCCATCGATGCAACTGTTGGTCGTTGTCGTCATCAACCACCACCATCATTTGACTTTAAATTGCATTTTATTTTACTTCAAGCAAAAAAAAAAAAAAGCTCCTGCATTCTTTTTATTCTCATACAAACAACTTCAAACATTTCAAATACACTACATTCCATTTACTTGATATTCTTTTTTCAACAAATCAAATAGCCCTTAAAATTGAACCAGTTGATGAACTTCAAATACTTAAAAAAATTACTGTGTATTTCTTTTCAAATCAAATACCAATATTTTCAAAACTCCTGCATTTGAAATATTTTACGTTCATTTTACATTAAAGTAAATAGTCTCTTAAATGCATAATAGTGTGATTTGAATGTGGGCCATGGTGGGGCCATAAACAGCCTTTACCATCATGCCACAACTACCAACATACCAAAAATATATATTTTTTGTTATAATCAAATATTATACAATCAAAATATTTTTGCTTGCTCTACATGATTAAAAAGCAAGTAAATTGAAACATTTGAAGCTTTCAACATCTATTTTAAAGTACATGTTCATATAAGAAGGGGGATCCAACATAAAATTATTTTCACTACTCTTTCATAGGATTTTGAAGAGCCTACATTTGATGGGGAAAAAGCCTTTTTCTAATGGAAAAATCCATCGAAAATTGGTTATTTTCTCATTGGTATTTCACATTTTAAGTGGAAAATTGTTGTTTTCTGATGATTTAAAATATACCATAAAGCACATTTATGATGAATTTATTTTGTGTAAAAACTCGGAGAATTACCTGTGATTAAATGGATTAAAAATTTGCCAGAATGTTCGACTGATATTTTATGCCAAAATATTCATTCTGCTTTCTAGTACGAAAATTTTTAACAAATTTTCGTACTAGAAAGCCGCTTTAGAAAGCAATAAGAAAGCTGTCCCAAACGAAGCCTAAGACAATTTTGGCTATAAAAAAGCTTTTTTGCTCAATATAGGAGACTACATTAGGCTACACTCACCCAAAATGAATGAGGAGAAATTATTCTGTGCGGTCACCGAACGGTCTAGAGACGATTCAGAACGCGCCACGTCACCTGGTACCGAGCGGTACATAGCAGCGATACACAACAAAAAAAATAATGTGGCACGTTCTCATTCGTCTCTGGACGCTGTTCGGTAACTGCACAGAATAATTTCTCCAAGCATATTGATGTAGAGCTTCCCCATCTTGTTATAAAAACTTTTATAATTATTGCATAAAGATAGCGAAATCATAATCTAATGTTGGCTAAGCATAGACATTGGTATTGAGATTGACCGAACAACATAAAAATCATTCGTCTATATAGTTCCATAAACTTTCTATTATCAGCGCTTCATCTATTTATATATTTGTAATTGTTTGCGTAAGTTTTCCTTCTATTTACACCTATTGTAGTTCTCCCCCTAGAGCTTGCTGGCAATAAGTATTAAAAAATAGAGAGATTTACATACACACCATCATATAATATTTTATTTACATATCTAACATCCAAAACTTTAATATTACATACATACCACCGATAGTTCGCTTTCATATCAAATATGAGTGGTAGAAATGAAATATATGGGTGGTAGAAATGAAATATGAGTGACATATTTGATATTAAAATAATATAAGGTGGTATGATGTAATATTAAAATTTTGGGCTTTAGATATGTAAATAAGATGGTATAAAGTGATATGTATGTGATAGGAAATACTAGGTTTTGCAAGCAATCCTCACCAAAAGAAAAGCCAAACAGCAGTTTGGTTGCTGTTTTCGTATAGAAACAGCCCAAAAACAGAGAAAAAATTGGAAAGAAAACAAGCCAACAACTTATATTCCACTAGTAGATGATTGAAAGCAACAAAAGATACAACGTCCTTCAATTCGAGAGGAAGAACAACTCTCCAAAACTCTCTTGCAACACCAAGAGCCCAAGCACACAAACCCTAGATCTCAAATTAGATTCAAATTCAAGATACCTAATTCCCTCCCAATCCCCCCTAATTAACAATAAAGGATTTCTCCAAAATTCCTAAACAACCCTTACATTCAAATTTTCCCCCGCAAAGCTTGCCTTAAGCCCCCCATGGGGCCCACCTAGGTTCCGCCCCCCTCCCTGTTTTGTCCGCCTGGAGTAGGTTTGGACCGGTCCAGGCTGGACCGGTCCAGCCGACCCCTCTTGGGCCGGCACATGCTACGTAACATTACTCCCCTCCCAAAAACTCACCTTGTCCTCAAGGTGAAAAGAAGGAAATTGCTCTTTCACTCTTTCAAACGGCTCCCAAGTAGCATCAAAATCCAGGAGGCCTTTCCATCCAATCAGTACTTCCTTGTCTCCCTTTTCATCTGACCTGACACCTCGAAGCTCCAGTGGTCCCAATATCACCTGCAAATCCTCAATCAGTGTCTCTGGTAACTCCGTACTAACTGTATGCTCTCCTATAGCTCTCCTCAACTGAGACAGGTGGAAAACTGGGTGTATGATAGCTGATGGGGGAAGCTTCAGTCGATACGCCACTGCTCTGATTTTGTCCAACACTTCATAGGGGCCGAAGTACCTTGGAGCTAATTTCGCATTCCTCCTTCTCGCCATTGTCCTCTGCCTGTAAGGTCGTAATTTTAGGAAAACCTTTTCCCCCACTTCAAATTGCATGTCCCTTCTGTGTGAGTCTGCCTGTTTCTCATGATTTGTTGTGCTCTCAGTAAATGTTTCTTTAAATCTTCTAGTACCTGATCTCTCTCCCCCAAGTACTCCTCCACTGAAGAAACTGGAGTACTACTATTCCCAAAATGCACTAGGTGAGGAGGGTCCCTTCCATACAGTACTTTGAAAGGTGTCATCTGTGAAGCTGAGTGAAAAGAGGTGTTGTACCAGTATTCTGCCCAAGATAGCCATTTGGCCCACAGCTTAGGTGTCTCCGACACAAAGCATCTCAAGTAAGTTTCCAAGCTCCTGTTAACCACCTCCGTTTGGCCATCTGTCTGTGGGTGATAAGCGGTGCTCCTTTTCAAAACTGTTCATTGTAACCTGAACAACTCCCTCCAAAAGTGACTGAGGAACACCTTGTCTCTATCTGACACTATTGCCTCTGGCACCCCATGCAATATGACCACCTCTCTGATGAAAGCTGAAGCCACGGTTACTGCGGTGTAAGGATGTCGGAGGGGAATAAAATGAGCATACTTGCTCAATCTATCCAACACCACCAGAATCACCGTGAAACATTCTGAACGGGGCAGTCCATCTATGAAATCCATGGATATCTCCTCCCATACTCTTCCTGGTAACGCCAACGGCTGTAGTAGCCCCCCTGGCGACATAGCCATGTATTTGTTCCTCTGACAAGTCTCACACCTGGCCACCATCTCCTCTACATCTCTGTGCATTCCCTTCCAGTAAAGCTCAGCAGCAATCCTCCTGTAGGTCTTCTGCACCCCAGAATGACCCCCAACCGCGCTCCCATGAAATTCCTGGAGTATGTTTGGGATGTGGATTGAAGTTCTGGGCATCACGAATCTCCCTTGATACGGCAATCTGTCCCCCTCTACTGAGTACCCTGGGTGGCTATCATCCTCCCTTAATAAATCAGCCCTGATCTTCCCCAACTCCTCATCCTTCGAGCTCTCCGCCTTAATGGCCTCCCAATCTAACATCAACGGAACAGACACAACCACTGTCTGTAGCTCTCCCAAACATCTGGACAAGACATCCGCCGCCTTGTTTTCCCCTCCTGGTCTGTACTGAATTTCAAAATCATACCCCAGCAACTTTGACAGCCATCGTTGATGCTCTTCAATCACCATCCGCTACTCCAACAAGTATTTCAAACTCCTCTGATCTGTTCTGACAATGAAATGCCTACCTAACAGGTAGGGTCGCCACTTCTGGATAGCTAAGACAATAGCCATTAGCTCCCTCTCATAGACTGACTTCAGCCTGGCCATGGCTGCCAAAACCTGGCTGAAGTAGGCAATGGGTCGCCAGTTCTGTATGAGCACTGCCCCCAATCCGTATCCTGAAGCATCTGTCTCCACTACGAAGGTCTGAGTGAAGTCCGGTAGAGCTAGGACTTGTACCGTGGTCATAGTCTTCTTTAGTTTCTCAAAGGCTGCTGTGGCTGCCTCTCCCCATAGGAACCCATCTTTCTTCAGCTGCTCTATTAGTGGCCATGCTATAGTACTGTACCCTTTAACAAATCTCCTATAGTATCCTGTCAGCCCTAAGAATCCTCTCAATTCCTTCAGATTCTTAGGTAATGGCCATCTCAACATCGCCTCCACCTTTGACTGATCAGCTGCCACCCCTTCCTTAGATACTATATGGCCCAAGTACTCCACCCTAGTCTGGCCAAAACAACACTTCTTCAGATTGGCTCTCAACTGATGCTCCTGTAGAACTTCCAATACCAACTTCAAATGATTCAAATGCTCCTCCTCAGTTCTACTGTACACCAAGATGTCATCAAAAAACACCAGCACAAACTTCCTGAGATACGATCTGAACACCCTATTCATCAGTGACTGGAACGTCGCAGGGGCGTTGGTTAGCCCAAAAGGCATAACCAGAAACTCATAATGCCCCTCATGTGTTCAGAACGCCGTCTTAGAGATGTCTTCCTCTCTCATCCGGATCTGATGGTATCCAGACTTCAAATCCAGTTTGGAGAATATCACCGCTCCATACAGTTCATCCAGAAGTTCATCAATCACAGGAATGGGAAATTTATCTGGAATAGTCTCCTTATTCAAAGCCCTATAGTCCACACAAAATCTCCAGCTACCATCCTTCTTTTTGACCAATAGTACGGGACTAGAGAAAGGACTCACACTTGGTCTGATGATTCTTGCCTCCAACATTTCACTAATCAACCTCTCAATTTCATCTTTCTGAATCTGGGGGTAGCGGTAGGGTCGTACACTGATCGGTGACACCCCCTCCCTTAGCAGAATTGCATGCTCCTGTTCTCTGGCTGGCGGTAACCCTTGAGGTGGCTGGAACACCTCCCTGAACTGTTGTATGACTGGTTGAACTGCAAGAGGAATGTCTCCCTCCTCCCCCACACTGACTTTCTCCAATAGTTGCAGCTCCACCAAGTATCCACCCCCAACCTCCTGGATGGTTCGGATCATGGACTTGAGAGACACCCCTGTCCTCGACAGGCCGACATCTCCTTGTATCACCATTCTCCTCCCCCCACTACCAGTTCCATCCGCAGTTCTCCCCAGTTCACCTTGGTCTCCCCCAAAGTTTGCAGCCACTTCATCCCCAAAATCACATATGTACTCCCCAATTCTAAGGGGAGAAAATCCTCTCTCACCTGTATCCCCTGAATGTTCATCACCACTCCCCTACAAACTCCTCTACCCATCTTTACCTTCCATATGCCCATCATCACCCCATAGCCTCCTGTATCCACTAATTTCATTCCAAGCAACTCAACAATCTGGGTGGAAATGAAATTGTGGGTTGCCCCACTATCTATCAAAACCACCACCTCATGGTCAGCTATCACCCCTTTCACTTTCATAGTGTGACTCGAAGTGAATCCCACTACGGAGTTCAGAGAGACTTCTGCCACATCCAGATGCAACTTCTCCTCCTCCTCCACTTCGGTCCTGCTCCCACCTCCCTCTTCGTCTTCCTCGTCTTCGCAAACAAGGAGAACCTGAAGAGTCCGGTCCTTGCACCTATAACCCGGCATGTACTTCTCATCACATCTAAAGCACAATCCCTTGGCCCTCTTCTCCTGCATCTCCTTATCAGTAAGCCTTTTAAAATTTCCCCCAGGCCCTCCTCCTCCAGACTTCTCCTTTGGTACCTCTCGTGTACCCCCCGTTGCAGCTCCCTTAGGAGCTAGAAAAGTGGTCGTCATCCTGTAGGATCCCCCGGAGCTGCTGCCTCGAGCCCCTCTCTCCAGATGCTTCTGGTCCTCAACTAGCTGGGCCAACTCCATGGCCTCCCCCAGGTCATGTGGTCTTATCACTCTAACGGCTGCCCTGATTTCTAGTTTGAGCCCCTTCATGAAGTTCCCCTCAAGCACGGTCTCAGAAAGACGATCCAACCTGCTAGCTAGGTACTCAAACCGGTCCCGGAACTCTGCTACTGTCCCCTCCTGTGTCAACGCAAAGAACTGTTCGTAGAAGTCTCCTCCCCTGCTGGTTCGGAAACGCTCTAGCAGACAGTCCTTGAACTCCCTCCAGCTTCGAATGGGTCGCCTCATATCCCGCCACTGGTACCATGCCAGTGCCTTCCCTTCCAAGCATAGTCCTGCCGCTGTCAGTTTCTCCTCCTCTGTCAACCTGTTGACTGCAAAATACCATTCCACCTTGTAAATCCAACCATGGCCATCCTCGCCCTCAAAGATGGGCATCTTCAATTTCCTCACCTTGGGATCCCCCCGTACCCCCGGTATCCTCCATAACCTCCCATTCCTCGAAAAGGAGGTGCTCCCCATGTGTCCCGATCGTCTCTCCGACGATTATACCCAAACCCTTCCTCATATTCCCCTCTTCTCCCTTCAAAATCAGCACCCCTGCGGTGCGTTTCCTCCCTTCTTCCCAAAAATTCAGCACCCCTTCGTTCGTACCCCTGGCTCATCCTCTCTAGAAAGCGGTTCTAGAGGAAGCATGTCGTCTTCCCCCTCAAGGATCTCCACTTTCGGATTTCTCCTTCCCCGAAGCGGGTTCGGATTTCCTCCTACGTCATGGCCGTCGGTAGTCTCTCTTACTTCTGATGCCGTCGGGTTGGTCTTTGCTTCCAGTAATTCCTTCATCATTTCTTCCATGGCAGTGAACTTCCCCTCCAACCTTTCGTTGTTGGAGGTGATTTGATTTTGAAAATCAAAGAACTTCCCTTCCAGATCTGATTTTAACTGTCCAAATTCTCCTTCCAAGACTTCCACCTTTTTCCCGGCCATCGTTCTTTTCAAGAAACTCAAGAAAAAATTCTTCCGGTGCACAAGAGAGTTGCTGAAATTTCAGGATTTCAGCCGCCGATGGTCCCACGACGATGCTCTGATACCAATTTGATAGGAAATACTAGGTTTTGCAAGCAATCCTCACCAAAAGAAAAGCCAAACAGCAGTTTGGTTGCTGTTTTCGTACAGGAACAGCCCAAAAACAGAGAAAAACAGAGAAAAAATTGGAAAGAAAACAAGCCAACAACTTATATTCCACTAGTAGATGATTGAAAGCAACAAAAGATACAACGTTCTTCAATTCGAGAGGAAGAACAACTCTCCAAAACTCTCTTGCAACACCAAGAGCCCAAGCATACAAACCCTAGATCTCAAATTAGATTCAAATTCAAGATACCTAATTCCCTCCCAATCCCCCCTAATTAACAATAAAGGATTTCTCCAAAATTCCTAAACAGCCCTTACATTCAAATTTTCCCCCCCAAAGCTTGCCTTAAGCCCCCCATGGGGCCCACCTAGGTTCCGCCCCCCTCCCTGTTTTGTCCGCCTGGAGTAGGTTTGGACCGATCCAGACTGGACCGGTCCAGCCGGCCCCTCTTGGGCCGGCACATGCTGCGTAACAGTATGTTAATCCTCCTAAAAATAATAGAGCAATTCAATAAATTTTTATTCAAGTTTTATCTTGATGTTAGCTTTAGGTACAAAAAGGTTACAAAAGAGGATAATATGATGTGTTTTATGTCAATTTTAGATCATTGATTCTTTCAATTACACAAAATTTAATTAGTATTCACCCTTAATTGAAACAAGACTAAGGTTTCGTTTGGGACATCTTTCTTATTACTTTATAAAGCAACTTTTTAATACAAATTTTTTTAGTTTAAGAAATTTTTGTTCTAAAAAACTGCTTTAAGAAGCAGTAAAAAAGCCGTCCCAAACGAAACCTAAAAAAAAACTAAGTTAGACTTCGTTTGGGACAGCTTTTGGGCATTACTTTTTCCCTACTTTAAAAAGGCGTTTTATAAAGCAGTAAAAAGTCAATCCCAAATGAAGCCTGAATTATCATCCATTGAACCATTGGCTATCAAAACTTGAAGATAAAGCCAATTATTTAAAGATGAAAAATAAACAGTATTAATTTGTTTGAACTTCAGGAATTTTGTCAATGTATGGTTGAGGACACCCATAGTCATAGATGACACAGATAAAATTGAAAATAATACTAAAAAAACAATATGAAATTGGTTGAGTATTCAACTGAACAATGGAAGAAAAAGTAACACTGTACCTCATAATTATTAACCAATTTTCATATAAAATTTTGCTTTAGCAGTTTGGTTTGAAGTAGAATGGATGCTAAGCACTTCGAATGAAATGATTTTGAAAATATTAATAGTTGGTTTGAAGTAAAAGGAATGCTGAGTAAATTTTTTGAAATATTTGGAATTCACCTTCTAGTTTAACTTTGTTGTATTTTAAAATTATTAGATTTGACCGAATTTTAAATACATTGCAAATTGTTTGCCATCGCTGCTCTGATCGCCTCTGCCACCAAGCCCTCCTATTGCCAGCAACCACCCGCTACCCGCCGCCCATCATTGTCGCCACCACCTTTGTCAACCACGACTATCATTATGTTTTACACTACATTCATTTTTAAATTTAAAAAAATTAACTGTATTTATTTTACACTCATCCAATTTAACTCTAAAATATTTCAAATACATTACATTCCTTTTTCAACAAACTAAACAGTCTGTTTATGCTTCCCAATATTAACATTCTACTGGATGCCAAAATGCCTCCTAAGATCAATAATATACTCAATTATGATATCCAACCAAACAAGAAGTTAAATGTTTTAGAATTAATATAAAACCTCATAATTATCAACCAATTTGATATGAAACATTTAATCAAAATACTTTAGTATTCATCAAAATTGAAGGATAGTATATTTTATCTCAAAAATAATAATTTAAAGTTAAAAAAAAACTTCTAAGACATAAGAATTAGGAACCCTAAGCCCTAAAAATCTAGAATTCACATAAATATGCTCTTAATCATTAAATACCTAGAAAGATAAAACCTTAAACCCTAACAAATAATATACTTTAATAAGGAAATTAGAAACTCATAAAACATAGATATAAAAATAAAAAATTATCTTAGAAATGTAAATATGAAATAAAAGAAGAAGAGAAATGATCATGATGAACATGAACACTTGGTGGAAAGAGCATAATCATAGAGAATCACAACAAAAGGAACTAAATAATTGCCATAAATGCATTATGGCACCTTAACAGATAGCTTTATGTCAAGCCATGCAATGAATTCATCTTCTTAGTTTGTATAAAACATGGAGGTCTTAATACTTTATCTTCCTTTCTCCACTAAAGAAGAAAAAATACTCAGAGCCATGTTCCTCTTAAGAGAAACATTCTCAATAACATCTTGGGGCCAAAACTTACAACTCAAACAAAGCATACAGACAAAGAGTCCATACATGCATGCTGCTGTTACTAGCAAACAAGCAAAACTCATCTCTCACCATGGCTAGGAATCCATTTATCAAAAGATTCAACCCGGGAAGCCAAATTAGCCAGCTGACCCTTTACACTGAGGTCAATAATATTGGATCCATCATCACCATAGCTGATCACAAATCCAGCAATAAGTGTGGGATCAATAGTATTCTCCAACTTCAAATTTGTAAACCCAGTAAGCCTCTTCATTTTACGAGCAATTAAACTAACTTGCCTTTCATCAAGCTTCAAAGCAGAAGAAACAGATACAGCAAGCACAGCATTCTTCTCACTCAAAACCTGGAAATTTTCCATTGCAACAGCTTCTTTCATCGCTGTTGAGTTGATTTTTTCATTCTCAAACTGCATGAAAGGTCCCATGAAAAAGGGCTTAAACTCCATAGAATGTTTACTGTAGTCATTCTTAGTGAGAAGCTGAGAAAGCTCTTCAATTCCTTGTTTCTTGCTCATAAAACTGGCATCTGGAAATTTACTAATCAATTCCTCTGGTAAAGAAGCAGCTTCTCCATTGATTGTCATGGTTGGTGAAGTTCTATTTATTGTAGAATTTGGCTTTAATGGTTTCTTAGCATGGGTTCCATGCAATGGAAGAGATTTTGGATAATGTTGATTTGATTCCTGAATTCCCGTTCCCTTTAGAGGGAAGCAGGGCTGCCCACCGGAGGTTGCACAATTGTTTAGGATGCTCATCTGGAATTTAGTTCAAGATTCAGTTGGTAAGAAGAATAAGCAATACTTCTATGTTAATTTCAATATATGAAACAAACTTTTGATAAATGCTTGTTTTAGCTAATGCAAGTAATTCAATTTAAGAGAATAAATAGGCAATCACTATATTAAAAATTGGATAGGTAAAAGAAGCTAAGTAGCAAGGTGTTCAACGAGCAGGACATTGCAGCATTCTGAAGAAATTTCTGGATTTTAATTCATGTTCAGTGAGGCAAAGCTAGAGGATAGAAGTTGTAAATTTTAATGGAATCAATTAGCTGCTTAGAAGATAAGTAGTAAGGAAAATCAGGCAAATTGATGAGCTACTGTCAATATAACAAAGTTAATTACAAGAAAACTGCTATAGATATCCTGAGCCAAGAAAAAAAAAAGATAAATAAAAAGGTTGAGGATGTAGATGTTTCTTCATAAGCAGAAAATACAAGTCCGACAAATTTTTTAAGACTTGGTAAATCAACAGGCAAGAATATGCAAGAACACTAACTCATGACCTCTTGTTTGAGAGCCTAAGTTAGAGCGTAAGCTCCCACCCAATAGACTAAAGGGAGCTGTAAATCCGAGTACTTTGCACTATAATTTTGTTCGGAAAAGAAAAAAAAAGTTCTTGATGTCATCAAATTGACAATTTAAAACTAATTTTTTCATGTTATTTTCACAACTAAGCACAAAATGACAAAAATCTTTTCTTTGCTCCATTTCTCCCTTTCTCCTTCAAAGTCCACACCCACAAATAAGCAGTTAATTAAAATCAAACTAACACACTCATCTCTGACTCTCACGTCCACAACAACACTACCATTTGGCCATTTAATTATGTTGTAGGTAATGATGTAAGCTTAACAACTACCAAATACTTGAAATGTGGATTGGTTCAGCTTGAAGCTTACAATGACGTAAGAAGCACAAAAGTTTTATAAGAAATTACTCACACAAAAGGAAAATCTCTAAATAACATCCAACAAAAAAAGAAATCTACCGAAGCTTTAGAATATTGAGCGAACACGCAGCTCTCCTTGATTTGTTGGTTGGGAGTTTGGCTCCCAACTAAGAGGTCCTGAGTTAGAGTCTCGCATATGTGTTGTGTGTGTTCGGGCGCTGCCCCTAATCCCCCATCCCTCCCCCCCCCACCCCCCTCCCAAAAAAAAAAGGAATATTGAGCAAAAAATTAATGATCAGATGACTTAGATCTTACATCCTTTCAAAAGAGAGTGAAATCCCTAACAATTGATACAATCAGGTGGCCATTTCTATTGAAATTTAGCTATATATGAGAGTAAATCTTTACAATAAATTCGATGCAGAAAGGATTCGATCTTAGAAAACAACTTTCAAAATCCTTATCAACTAAGCTATCACCCATAAAAAATTTCCTACCAACTATAGAAATTTATCACAAATGAATTCTATGTATGCGACAACAATACTAAATTTAAAATAAAAACTGAAACCTTAAAGTGCAAAAACTTAATTTAAACATAGATTCAAAGACCATTTCTTTAAGAACTTCCCATTACTAGAAAAGTTTTGTCCTAATAGAACGTTAAATACTTAACAAAAGAAAGTAAAAAAAACATTAATTTTCCGTTTTGAATAACTTGTTGTTTATTTTGCATATAGTATTGAAGGCAGGAACAATTTGAATCTTCAACAATCAAATTACCGTTAGGTGTTGCTAACTCTCTCAGTTTGTCTCTGTGTGTTTAAAAAATTGAAAAAAAGTGAGCTTGATGTGAGCGTAATGGATCAGAATAAGAAACAGAACCAGAAATAAACGAGAGAGACAGAGACATAGAGACACACAGAGAGAGAGAGAGAGAGAGAGAGAGAGAGAGAGAGAGAGGGAGAGAGCTCACCTGCTAATAAAAGAAACAGATTGCTCTTCAGCAGCTGAACTCCTGGAGTCCTCCAGAGCACAGGAGGCTGGGAAGAGACTGAGATATGGATAGAATGAGGCAGGGCCTTGAGAGCACTTACAAATAGAAGAGATGGGAAAGCCACATATATATTGAGAGAACTGATAAAAGAGGATAAGACTAATAGATAACGCTAATAAATGACAAGTTTCTAGAGGATCTGCTGAGGGCTCTCATGGCCGCAAAATACCCATCTCAACTGAACTCGCCCCCCACCCTCCCTATCCACTTTGCTGGAAGGAAACGTCGAGGGTCACGCGCCACAAATTAATTATAATAAATTTTTAATGGAGACAATTATTTTATATTATTATGTGTCAGAAAAAAAATTTAAATTTTTAGCAAAAAATATATGCTTACGTTTTAAAAATTGGATTAGACTGATCGGTTCAATTATCATTGATCGGGTGACCGGTCTAATCCAACTTACAGAACTGGCTTTGCATCGACGAACCGGATTGAACTAGTGGTTCAACTAATGAACCCCTGAACCGGTCTGATTTGAAAATAACTCGCCGATTATATAAAAATTTTTTTGTTTTAATTAAATATTAAATAATATATTTTAGTTTATTAAATTCTTTTAAAATTTAAATTATGGTAATGGAAACGTTAAGTGAAAATTTATGAAAAGTAAAAATTATAAAGCATACACTGTGTGACTATTTCCTTAAATAAAACTTTTACCCCCCCCCCCCCCCCCCCAACAAAATATTTTAATTTTTCTTATCAAGCTCTAACTTTTTCTCTAAAAAGAGACAAAAAACTATGCAACATTTGAGGTTTGTAATCCCTATGATGAGACTCTAATTTGCTTAATAAAAGATTTGACTATCTATATTTGGATGGAGTAGATCTAGGGGTGCAAAGAAGTTGAGTTGAGCTCGAGCTAGGGGGTGTTCGAGTCGAACTCGACTGTCAAATACCGAGCTCGAGCTTTAGCTCGTCTCACATCAAGTGGCTCGCCGAGCTCCGTCCCGAACAGGTTAGTAGTCGCGATCTCTGTAGTCCCGAGCTCCATCGTCGCCATCCTGACCTCCGTCGTCGACATCCTGGTCTCCGTCGTCGTCCTCTCTAGCTCCATCGTCGCCCTCCCTAGCTCCATCGTCGCCCTCCCTAGCTCTGTCGTCACTCGTCCAGAGCTCTGTCGTCGCCCTCCCGGCCTCCGTCGTCGCCCTCCCTAGCTCCGTTGTCGACCTCCCTAGCTCCGTCGTTACTTGTCTTGAGCTCCGTCGTCGCCCTCTCGTCCTCGATCGTTATCCTCCTGGCCTCCGTACCTCCGTCTTCGCCCTCCGATTCAATTTCCCACCCGCCCAAATCGAGAAGTCATTTTCCCTGCTTGACAAGCTGTTGAGTTGAGCAGATGTCGGTTCGAGCTCGAGCTAGATAAGCCGTAGAGCTCGAATTAGTGTTCGAGCTCGACTCATGAGCTCGAGTCAGCTCGCGAGCCAGCTTGACTAGGTTGCACCCCTAAGTAGATCTCATTAGAGGTAGTTGAAATTTATAATCCTTGTAACAAGGCTCTAGTCTTTTTCTAAGAAAAAAAAATGATGATAGATTAGATCTGGGAAACGGTACATGAGGTTCACCCTACATCAATGCTTTAGTCTTTCTTTGAAAAATAGGTACTACCATCATTTGGATTAATTAGATCCGATGAGAGCTATTTGAGATTTATAATCCCTATGTAGGTTCTAATCTCTCTCTTAAAATGGGTTAATTGTCCGCATTTGTACATATTTGATTTGAGAAGAGATTTCCTACATTTATAACTGTTGCGGACTTAAATATACGCGGCGATAGAGTTTAAATTTCCGTCTCAGCGTTGTACGTATATCCAGCACACAAACAAAAGAATGAAAGAACACCAGGATTTTTACGTGGAAAGCCCTGAAAAAGGGAAAAACCACGGGGCCACGCCCAGTTGAAAAAGTTCCACTAGTGTTGTATGAAATACACGAGACTGATTAGTCCTTTAGATTCAGGACGATCAGATTACAATGAGTATCGGTTACAAGGCCAAACAGAGTTCCGACGTCACTCGGGTGTCCGGCAGAATTCCGGCGTCACTTGGAAAGAAGTCTGGCGTCACTCGGGCGTCAGATAGAATTCTGGCGTCGGGCAGGATTCTGATGTTGCTCCGGCGTCGGGCAGAGCTCCGGCGTCCCTCGGGCACCCGGGGGTGCCTCCGTGGTCTTCCGGCAGAGTTCGACGGAGTTCCGGCGAAGTTCCGACGGTGGTCGAGGAGGAGCTGTTCCCTCCTAGATTTCTCTTCTCTTCTTCTTCTCTTTGGCTTGGGTCCCCTCTTAAGAGAAATGAGGGGCTATTTATAGTTTTTCTGGAGTGGCACAGCCCGTAAATAGATGAGGGATCAAGGGCAAATAAGGAGTGATCCGGATGAACGGCCGATATTAAATCTCTTGATCGTGAACCGTTTATCAAGCATTTGAAGGTCTTAATGATATCAGAATTCTGCTATCTTGGGTTCGTTGGATTCGTCTCGCCGAGCCGCTCGATTCGACTATAAGCTCGTCAAAATCAGAGACCGTTTGGTAACTCAAATTGCTGTTCGATGCTTCCAACAGCACTTCGGGTACTTGATTTGGGCTCATTTGGGCTCGGATTGAGTCGAATTTGGTGTTGTTGGATTCGTATTTCCGAGACGCTCAGTTCGACTATAAGCTTGCTGAAATCGGAGTTTAAATGGTCTCTGAATTAATTTTTGAAGTTTCCAACTTGAGTTTTTCCTCGAGATTCGTGCCCGATCAAGATAATTTTTTGATGACGTATCAATAACACTTGTGGCAAGCCTTCGAGCAATCTATTGACCTTAAAAGTAAGATTATAGTTAAATGAACTAATAAATCTAAATAAATATCTTGTGTTCATGAACAAAAAGGAATATGATATAAAAGGAATATTACTCTCACATAATCACATACTAAAGTTTATCAAGCCTTACTTAAGCATCTTAACGAACTTATTCGTACACTTTAAATGATATTTTTCGTGATCATAAATGAATCAAACTACATAAAGTAATGTCATTTTCATTTCGTGATAATAATGAACTTATTGTCATTTTCATTTCAAGACAAATTTTCATTTTAAGGTACATTGAAGCTTATCTAGTCTTAAGATTCAATGAACTTTTAACATTAAGGTTTTGTTTGGGGCAGCTTTTTTATTGCTTTCTAAAGCAATTTTTTAGTACAAAATTTTCTTCTTCGAAAATTTTTTGTTCTTGAAAGCTACTTATAAAGTAGTAAGAAAGTTGTCCTAAATGAAATCTAAAGCTTCGTATGAGACAGCTTTCTTACTGATTTTAAAGCAGTTTTTTAATACAAAAAATTCTAGCTTAAAAAATTTTTGTACAAAAAAAAAACTTTATAAAGCAGTAAGAAAGTTGTCCCAAATGAAGCCTAAATCATCTTTTTTGTGCATAGTTCTCACATCATTCAATTCTCAACGATTTTTTCATCTCAAAATATCATGATTTGGTGAGGTTGAAAATTCTAAAAGCATAAAAATATTGAACATATCCTTTAGTTGAATATAAATTTTAGAAATGCTTTGTATTCTTTTCATCTATTAAAATTGGCTAAAAAGTGCTAAAAATTTTCATAAAATAAGTTTTTTGAGATGCATTCCAAAAGAGGAATCTTAAATAAAAAATGACTTTTTAATAGGAGTCTTTGATCTATGTGTTTCTAAGGGCCTTTTGTATTTTATTTCTTACTCTTTGGTGATTATTGATAGATTAAGGTGAATGCATATGGATTTAGGTTAATTTGAAGTTTTAATTGATTTAGTAGACTTGCATAAATTAAGTTGGGTCTTATATATATTAGAAGGTCCAAATTTAATCGGGACGAAGCTTACTACTTCATTTATGAGTTACCCAAAGATTTAATTTTGTTTAATGGGTCTGACTGTTGTGGTAGCCTGATGAATTGAGCTGAAGTGGGGCTTACGTCCATTGGAATGCTTGAATATAATGACCTACTTTGTATATTCACTATTTCTACCACATAAAAAACAAAATTTTAGAATTGATTTTAGTTCTTTTTGACATGTTTGAGACTATTTCTTGCTACTCAAAATTTCTTGCATATATTTTTATGTGCATGCAAGCTTTCTTATAACTTCTTTAGTTAAAAAATCATGATCTTCACAAATTTTATTTCTATTTGTAGGTGTGGCTGCCAAGTTTCAACAAGAAGAGATAGACATTTGACATTCAAAGCATGAGCTTTTAAACAATTCTTTTATCAAGGCCCACCCATTAATATGGCTGAGACTTCTATAATGAAATTCATGGGACACAACAGCTTTACCTACTTTGTTTTAAATGTACTTGAAATTTATTTGATTTGGATGAATTGTAGATACACAACTTGTGTAAAGTGATGTCAGTCACCGTCGCCACTGGCCACCACTCATCACTGTCCGTCACTAGCTACCACCTACTGCCACAGCTCGTCGTCAACCACTATCAGTCAACTATTATTTCAAACGCACCGTCACATTACTCTACATTCCTTAGAAAAAAAATAAGCTATTGCATTTGTAGTGTAATCAACAAAACAACTTAATGTTCTTTCAATACATTTGTAGTGTAAGCTCTTGCATTTGTAGTTGTTTCTCTACCGTCGCGAATACTCCAGGACGAAAAATTATAAATAGCGACTCATTTCTCTTAAGAAAAAACCAAGTCAAGAAGAAGCAAGAAGAAGAATAAGAGAAGAGGAGGGAAGAAGCTCCTCCTCGATCACCATCGGAGTTCCGTCCGATTTCCAAGTGACGCTGAAATTCTGCCCGATTTCCAAGTGACGCCGGAGTTCCGCCCGACTTCTAAGTGACGTCGGAATTCTACCTGATTTTCAAGTGACGCCGGAGTTCCGCCCGACTTCCAAGTGATGCCGGATTTCTTCCTGACTACCTAGTGCCTCTAGATTTATGATCTCCATTTGTAACTAAAGTTCAACCAAAGAGTTGATTATTGTAATCTAATCGTTCTGAATTTTAAGGACGATTCAGCTTCTTGTACCTCAATCAAACACTAGTGGAATTCTTTCAACTGGGCGGGGCCCCGTGATTTTTTCCCTTTCCAGGATTTTCCACGTAAAAATCCTGATATTTTTTTCATCTTCTGTTTGTGCGCTGAATATCCGTATGACGCTGAGACGAAAATTTTATAACTCTATAGCCGCATATATTCAAGTCCGCAACAGTAGTATTCCTATTTTCAATAGAATTAAGAATACTTTAGTTATCCCCTTCTTTTCTTATCCATCGTATCAAATCATAGTTGTAACTCAGCTTGCCAATGCTCTATTTATCATAAAAAATCAACATGCATGCATCTTATTTCCCAGCCATAATCTTTAGTATATGATAAGATGCCCCAAGGCTGAGAGTGAGTCAAATTAAGATTTCGTTTGGCACAGCTTTCTTACTGCTTCTTAAAGCAGCTATCTAGTATAAAAATTACTTTTTGAACTAGAAAACTGCTTTAAGAAATAAAAAGTAGCAAAAAAGTCATCCTAAACGAAACCTAAATTATATTTTCCTTTGATAATTGTTTCATTGATGCAGCAAAAATCATTGATTTGAGTTCTCTCTCACATTTTATTCTAAGAACAAGTCAGCATAGTTTATACTTTTCAGCTTATATAAAAGGGCAATTAGATTTTGATAATATTGTACATCTCTAGGAGGAAATTTTTTTAAAATTACCCTCTTAATAATTTCTATTATATACATAAATGTAAAAAATTAGAGTTTTTTATTAAAAATCTAAAGCTAATGAGATGCACACATCAAAATTTACAAAATTATATATTTATTAGTGAGATATTTGAAAATGGACTAAGTATTTATTAAATTATAATAATTAATATTAAATCAAATTTTAAATTAGATAAAAAAGTGGATTGTACCAAAGATAATCTTAGCACAATATTTTTAAAATGATTGACAATTATTAAATTGAAATAATTGTTTCAATACATTTAATATTTTCTCTTTCATAGCACAATTTATTTTGATTTCCTTTTTAAATTATTAAATAGTTGCTATTTTACACATCTTAACTATTGATGTGATTTGCAGGATTAATATTACCAAATTAGAGCTTTGGGATTTTTTTAGGATGTGAAAATAACTGGTAAATGATTGCATGGGATTCCACCTTTAATATTATACAAATAATGTTTTTGGTATTTTTTTAGAATTGCAATTCTACACCTGCCACGTCGATACAACTGCATAGCATTAACATATATTCAGCTACTTTTTTTTTTGGAACGGGGGTATCTACCTGCTGCCACTCTAAGGGGAGCGTTTGGTGGCGTAACTAATTCCTCGGCGGAACCTAACGAGGCCACCCACCGGCATCCAGCCCACATTTGCTTTGCCTCACTGAAGAGACGAGACCATAGTAGAGGGGATTCGAACCCGGGATGGGGGGTTCCCAACCTGCTCGCCTATCAACCACCCTAAGCCTCAGTGGGTTGTATTCGGTTACTTCTCAAGTAGTTTTTAATGGCTGATGCATAGAAATTTGTGAAAGAAAATTTTCTATAGTAGATCATCATCTTGTTGGACTTAACAATTTTCAAGTGAGGTATCACGAGCTCCGATGTGAGAAATTGGGAGTTAAGTTAGATGGCGTTGATAGGCCAAGAGTTCATATGATCATCTAACTCTGTACCATCAGTGGGATTCTATAAGGGATGGATGTATTTTAGACATTTATGAGAATCTTATGAAAAAAATTTTACTGAAAGGTAAGAGACCCTAAACTTTTAAATGGACAGGGTTGGCATGAGCTTCAAAACATTATGTTGGGAGTAAACAAAAAATGAAATAAACAATAAAACCAACAACGGTGAAAGAACACTAGAATTTAACGTGAAAAAACTCAAAAATAGCAAAAAACCACTGAGCCAGACCAAGTCAAGAAATCTACTATGAAAAATGAGAGAAATTGCATAGTTCTTACTCTCTCCATCTCTCATAGTCTTTACACCCTTTCATGCACACGCTCACCCCTTTTTAGGTTATAACCATATAAGAATAGCAAAAAAGAATCTGACACCGTCGATCCATAATGTCGTGTCACTGTGTCACGACCCAATCCAACATAACCCATTGATTTTCATAGATTATATTAGGTTGATTACAAGACAAATTTTACCCAAGATCTATTTGAAAAGAACTTTTGATCATCAACTTTGACAACACAAAGCCACTAAACCATCAATATATATAAATAAAATAGAAGCCATCATTCAACAAATATATATACATATTAGAACTATTTACATCTCAAAATATCTATATACAATAATCAATGCTTTCTAATAAATCCAACAAAATATATTTACTCCATGATTGCAAAATAATCAATTTATAATTGAAAAATAGTACCTTTAATAGAAAATCTCAACCTCACTTCATTGGGGTCTTACTCTTCCCCTAAACATGTAAATATAATGAAGAATGAGCAAACAACCCAAGAGGTTACACAAAACCTACAATTATATTCTTTGCACGAGAATAAAGCAATATGCATACTATCATTCAGTTGATCATAAGAACTAAACATATGCTAAATAAGTATCCTTTGGTACTTATTTATAGGTATTATATGCAGTACAATTATGACAAATATTATCATTTTAAAATCATATATTGTATAGGTCACTATATCATATCATAAGATTCAAACAATTGCATTTATACATATATACTAAGCAAAGCAAAAATTTTGCCTAATCATATTATATAATGTGGTATTATTTTATACCAATTATAGTAAGTCGGGTACAATATCATATCATGTTATATAAGTAACAATAGTAAGGTGGCATAGTACACAAGATTCATCACCCTCACTCCGTTAGCACTCAAAAATCATATTACTTTTCCCCTTATATCTCCCATATTATATTAGGTTCACACCACTAACCCAAATTTAAAGGTATGCCCATTGACTCACACTCCTACACAAACAATCATGTGTATCATATCAAAAAAAAAAAAAGTGTATCATATCTCTGCCATCTTGAATCATATAGTAGCAAGTATTTCTTGCATACACACATTTCACATTATGTCTAACATAATAAACATCTAATACCACACTCAATACTCAACTTATTGCATCATTTTTAATACATATAAATTAGGAATAGAGGAACTCATAAGAAATTACAATGTACTATTTTCACATATTTATAACCACAATAAATGAATTTATCATAAGTATGCATGTCATGCGCTTATATTAATTGGGTTTAACAATTATTTATCAAATTTCTAAATATTCTAAAATACTCAAATTAGGATATTTCCTCCAAAATATAAAAATTCTAGATAAGAAATTAATATAATTATCTCAATATGTGTATAATGATTAAAACTATAACATATTAAAAATTACAAAAGGTGAAATTTGCTAAAATTTGAAATATCATAACTTTTATAATTTGCTAAAATTAAGAAAATACAAACTAAGAAAATACAAACTAAAATTTAAAATTTGCTACCTTAAGATGAATAATTTTTCCAACTGGCCTACCCGATGAAAATGACTCTATGTCACTTTTATAAAAATTGCTTAGATCATTGTATGTGACTTTCATCTTATTTCTGTTTTCAATTATTTTGATTTCGACTATTTAATTTCTCCCAAAATGATTTTATTTTATTTTATTTAGATTTAGTGAACTTTTACCATATAACTTTTTTTATATTATAGTAGCAATTATTATGAACATTTTGACTAATTTATTTTATAATTTCACATAATAAAATGGTAATTATTGCATTTTATTTGATTTACACAGAATAATAATTTTAATATTTTAATGCAAACATACTACTAATATAAACATTGTGAATGAATGTGATCATGTGATTGAACAATAACTAGATGATATTATAGTTGTAATAATATGAGTGAAAACAAGTAAAAGGTTGGTTATTTACTGACATTGGCTGGAGACTGATTGACTTATACATGATGGTGGGCTGACAGGCTTTCCTTTAAATACTGTGGTTTGGTATTATCTTCTATTGATTCACATGATTCACTGATTGGGAGTTATAAGAAGATGATTATCATGCTGACGGGTAAAGAGTGACGACTTTGTTTATTGAACCAATAGTTACTGATTTTCTGATTATTAGAAAAATATTATAAAAGCTAGAACTCCTTACATGTTTAGTGTGATTACAACAATGCATTATTGTACTGCTTTGCTGTCATTGTACTATTTTACTGTTACTGAGTATGTGAGTTTGATTACTAAGCATGTGATGTAAGATATTGATTTGATACTAATATAAAATAATTGAACATAATATGTACACTCTTATACAATTTTCTGATAGTATTGTATTGATAGGGATTCCGACTGTCTTCATAGATGTTTCAATTTTACTGATTTATATATTTTTTATTATTGATTGGATAAAATTGTTATAATTTAAGAATGACTTTTTACTGCTTTATTCATTCGTACTAGGTTTATTGGTTTATAGATTTCACTATTTTCGTACTACACTATTTTATTGGTCTTCACACCATATTGGTTTACAGCTTTATAGATTTTATTATTAATGTATATATTTTATTATTTATGTATAGATTCACGATCATATAGACTGTTATTATTATGAACTGAATGATGACATGCATGCCATTTCTTTTCCATACTTTGAGTTCAGCTATAGGATTTTAGTTACCTACTGAGTTTTTTAGCTCATTATATATGACTTAATGATATCAGGTCAGGGGAGAAGATCGAGAGTGTAAAATTGATCGCATAGGACCCTTAAGTTTTTTTTTTTTTTAATTATTCTTGTATAGTCACGAGAAAATAGATAGTGTGATATATTGTATAACTCATAGCTATTATATATATATATATATATATATATATATATATATATATATATATATATATAGTAAAGAATACAAATTAATGTATATTGATGTCTTGATCAATAATTTGATTTTCTATTGGTATTTTTTTGAAAGAGATTAGATAGCCTTGGTTATTGTTATAAAAGATAAAAAAATATAATTATTTTCAAATTAGATTTTGGGGCGTGACATTTAAGTTCTAAGAAGTGGATTAGGCCGATATTTAGAGGATTAATTCTGGTATAAGTATAAGTATGCTAATTATTTAATTCTTATAAATCTTTTTATCTCTTCAAATTCAAAGCTCTAAAAAAAAGCTCATTATGTTTAGAATGCTTTAGTGAAATCAGTTTGTAAAACGGACACCAAATGATTTTTTAAAACTTGCTCATATCAACATATGTTAATTTCTTAAGTAATTTCAATTAAATAAAGAACTTCTAGTTTTCATATAATGCCTATAAAATCAGAGAAAATTTGTTATAATTATGGTGTAACATTATTTATAGTGTGATAAAAATGGTTTGCAAATAGGGTTTATAATGACTCTCAAAATATTAGTTGAATGTTATGGGTCAAAATATGACTTATATAAATTTAAGTGCTTCTGTCTTTGTTTCTTAGCCAAATGATCATAATATTTTTCTTAAGGCCCAAGATAAATTAAAAACATATTTTAATAAGCATTTCAAAGCATTTTATCAATCAAGCTTGTATTTATATAAATATTTTGAAAAGAAATATATGCATGAGAGTCTTATGGTTGCTTCATGATCAGAATTGAACCTATGGGTATTACAATCTCCCCACCTTTAAAATAATATCTTCCTTGACATCCCAACATACATGATTATCAAACAAATATATCTGGATAAAGCTTCCTCATCTTAGACTCTTTTTCCCATGTAACTTGTCTTTCTAATCTATGCTTCAATTAAACTTCCACCATAGGAATATGCTTGTTTCTTAATTATTTCACATCATAAGCCAGTGTGCGATCAGGTTCTTCTTTATAGGTCAAATTATTATGTAATTGTACTTCACCTTCTAGAACTCTCTATATATAGCCCATTTCCTTAAATAAGATACATGAAACACATTATAAATATCTAACATATAATCTAATAGTAATAATCTGTAGGCAAACATCCCAACTCTGGCTATTACTTCTATTGGACCAATGTGTCCTAAACTGAGTTTCCCCTCTCTACTAAATCTATTCACTCCTTTTAATGGACTAACTTTAATGTATACAAAGTCACCCACCTAAATTTTTTGGCCAACCATCACTACCATACTTTCACTCTTTCACTTGCTGACAATGGCCGTCAAACCAGTAATATCTGTTGGCTAGTCGAACTAATCTAGTGTGAATCTTCACCTATTCTTATTTGTTTATTAATTTTAAGTCATACAATGTCTGATTAATTTTAAATAAGTTTAAGAATTGAAATGAGGAAGAGAAAATCATTAGCAAAATATTCCTTGGAGCCTCGCGACACTAGAAGTGGTTGTGTTGCGATGTTGTCCTCTCTATTCAGGAATATGATTTAAGGGAGTACTATGGCGCTAAGCTCACAGGTTGGTGGAATCTCGAAGATTCTAGGCGAGCATTGTCGTATTTGGATTGTAGTGCCACAACATTAGCCATTAAAACATGTTTTTATTAAAAAAAAAATTCAAATAAATTTCCATCACCTCAATATGACATAAATTTAATAAAAATAATATTAAAAAATATTTATTTATTTTATTGAATTTTAAAAATCTAAATTTTCATAAATGTAATAAATTTCTCAATAATTTAAGCATCATTTATGCAAAATATGTGCAATGAAAAAATCTGTATTTTTTTTCTTGTAGTTTTCTTACATCTCGCTTATGACATCATTATACACAATAACTAACATTTCATGATAGTTTTCATATAAAATAACTTTTTCGAATCTCTCAGAATCTAACTATAAAGAAAATAAAATAACAAATTTTAAAGAAGAATATTTATACAAAATAGATAAAACTAAGAGAATATTTGTGCAAATTAAAAAAATACATTTTTTTAATATAAATTACATCTTATTCAAATTATCTTTTAAGAGATAAATGGTCCAATTATTCCATACACAAATCAAAAGAATTAAAGCTTCATTTGGGACAGCTTCTAACCGTTTCCTATAGTAACTATCTAGTATGAAAATTTCTTAAAAGCAGCGAAAATTGCGGCGCATGGCTACAATAATTGCAATGAATTTTCAGTATATTTTGAACTAGCCCAAGTAGAAGGAATTCTAAATATACCAAAAATGAAATAGATAGTGAACTCCAAATGCACCAAAATTTTACACGATATTTGTTTTACTTCAAATCTAATGCAATATTTTCAAAATTTCTACGTTTGAAATACTTTACACTCTCTTTGCAGGCAACCAAGCAGCTCCTAAATCTTCACGGCCCAATAGACATTTGAGATATGCCCAATACATCTAGTGGAGGATCTTTTCACAAGTTTTTAAGATTCTATTTGTTTTAGTAATACGTAGCACATCTGGGTCTATTGGTTGGGAGCTTTGCCTACCAACCAAGAGGTCTTCGATTCAAGTCTTGCGTACGTGATGTGTGTGTGAGTTTATCTTAATTGGCCTAAATGTCCCAAAAAAGTTGTTTTAATAATCATGATAGTTCTGACTAATCTTCAAATTGAGGGGTCTCTTGAAATTGTCAAATTAATACAAGTAGATAAAAATGAGCGTTGATTATATCATCTAGTTGGCCTTGTGCGGCAATGTGATTAATGATAATGTGCTCGTATTTATTTAATCTTACAAGATGATATTCAATTTCTATGCATTTCCTGCTTACGCGAAACGCCGGGTTGTAAGATAATGCAAAATGAACGTCTTGACGAGAGGAATCCAATTACATCAAAATCGGTCCAATCCAAACACAAATGAGCCTAAATCAAGGGCTTGAAGCTTATTTGGAAGCTTTGTATATATATTAATAGTCTCCGCGTTGATAAAATTATAAACTTAGATGAGGATTATTGAGAATCAGCTTTTGTTGTCATTATAGCCTAATGAAGGCAATAAAGGTGAAGAAAGTGATTTCTCTACTCCGCTAAGTGCCCTGGACTCATCTCAAATGTACATTGGGCCATGAAGCTCTGAAGAAATTAATTTAGAAGCAAAAAGACAATCAGTTTTTTCTCCCAAAGGGAGTAGCATGAAAGCATAAACTCTTCAGAATATTTGAAGAAAGATTTAGGTTGGAGTTTAGTATGTTTTCAAAGAAAATTTTGGTAGATGACTGATCTTCTTTTCTAGGTGTGGGTTGCTTTTCATTTTCATTATAAGTATTAAATGTCAATATTATCATTATCATTATCTAAAATGTTTGGGATTATCTTTCTTAATCATCAATTTTCATTCCTTACATTATGTGCTATAAAGAGTGGTTAACTTAGAATACTTACTACATCAGAGTCAGTGTCCAGTGGTATCCAGCCGTAACACCTCTATTTGAAAGAAATGGAGGCGACTAAACTCCTTAATTAAGCTTTAGCATCCATGTTGTCTTCCATTGTTTCTCGCAAACCACATAAGCATACAAAAGATAAATAAAGGAGAAGATTCTGAAGGCTTTGATTCCATGATTTCATAATTCTATCAAATGCGTATTCCAAATTTTGCATGCATGTCTAAATTGAGGGTGGAATTGCATCGACTAGGTGTGATGATAGATTTCAATTACCTGCATGCTCCCCATGAGCCTGATTATGTGAACTAAATGACTTTCAATTGGTCTTCCATGAACATCAGGTTGAGCATAACGTTCTCTCTTTCCCAATTTCCATGCTGATATTGTGTGTGTCTCGAGCTCTTTCTCGGTAAGATTAGAACCATGCCTTCAAAGCTGGTGTTAACCTGCATTATCCTCTCTTTCTATCTCCTCTTTTTGAATCTCCCTTTGTATAAGAATAAAATCCAATGGACTCAGCATCCCCACAAACTGCCCCTTGTGAAAGTCCTATAAAGAAGCTACAGGAATTTCCTGTTCATAAAGGATACGGAAAGCTTATTTCATAAGCAAATTGACATATAGGGCAATGACCTAGCCTGAATCGGGAAGCAAATCCAAACGCCACAAAAACTTCATAACCCTGCTAAAAAAACTAGAACAAACTTTTGGCAAATGAGCAGCATTCCAGAATTAGTTAATATTATATATTTTTGGATAATAATTGAATAAAATTTTTTAAAACTGTCTATGCCAGTCCCAAGCCCGAATAAAAAAAGTTGAGGAAAAATTTTAATAAAATAATTTAGCCCTCCCCCCTCCAAAAATATTTTTCTGGCTTCACCGCTGCTTTTAGAGGTTGCTATTATGGCCAAATTTATTTTTAAAAAATATCTAAGATAAATATTTCTCCTAATTTTTAATTTAGAACTATGTTATCAACTCTATATATAAGTCATTTGCTTACAATTTTTATTTTGCACAATTACAAGACATACAATATTAGTTATTAAAGAAAATATAAATGTATAATGAAGAATTTTTTTTCATATCATTCATGCTAAATAATTGGGTGTATATACAAATTTATATCCAAAATGATAACAAAATTATAAAAGAAACTAAGTTATATATGCTATCTTTCCTTCTTTGTTAGAATTGAATGTAAAAAATATGATGTATAAATGTCATCATAAAGAAATAGTAAGTACAAAAGAAAATAAATGGAAGGAATTGATATTTGGAGAAAGAAAAATAGAAATAGAAAGTTAAAAGGAAAGGAAAAAGAGAGATGAAGATTTGTATTTGAATTAATTCTCCGGCCATCATTTAATATTGTTATTTCTTCTATACTTGTCACCACTGGCACCATTCGTATATGGTGCAAGTGGGGACAAGTATGGAAGAAATAAAAATATAAAATATATTAGTATGTATATTTATTTATTTATTTATTTGATTTTTTAATATATTAATTTACATAGTATAAAAATGCAAATCGATCCCTCATGTAAATTCTCATTTCATGTGTACCTCAATTTTCACGTCGTCACCTAATGTGTGGGAAAATTTCATGTTACGATTTGTGCGACGACCTAAGCATTACTAGTGTCATTTTTAGGTTATTTTAACATTTCGGATGCATCGATGAAATATGTTTCTCAAACACTACTTCATATTACATCCCCATATTTTCGACCGCATTAGCTTAAATAGGTTAAGAGAAGTCCTTCTTAGGTACATTCGATGACCTGAACGTACAGTGCAGTACGTTTTGCGAATGAATGACATTCAGCAATTTTTTGCGCAATGTCATGTCATCAAATCGGTGTTTTCATCGTCGTTCGACCAAGTCATGCACGAATGGTGCTTCTTTGAAATTTTAGATGGTCTGGACACATCGACGCAATCTATTTCACAAATAGATAATGTTTGAGTAGTTTTATGCAACATCAAGACTCGAGCTTGCCACGTATGTTGTTGCATCCTTTAGTCACTGTCATAGCATTTTAAGCTTACTACGCATGGCATTGTGTAGGTCGGTCATCCTCCTCATCACACTCCCTCGCATTGACTATGAAACATATATGGAGATCAATAGAAGTATAGAACTCCATTTGAGGCATGCGTGAGAAACTACCTCAAAGTTCATTTGACTTGAGAGTTATTGACAAAATTAATGACTAACCTTGAGAACCATAATGACGATCTCAAAATAGCCCAAAATTTTTTGTTGAGAATCAAGACTATCACCATAACTTATTGCGAGCCAAGAGAATCAGCTAAAAGAAGGCCAGCTTCTGGAGAGTAGAGCCCCATGATGACCCATCACAATGCTAAGGTGCTATATAAAATAAGATATTAAGGGAAGGTGACCTCCAAAGTTACACGGTATAACATAGAAAGAGGAGCTAAGTTATTCTTTTTTCCAAAAGCTTAATTCATAAGAACAAATCACCTTCTAAAGAGGAAGTGTGCAAACAAGATATCAATACATTTACTGATGCAAGGGATTAAATAGAAGATTTGGAGGTTGAGATTGGGACTCTCAAGAGAACCTTGACTTTTTTTTTTTTTTGAGAAGAAGAAAGCTAAGAGTAGTACTGCCAAGTTTAGTCGAGACTAAAAGGAAATTCATGAAGGTTTTCAAAATGCTGTATGAAAGCTAGGAGTAGAGTACTAAAAGGTAGATATTAGGGAAGCAAAGTGCCAAGAAGAAGTTCTCAAAAAGGAGCCATAGACAGAAGTCTTGTAAAACTGAGAAGACCGTGTACCATGCAATAATGATGATAGTCTAGCACTAATTGGCCATGATTTTGGTGCCACATGTAGTCTCACCTTCTCATAACTTGTCCAAAAGAAAGTCCTAATTACTTATATAAAATATAGTATCAAATTTAGCATTATAATACCATAAATGCTTACCTTGTTGTAATCGACATACTCTATCAATATAAAGAGATGTTGTAGGAGGACAAATTGGGTTAGATATACTCTATTTATATAAAGGGATGTCTGAGGTAAAACAATGTAGTCAGCTTCTTGAGTAAGATTACGCATATCTAATTATGTTACTTCTTGGAAAGATAATTCATCTCATAGCCTCTAAGATGCAATCGATAGACTATTAGAGCTACAAAGCTAAAGAGATAATTCAAGGAAGAATTATCTTCATCCTTGTTTTTTTTACCTAATTCATTTATTAGTAAAACTTGTGTGTTATTTGCTACAATATTAAGAATCTATATTAACAACCCCGTTGCATTTATGCATGGTTAGCATATTCGTTAGATCTCATTTAACATTTAGTTGATGCTACCTAAGTTGACTGGTCAATAATCATCATTCCTAGTTGACTAAGGTGGAAACTCTTGGGCATGTCATATGGGAAAGCTAAGTTTATAAGGAGGAGCTAGTAGTTCTACATGAGTTGTATTTTATATCATATTGTGTTTTGTCAATTGTTTTATGTTAATTTTACCATTAAGAATGATAAGAGGGACTACCAAAAGGCTTGCCATGTGGCTCAACATTAACTCATCAATAGAAGGGTCAAAGGTGGGTTGTGTTGATCTATGTTGTTTGATAATCTTTATAGCATTCTTGATGTCCCAAGTAAACACTGAAGGTGGTTGATTGATTAAGTAGGAACATCAATGGCTAAGACACATTTTGGAGGATTTGATGAGTGGCAGAGTGACAGAGGACAACAAAAGTGTATTATCTAAAGAGAAACAAATGTGATTGAGAAAGGAAATGTTAGACTCTTATAAGTGCACTTATGCAACATTTGGAAGATTGAAGAGGTGTTGGAAGTTTCTAGCTACTGTCAAGAGCCCAAGAGAAGGAGGAGAATTTTAAGGAGTTCATCAGAGTATAATGGGTGCTTTGATAGAATAGCAACCCAAAATGGTCAAGCAAATATTCTTTTTAAAGCTCAAAATAAGGATATTTGTAGGGATTGGGGGAGGGGGGCTTAAATGAGGAAACTAGGGCAAATCAATGTATAGCTAGTAGGTTCAAAGTTTTTTCAAAAGCTTAGAAGTATGAGCTAAGGTGAGAGAAGCAGAGGTGGTCCTGATATAGGTTGGATCTGACCCATTACTAAGAGATGTAGGTTCTATAGGATATTTATGTTAAAGGCAACAACTTGATTATTGCCCCCTTAAGGTTGTGAAGAAAGGATTATTTGGGTGATTGTAAAACAAAATTCAAATTTTGGACCGAGCCAAAAATTCTAAACTAATAATATGCATTTCTCTTGAAGAAAAATAATGAGAGACTCCAAATCAAAAGTTTAGGATGTTAGGGAACAAATAATGGTGTTTTATGAGTTTTGCATCAATGGTTGGGGAGTTATGATACTTTTAATTTGGTTGCTTGTTTTAGAAAATTATCTTTCTATATTGATATTTTGGCTATGATATGTTAGAATTATTGGTGAGTTGAGGCCTTAGACAGTTATAAGAGATACGAGAGAATATTATGGAGTTTAAAATATGTTTTATGGGTTTTAAGGTTGAGGGAAGCTAGGCTCGAGGCTAAGTTGATGCGATGAAAATTGTGTCGAAAAAAATGGAGAATAAAAACAAGAAGACCTAACTAAGGACTTACCAAAACCCTAAGAGATCCGCCACCAAGTTTCACTAATGAGTAGAGCAACCATCAAATTTTTTTCACACGAAATTTACATAATTTTTATTTAACGAATTAAAAAATACAAAACAATATCCTATTTATAAGCCTTTTCAAGACTAAACAACTTTGAAAAACTTTAAGAGCCAATAAAATACTATTATATATATTGATAACATGTATTAATACAATGAAAAATAAAATAAAATAAATAAAATAATATTAAAAATTTTGAAATACATGAATATTCAAATTGGCCAAATAAGACAAGTAGAATAATCTTGAAATCAATTAATTTATGAAAATCTTCGACTTCTTGACTCGTGAGACTCACCTACTCGTCAAGGGGCCCTAAAGTAAACTTCAAAATTATTCTCTCATAATTTTAAGAATATTATGAGATGTTCATAGGCTTGCATGAAAAGTTTTACATGATAAATGACCTAAATCTTAATATCAATTTATGATCTTGTCCATGACCTTTAATACTGCATCATTAAGTTATTCATACCACAGCAAGCAAAGACATGAACAAGAACAAAGTGTATTCTACCATTACTTATAGACAAAACAAACCACCAACTTACAGTGCATTACTATCATCTCCTGAGTTCATCTCATTCCAGGAAACCATACAGCAAAATTGAACTGCACGAGTTCACAAGAAAAACATGAAATTTCTTTCACTGTTAAGACTTGCTAATGTACAGAATATGCTGAGATCTGCTTACAACATTCTCAAGCACAATAAAAGATGGAAAATATAATCTCAGACACCCTATGCCTGACTTGGCATTAATTATCCTATCATCCCTTTTCAATTTTATCTTCATTTATACAAATAGCTATAAGCTACAAAAAGTAAGATAACCTTTCTGTTTGTTAGGCGTCAATCACACTGGTGAAGTAGTCAATATCTCAGGCTGTTGCTGCGCATTGTTTCTGAAAAATGGCAAATCATCAAGAGGAAATGAGAAAGCCCTCTGTTTTTCATGTGGTAGTTTCTCAAATTCAATAGCTTGTTGGCCATCAACAGCTTCCTTCCCATCTCCTTCAGCAAATTTAAGGTCATTGAGAGCTCTTCTTGCATAAATGGTGAAGGCTACAGTTAAGACAACTGCAATTACAAAGGACAAGATATTGTAAGCTATCTCCAGAGGTCTCATCCTGTAACTTCCATATTTCATGTCGGCTAGAGTTCGAATCAACCGCCCGCTGTATCAAGATATGAAAAGATAGATTAGGAAGAAGATTATTCTCATGTTTAGTGTTGAATTAGAGTGTTCAACTAATGGCCCTCCAATGATAGTTGAAGAAGATGCCAATCTCAGCCTCCAACTCTTTCATTGGTTTGGTTTCAGCATTTTAAGAAGTTTAGTAAATTGTGGTTTTCAAATTCAAATAAACTTTTGAAAGAGTTCTAATAAATTAACACAACATATTTAGATGTTAAAAAATAAGTTCATTTGAACTCTATAATTTAAATGGTTAACTAAAAATTACAAAAAAAGATGATTAATTAGATAGGGCGTTCCCTGGAAGCGACGCACTGTATGGCCTGAATACAATGAAAAGTGTGCAAGGGCCGCTGCATCGGCGCCCGAGTGCAGTGTTAAATAGGCAAGGGTTCCCACATCAAGGACGGATGTGGGCAAAGAAGCTAGTCCATGAAAAATTTACTAATATTAGGATAGGAACTTGGAATATAGGTTCCCTTACAGGAAGATTAATGGAATTAATAGATATTATGATTCATAGGAAGATAAATATTTTGTGCATTCAGGAAACTAAATGGGTTGGAGAGAAGGCTAAGGAGATTGATAGTTTAGGATTTAAAGTTTGGTATTCCGGTAAGAGTCGTACTAGAAATGGTGTAGGCGTGATTATAGATAAGAGTTTGAAGGATAATGTTATAAATATTAATAGAATTGGCGATAGAATTATGGCTTTAAAGATTGTTGTTGATGCTAAGATTATTAATATTATAAGTGCTTATGCTCCTCAAGTAGGTTTGGATATGTGTTCAAAATTAAAATTTTGGGATGACTTAAAAGAATTAATTCAAAAGATGCCTCTCGAAGAAAAAAATTTTATTGGAGGAGATTTAAATGGACATGTTGGTAGAGAGGTAAATGATTTTAAAAGCATTCATGGTAGATATGGATTTGGAATGACTAATGAAGGTGGTAAGAACATATTATATTTTTCATTAGCTTATATTTTTTAATTGCTAATACCTTATTTAAGAAAAGATATGAGCATCTCATCACTTATAAGAATGGTTATAGTAAAACTCAGATTGATTATTTTCTTATAAGAAAAGTAGATCGTTTAGAGTGCAAAGATTGTAAAGTTATTCCGAGTGAAAGTTTATGTACCCAACATCGCTTATTAGTTTTAGACTTTAAGATGAAGGGACAGAAAATAAAAAATAAAGTAAAGCGATTTTCTAGGATTAGATGGGGTCATTTAAAAAATAGTAATAAAAATATTTTTTAGAGTAAGATTTTAGATTCTAAGATTTTATTTGTGCATGAGGATGCTAATGTTATGTGGGAAAAAGTGGCTAGTGATATTAAAAATATTGCAAAAAATATGTTTGGAGTATCAAAGGGAAAAGCCCCTAATAGTAAAAATAGTTGGTGGTGGAATCCAATTGTGCAAGAAAAGATAAAAAATAAGAAGATTTGTTATAAAAATTGGTTTAGATGTAAAAATTCTGATAATTGGGAAAGATATAAAGAGGCATGTAAGGATTCTAAGAAAGCAATATGTGATGCAAAAATCTTAGCTTTTAATGATTTATATAATAGATTAGATACTAAGGAGAGAGAAAGATATATGTATAAGCTAGTCAAACAAAGAGATAGGAGTAGTAAGGATTTAATTCAAGTGAAGTGTATTAAGGATGAAGATCAAAAAGTACTTTTCTTAGAAGATGATATTCAAAAAAGGTGGATGAGATATTTTGATAAACTTTTTAATGAAGATTGTAAAAATACAATTGACTTTAGTGACCTTAGCACCCTAAATGAAAATAAAGATTTCTGTTTTTATCGGCGTATTAGTAAAACCGAAGTTAGAGAGGCTTTAAAGAAAATGAAGTGTGGAAAAGCTGTTGGACCTGATGATATCCCAATAGAGATGTGGAAATGCTTAGGAGATGAAGGAATTTCTTGGCTAACTAAACTTTTTAATAATATTTTGAAGGCTAAAAAGATGCCAGATGCGTGGAGAATGAGTGTATTAATTCCTATTTATAAGAATAAAGGTGATGCACATGATTGTGCGAATTATAGAGGAATTAAGTTAATGTGTCACACTTTAAAACTATGGGAGCGAGTTATGAAGCGTAGGCTGCGACGTGATACTAATGTTTCTCAAAATCAATTTGGATTCATGCCTGGTAGGTCTACTATGGAAGCCATACATTTATTGAGAGGTTTGATGGAGAAATATAGGGAGAATAAGGAGGATCTACATATGATATTTATTGATTTAGAGAAAGCATATGATAAAGTTCCAAGAGAAGTGCTATGGAGAGTTCTTGAAAAGAAAGGAGTTAATAATGCTTATATTCAAATCATTAAAGATATGTATGAAGGAGCTATTACTTGTGTTCAAACACAAGGTGGTTTGACCAAGTATTTCCCTATTTCGGTTGGATTACATCAAGGATCAACTTTAAGCCCATATCTTTTCGCGTTAGTCATGGATGTTCTCACTAGACATTTACAAGAGGATGTACCCTGGTGTATGCTTTTTGCTGATGATATTCTTCTTGTTGACAAGACTAGAGAGGGAGTTGAAGGTAAACTTGAAGTATGGAGATCAACCTTAGAGTCTAAAGGTTTTCGCTTGAGTAGATCTAAAACTGAATATATGGAGTGTAATTTTAGCAGTAATAGACCTAGTGAGGGGATTGTAACTTTGAACGATCGAGTCATTAATAAGAGTACACGTTTTAGATATCTTGGATCTATTGTTCAGAGTGATGGGGATGTTATCAGTAGAATTCAAGTTGGATGGTTGAAGTGGAGGAATGCATCGGGCTTGTTGTGTGATAGAAAAGTCCCCCTCAAACTTAAGGGAAAATTCTATAAGATGGTGGTGAGACCTGCAATGCTTTATGGTGCAGAATGTTGGTCATTAAAAGAGAAGCACAATACTAAGTTATGTGTTGCGGAGATGAGGATGCTCCGGTGGATGAGTGGATTTACTCTTAGAGATAGGATACGAAATGAGCATATACGTGAAAAGGTTGGAGTAGCTCCAGTGGAGGATAAGATTAGAGAGAGTCGCCTTAGATGGTTTGGTCGCATAAAACGGCGGCCTTCCGATGATCCAGTTAGGAAAGTAGAGGTATTAGATTTGACTTATGTTAAGAAAGGTAGAGGTAGACCTAAAAAGACTTGGTTAGAAAATATTAGAGATGATATTTCTTTATTAGATTTAAACGAGAATTTGACTTTGAACCGGACACAATGGAGAAAAAGGATTCATGTGCCGACCCCACGTAGTGGGACAAAGGCTTGATGTTGATGTTGAACTAAAAATTACAAAAGAAGATGATTAATTAGACATGTAAATGAATATGTATTCTTTAAATATAAAAAAACAGTACAGTGAGTACTTGAGTGTTCTCCTGGTACCAGCTAAAAAACAGAAGGTTCAAAATCAACCAAAACAATTCCCCATGATAATTCATTATCATTAACCTTATCCCAATTTTTTTAGGGCAAGTTATATGAATCCACGTTTTTAATTTTTATTTAGGCTTCGTTTGGGATGGCTTTCTTAATGCTTTGGAAAGCTATTTTTTAATACAAAAATCTCTTGAAAGCAGGAAAAAATTGTGGTTTAAAGCTGTCCCAAACGAAGACTTAAGCTTTAAAATTAATGGTCAACCTCATACTGACCCTCGCTGCCTAGTGGTGAAACCAAGGAGTTGGGTGTGGCTATTGCCCTCTTAAATTTGAGAAAAATCCTATATAACTATGTATAATATGAAAGTTTTACTTTTAAATTCTTTTAAATTCTCATATAATTATGTATATCATAGAAACTATCTCCCATTAATTTTGGGTAAAATCTTTTCATTCCCTTTCTCATTTGAAATACTAATTCCAACACTGCTCCCACCCTTTTAAAATCCAAGTTTGAGACCGAGCAGGATGGTTTCTTTAGTAAAACCTTGCCCGACTAGACAAAATTCTCATACCTCTAGCTCCTAAGCAGCTATTCTTTTACTAATTTTAATATAGTATCAAATAAGACCTGCATGAACTGCACAGATTGATCTAGGAATGGTATGAGGCAATCTTGTAACATAAATTTACTCTCAATTTACTCGCAAAATATTTTATAGCATATAGCGATTTCCATGTATCATCACAAGTGAATAGTCTCTTGACTAGAGCCAGAAAATAAGTAGAGATGAAAAGTTGTCTGACCTGTAAATGTAGATGAAAGCTTCAGGTATCATGCCAGCTATGGAACCACAAAGATAAGGCCCAAACCTCATATCTGTAACCACAACACCATAATTGAATATTGTATATGGAAAAGGAGAGATTCTGAAAACCGCAACAACTCGAAATTGTTGAAACCAGTTTCCTTGTCCAGCTAACCGTATTACAGATGCCTCTCTAGGCCATCTCATCAGCCATGCCTGCATTTCCACCGAAAACTTCATGAGTTGGCCTTCATGCAAAACATTTGGCTCTTCTTGATTTGTAGGAGTTGGAGGAAGAGTATATGCTAGTTACAATTACATGTTGGGTATTTGATTTAGTGTTAACAGGACATGAGATTTACCTAAGAATTGAGAACAAATACATATTCCTTTTTACAATTTCTAAACCTACTAAAATGTGAAAAAACATTCTTATCGGACATTATTGTCACTTACATGCCCATTCACATGAGAAACAAAAAATTAATTTCCTCCCAATCAAGCAAGAAAAGAAAATTATTTTTTCACTTAAGACCTCAGCCAATCAAAGAAGTGGGACAAAACAACTTTCAATTCAATTCCTTCATCATTTTGCCTACCATTGCCTTAACATTTTCTTTGTTGTAATTCCCTCAAATCAAACAAATTGTTTGAGTGATAGAAGAAAGTGAATGAAAAGACTTACATGTAGTCGTTCGCGAAATAATGAGCCAAACAAATATGGCAAAACCATACCAATGGTAGTTCCAACCATGATTATTATAAATCCAAACCCATAACCAAAGATCATTCCTGCCAGCCACATGGAGGGGCCTGAAGGAAGGAGGACAACTGGGAAAAGAGCCAAAGAGGCCACAAGGATGAGAGCAAGAACCGGCCGACCAAATGCAGTTGCTTCCCATCGCATAAGTGGAATAAGAACCTGCAACATAGTTTTAAGGCATAAAACAGTTGATCCTTAGAAATATCTTTGTATATATATACATGAGTCCACCATCAGCTAGTAAATAAATGACAAGAAAGCTATGTGATTAGCAGTACTAAATTCAACTTGGACAGTTAAATATGTTAGAGAATAAGCCACAAAATCATTATTAAAGCGCTTAAATCTTATTTAATTACATCATAAAGTATACACCAACATATCAGGAAGAGCGCACGATTTAATAAAGCGGTATTCGCCAAATCAATTGATGGCAATAGCAATAGGAAAAAAGATTTTTTGAGCACAAAAAGACTACGGACTTATAAAGAAATTCTAAAGCTGGTAATACCTTCTTGAAAACAAAAGGAATAGCCCATTTCACAAAAAAGAAACAAAGTATTATCAGAAGCAAGCTGCAAAATAAAGCCTTCATCCACCACATAACTGATCTGCGCTTTGTTGTTTCATGGATTGATAATGTTTTGGTAACATCTGCACTAGTCTCGGCAGGTTTAACAAGCCTTGCATACTCATTTTCTTCCCTTATTTGTTGTCCATTACTTTCAATAATCTTAGTGAAATCCTCAGTTGGATTGATCATCTTTGAAGTTCAGAAATCTGCACAAAAATTTGAATGAAATCATAAAAATGAGCAGGAAAACCTTAATAAAGTTGACTTGCATTCTTACAATAGATATACCAAAAATAGGAAAAATAACTTCAACCCCTAACCTTAAGTAATAAATCAACTTTTAATGAATCATGATGATACCCTTTAAGAAACAAATGTTTTATGATGACTGAATGAAATAAGAATATGAAAGAGAGAATCATTATCTGAACATAATGCATGTAGCAGCTTGAGGATCAGACAACTATTATGCATATAACTCATCAAGGAATGTTATATGAGGCATGGCAACATCTAAATCGAAAGCCTTCAGACCATATTTTCTTTTGTTCAAACTGCAAGTGCTAAGGATTCAAGAGATAAACACGAACTAGCACACCACCACCACCACTGTCACGAACACCAAACATCTAAGAAAGTGCTCTTCAGGTGAAGAAATCTATCGGTTCCAATGGTGTTGATGTAGAACAAGACATGTATTAAGGTTACTTTGGTTCATTTTAGCTATTTTGAATTATTTCTGAAATACGATTTCTTTCATAAATTTGAATTCCGTGAAGAATAATAAATTAGAGTATCATTTCATTAGGATTATAAGATTTACATTGATTTAATTTTGAAATAGTTTAGATATAAACCTATCTCTATAAAAAGAAATAAGAAAGTCATATGCTTCATTATTTACTATTCAATGTGAATTGAAAGCAACTCCTCACATCAAATCTCCTTTCATATCACATATTTTCTCTCTCCTAAAATTATAAAATTAGAACTCTCTCTCCTCATGAAATTGCAAAGGCCAGATCAAGGTTTAAAATTACACAATTGGGGCCTTGAGGTGTTTTCTTCCTGTGAGTCAAGGCATAAGCCTCGTGGTATTTGAGTAAGCCTCAAAATTAACTCATCAAATTAATAAAAAATATAAAATAATAAGTAACATACTAACATCAAAGTAAGATATTAAATTAAAATCATAAAAAGTCAAAGTAATACCATTAAAAATCATAAAAGGCTACAAACAATGGAAAATAAAAAGTATCTCCCACTCTTAGTTCAACATAAACAAATAGCCTCAAATTCAAAAGTCACATGCATTCTCATTACTTAGAGGGTCTTCATTAGAATCATCATTACAATCAATTACTTTCCCTCTTTCCTCATACTAAAAAAAAAAATGATTTCTAACAACACAAGGAGAGGCATTGGAGGAGAAACAACAATAGTGTGCAATATGATCGGGTGCAGGCGAGAGGGTCCTATGGTTGTGAGTTTGAGATCGTGAAGTTCTTCTCAAGTTTGTTTTAGCTTAGGTATGAAAAATATGTTTAATTTATATATAATTTGTAAACAAAAATTATAAAATTACATAAACATTAACTTTCGACACTTATGTCTCTTCAAAATTACACTAAAATTGCAAGCTGTGTCTTGAGGCTCACCTCACCCCACCTGAGGTGTAAGAATTATTTGGCAAGCATAAGGCAAACACCTTTTTTTTTTTAAATTTTGTTGAGGGAAGCCTTGAGGCAGGCTTCTAATTGTGCAATTTTAAATTATGGGCTAAATCAACTTTCTTTTCCCACAATTTTCAAAAGCTATCACAACTTTTCTCTCAAAAATGTGTTGTTTACAAGACTTTCTCTTACTAGTGGATTGAATTCAAGGAAAAACACAAGCGATTTTAAAGACAAATTTAGAAGAAGAAGAAAGCAGCATGCTTAACATTTCGAAAAGCAAGTTTGGTTTCTATGGAAAATGCACTAATAATTTCTGCATTCTGGATGTGAACCGTGTCTCTGACTTCATGAGTATATAAACTAACCTATAAAGCAACTCATAATCCAAAGTGATTTTAACGACTTTATTTTATACCAGTACAAGAAAACAATAAATGTTAATTCCTCCAACTAATTGTAGAACTGCAAACTTTTTTTTTACATTGACAGAACACAATGGCTCCTAATAACTATTTTTAGCCATTCATAATAACCGATGAAGCTGTGTTTATAATATATTGATAATAATTTTCATACACACAATCCTCACCCTCAATCGCTAATTGGTTCTCCCATACATTAGGGCCGGAAAATAATTCTACTATTGAGAAGTCCGAAAGATCATCCATGTGTCATGATTTGCATCATTTACCATTTACATGCATGGCACTTCCCAACCCACTTGTATTGGTTGACAATCTATATGTGATATCAAATTATGCTTAATCATTTACAATATCAAGAGCTCCATCTATAAAGCCATTTAGGAAAAAGTATCTAGCTATGCAGCTGATAGCCAATAACAGCATGATGGAGAAGCACTAACCCTAAATTACATGATGGAGAGAAAATTTTAATGGTTTTTTTAAGCATATTAACATCTGACATATATTATGCATTAGATTAAATTTGTAACAGTAAAGTTCTTTAGCAAATCTATGATATTAATCTACTCCAAAAATCCGTTAAGTTGCATTTTAAAAAAATCCAGCATCCTTAAAAATACTTGTTTCAAGCTTGTAAGGCTCTTGAGTAAGAAGCACTAGACTGAAGGCCCCTCAACTATTAAGGAAACTGTTTCCTTTAGCAATTAATATGGGCATATAGAAGAAAAAATATATCTTCCTCAAGATTTGGAGCCTGTTAATGGATTCTGTTAGCTTTATCAATTTGTCAGAAGAGCTATGACAAAACCTACCAGAGAAAATAGATGACCTTACTTGAACTTAAGGAATATACAAAGGAGAAGGAAGATAGAAGAGGGAGAAGCTGCCTGCTATTTTGTAGATATTATTTAGGTTGCAGACCTAAGGTATCCTCCAGAAGATCAAATATTAACTCATGAAGCGCCAAAAAAACACACAACTCAACTCCAAATGCTCTTCTTGAAGCTCCAGAAATCATTCCAACCTCATCTAAGACCAAGAAGAAAGGCTTGCAACCCTATTAGGCCTGATCCAGTTTCCAAAGTTACATCTAGATTGAAATAGGGTACAAATTCTCTCTCCTTTTCTTTCCAATTCATTGAAAGCAAACATCCTGATTCCTCGGGGAATGATCCACACAAGCGAAAGCCGAAATTTTTTATCAAAACAGGAAAGATTTTCGTACCCTAATTCCTCGGTGGACGAAACTCAAAATACCAATTCAAAGAGAAATTTTTTTCTTAATTACTTTCCGGGAATTAAAGCAAACATAAAAAAAAGGAATTTTTTCAAAAAAATAGCGAGGAGAGAAGAGAAATCAATGTTACCGGTGCTGATCGATGAAGGAAGAACGCGAATCCGTCGCCAAGAATGGAAAAGAAAAAGAAGTTGAAAGGGCAGCTTAGAAGAAATCAGAGCTCGGTGGGCGTTCGGTGAAGCCAAGAATTCAAAGGTGGACTCTCCAAATTAACGTTTTTATTACTTTTACTAATGATTTGTTAATGGAAAAGCGGGAGAAGTTTTATTTTAGCAAAGTCTGCCGGTCTGCCTCAATGGACAGAGACGACTAACTCACTTTTACAAATTCTGAAAACGCTAACTTTTTCTATAATTTGTAATCCAAAATGGACTTTTTAACAACAAATTTTTTTTAAAATAAAAAACTGTAACGAAGACTTTCTTTGAACGCACTCAGGTGGCATCGGCTTCTCAAGCACCTGCCTTGCCCTCGAAGATCCTTGAATTTAGAAAATTCTTTAGTGATAATATTTTTATGTTTTCTTTTTTTTTCTTATAGAGTATTAAGTGCCTTAAAAATGATTTTTTACATTAAGTTTCTCATGCAGCTCATCTTGATCTGTTATTTGGGAGTTTTGACTATCAATCAAGAGGTCTTAAATTCATAGCTTGTATATATATTGTGTGTATGAGTTTGACATAATTGACTCAACAGTTTCAAAAAAAATGTTGAGGTTCTCAAGGAAGACTAAGCAACTTAAATTTAGGTATTGAAGTTGATATTATGAAAGGTGGAAAATTTTGAGATTAGAATATTTTGATTAAATTTTATTTAGAGATATATAATATATAAAAATAATAATTAAATTTTGTATTAAAGTAATCTCAATTAAATTTAAATGTTTTTAAACACTTTATGATTAAAACAATATCATGAGCTAGATGTTTCATTTAGAAAATACTTGAGGCTTCAATGAAGTAAGAGGGTGATGAAAAAAATCCATCAATCAAGTGTTGAACTAAATGACTTTATTTGTTGCTACTACTTAAAATTATCATAGAAAAAGTATGTGTACTCTGAGACCTACACAAGAGCCATTACCAATTATAAAGCTCAAGTAGTGAAAAAAAGAACTTGAGAATGACGAGCAGTAAATAACGAAGTGTGTGATTCAAACTCATGATCTTTGCTGAATCTAGATTTGTCTGAGGTGTGGTATTAAAATCACATTCTTAGAACTGTGAGAGAGGGGAAAAAGAAAAGAAATGAGAGAAGGGCGTGAGCTTATGAAATCGAAAGCCAAAAGATAGACTTTGATAATTTAATTGCTAGTATCAATTGTATAAGGAATTGGATGCATGCCCAATCTTTTAGTTTTCGAGACTAATAATCTAAAAGGGAGAGAGAGAGAGAGAGAGAGAGAGAGAGAGAGGAGAAAAGTCCCAAAAAAGATTTTTTTTCTCTTTATTTATAAGACTTTGGGCGCTACAAGAAAGGCTAAACAAATATGAAAAATCTAAAAGTAATACATGAAATATATGGCCTAAAGTGTTGACAGCTGTGGTACATCAAACACGTAGGTAGCTGGTGTCACGACCCGGCCTGATGAGCTCATGTAAACGAGGCGGGAACGGATGTCGGACGTTCAGAACGTGGAATTTGTTTAACATATGCATTTAAGAACTCTAAAATACATTAAAAGAAAACTCAAAGTGCTTCTGTACATCTTTAAATTTAAACTAAACTTTTATATCATTTCATGTCATTTCCACATTTACATAGGTGGCTTTTAAAAATTTAAAATATGCTAAACCACCCAAAAAGAGATAAAGTACATCTAAGAAAAACATCAAAAGAACCTGTCAACCGGTCCTCTACGACTGTATGTGTACCAAGGTCGATCAGCCATCACCTAAGAACAGGTTCCCCTGAAAAGTATCCCAAAACGAGTGAGTGAATTAAAGTTCAATCGGAAAACTCTAATCCTAACATCTTCACATGCCTTTGAAATGAAAATTTACATTATAAGCTAAAGGCAAAATGCATTGATTGTTTTACTTCACATGCTAGATGTCATATGTCTTAGGACTATTGGATGTCTCATAAATGTTATATGCCATATGTATGTTATGTGTCTTATGGATGTCATAGCTTATGCATGTCATATGCTTGTTCATATATAATTTATACTATTTATGCAACCGTACCGGAGTACCAGGGGTGTACTGATCAGGTACACAAACATCTTTTTTTTTTGCCATATATTTCTTTTCCTCTTCTGCCCCAATTGGGTCATATTATTCCCGTATTGCTCATAAGAGCCATCTATGTAAAGAGCCATATTCGTGCTTTCACACCATATTTGGTACTCCTCTTTCAACATGCACAATCAATTTCATACTCTTTTCATATAGGCATATATATGCAAACTCTTTCAATATAGGCATATGTATGACATGTAATCCTTTTTTTTATAATAACCATTCATATTGAACATGAAGTAAGTATGGATGCTAACATATTCAATGCATTTGGTATGTATCTCCTCATCTATTTCACGTGGCATGAATCAATTAAGAAAATTTTTATGAATCAATTTAGTAAAGACATAAAACATAAGGGAACAATAAAACATAAAGGAATATGAGGATGTAGGGAAAGAGGTTCCTACCTCAAAGTCACTTTGCAAGCTTCCACTTCACCAACGTTTCCTTAATTCTTCTTTTCCAATCCTAAGAGAAAATGTCCGCATAAGCCCTTTATGTCAATTAACATTCCCTACCCTATATTTATATACCTTATATACTTACTTCTATTACTTCCAAATGAATCTCACTTATAACCAAATATATAACATAACTTAATTATATCATTTTTCCTTTAATTCGTATTTACATTTTTGGATTAATGAAAAAAGCCAACATTTTGGAACCCAAAATGTTAATATTTGCGTATATGACAATTGAAATCACTTCCCCTAACATCTATCATACTAACCCTAATTATATTTTTCGGATTAAAATAATGTGAAATTTAGAAAAATTATTTTCTCTTGGGAAAAATTCATTTTATTCCTTAAGCATGCTTCTAAACCCCTTCCTAACAATATTCCTCAAATAATTTTTATTATTCATGAAAAGCTCTAATTTTCATACCTAAAAATTTTTCATGCAAGTTTAATTTAAACCCATAAGAAGCTTTCTAATATCGATAGAAACCATTTTCATGAAGAAATTTTCAAAGAAATTTCGTTTTGGAAAAAAGCCCTAATTTGAAAGTCCAAAATTTTTCTTACTAAATTCAATATTAAGGCATAGAATTATGCTCACATACATACCCTAACATTCTCCTATGAAAACCCCTTCATTTTAAGCAAACCCTAGTTTTGAAATTTTGAAAATCCTTTAAGGAAACTTCATATTTCATGGAGAAAAACCTTCCCTAATCCTTCCCTACAAATTTTCTTTTAAGCCTTTGAGGTTTGACCAAACCCTAAAAATTTCTCTTAAGAAAATCTCAAGAAATAGGGAAGTTTCTTGCATGAAAAACTTACCTCCCTTCTTCCCTAAGCCTTCGCTTTGATTTTATTCCAAAAACATGCCGGAAAATAGCCGCCGCCGCCGAATTCCACGTGCCCCCCGACGGTTTTCCCCCTCTCTCCCATCCGCTCCTCTCGTTCGGCCGAAGGAAAGGACAAGGGACCGAATGAATCGGTCCCTATGTGAAATGAGGGAGTTAAGGGAAAGTTAGGGAGCAAATTTCGCATGTACCATTCATTTCCTTTTTCAACTTTTTTTTTTTTCATGAGGGGTAAAACTGAAAGAAAAGTAAAATTTTACTTAAACCATCTTTGAAAATTTTTAATTCTCAAACCGTGTGGAATTAGATATGAGTTCTTTATACCGTTTTAATCAAAATTTTGTGTAGAATTTAATAAAATTTATTTCGTCCAATTCTGATGACTTTGAAATTTCACATAAACTCATCGCGGTGCATCGAAATACGTGTGACACTTCTGAACGACAGTTTTTTGGGTTTTACAATTCTCCCCTCATAATAAAAATTTTGTCTTCAAAATTTAAATGAGAGGGAAAACAAACATACCTTACTCAAAGAGATGAGGATAGCATTTCCTCATTTCTGACTCCTTCTCCCAAGTAGCATTCTTTTCTGACCCAAGCTTCCATAGAACCTTAACAAAAGGTATCTCTCTACTCCTAAGTTGTTTCACACTGAACTTCAGAATATGATATGGTTCTTCCACATAAGTAAGATCTGACTGTAAGTCCACATCTTCTGTTATGATCTTTGAAGGTTCATCAGATATAAACTTTCTCAGTGAAGAAACATAAAGCACATTGTGGACAGCATGTGAAGCTGGTAAAGCCAATCTGTAGGCCACTTTCCCAATCCTTTCCACTATCTCAAAAGGGCCAATGTAATGGGGACTAAGTTTGCCCACCTTACTAAATCAAAGCACACCTTTCATAGGCCTTATCTTTATAAAAATAAAATCTCTCACATTGAATTCCACAGAACGGTGCTTAGCATCATAATACTTCTTCTGCCTATCTTGTACTGCTAGCAACCTATCCCTGATCATTCTGATCTTGCTTGTAGCATCATCAATCAAATCTGATCCAATTACTTTTCTCTCACCTGCCTCTGCCTGTAAAATCCGAAAATGTCGATTTTAGACATCACACGCTTTTCGATGTGCCGTGATAAAATTTAGTTAAAATTTCAAAGTTGTCAAAATTTGATGAAGTTAATTTTATAAAATTCTACACAAAATTCTGATCAAATTGGTATATAGAACATATATTTAATTTTGCTTAATTTGAGAGAAAAATTTCGAAAATCTCAATATATAAAAATTACCCTTTTTAAGTAGTTAAGCGGAAATGATTTAAGTGAGGGCAAAATGGTCATTTAGATTATCGCTAACTCCCAATTCCTCTTAAGGGGACTGAATAAACCGGTCCCCCATTCCTTTGTTAGGCCAAACCGAAGGGAGAGAGCGGGGCGGACGCGAGGGAGGCGACAGGAGGAGGCTCCGGTGGCGATTTTCGGCAGCCAAGCTTGGGGAAAAACGTAGAGAGGACTAAGGGAAGGCTAAGGTATGCATTAGAATTACTATTCCTCCTTTTTTCTCAAAGATTTTGGACGAGAAGGATCTAGGGTTTGACAAAAACTTAATATTTCTTTACGAAATCAATAAGGAAGGATAGGGAAGATATTTTAACCACAAAAACAATGTTTTCCCCAAATTATTTTGAGATTGAAAAATTAAAGTTTTTCATAATTTATGAATTTTAAGCAAACTGCTTTATAATTTTTATTTCATATGATATTATAAGTGTTTTAATGATGAAAATTTAGGTTTTTAGCAAAAAAATTATTTTTCATAATGTTTAAATTAAATAAATCCGAAAATATGGTAAGGTTATTATTAAATTAGGTTAATGAGAGAATTGGAATGATTTTGGAAGGGAAGTTGTGACTTAAACATTTTCAAAAATTTTAATAATTATTTAATCCGAAAATTAGGTTATTTTAAATTAAATTATATTTTAGCAATAGGTTATTTTTTAAGTGATTAGTGATACTATTACAAACAATAGAAATTAGAGAGAGAGAGAGAGGGAGAGAGAGAACGTAGGGTGGTTTAAAAAAGAGAGAGAGAGAGAAGAACTTTAATATAAAATTATTATGATGAATTTTAAAAGAGAAATTAATGTTTATAGGTGATAATCGCGGACCTCGAAGGAAGGTGTTCGAGCGGGGTAATCACATCCTTTAAATCGAAGTAAGTATACATGATTCTTTATTTATAGTAATGACCTTTGTTTCTATCCAGTTATATGTTTTGAAAGTTAAGCATGTTTATGAAACCTTTAGGATTAATTTAGCACATGATTTTGTTACTCTTGTCAAATGGTTTATCATGCAAATTACATGCTACATTTTATGGCATTATATGATAAAGTTCTTATGTTATAGAAATGAGATGACATGAAGTGTTATGATTATGATATGATTATTATTGAATGTTTGTATGTGCATGCTGAATTGATGGAGCTCACCCCCTTATGGTACTAGCTGGGGACGCTGTACTCGTGCATGTTAAAATGGTAAAGGATATGGAAAAAGAAAATGGTAAAGGAGTACCTTTATAGTACTAGACGGCGGCTCCTGTGACGGTTGTATTATATATGAAAAATGAGAAAGTTATAAATATTTTTATGAATATGAAATGTGAAAGGATATGAATTTATGATTTATATGTATGCTTAATGTTATGTTTATAGAAAGCAAACTTTTGATATGTTTAGGTGGCATCTAGCATATTACTCATTTTACCTTGAATTATTGTAGTTTAGAGTCATGTTTTACTTACTAAGCTTTGGCTTACTGTTAGTTGTTCAAATTTTTCAGGTATACTTATTTTAATTATAATGAGTAGCAGGGATGGAAACGTGTACCGTAGGAGAGGCGCGCAAGAAGAAAGATAATTAAATGAGTCCAAATGATTTTATGTTTATATGTTTTTGAATTTGATGTTTTAGTAGCTCTTTCAAATATTATGGTGATAAATTTAGATATTGGATAAATTTGATCTATCATCCGATCGTCCGTTCCTGCCTCGTTAATTCAAGCCTCCGGGCCTGGTCGTGACAAGAGTGGTATCAGAGCCCAAAGATTTAACATTGATCTATATGAAAGAGCCAATATGATGATTCTATAGGTTAGAGAATGTATAAGATGTGTGTGTTATAGACTACTTAATTTATTTCGTTACATTATGTCTCAGGGCCGTAGATCCTGAAATTGATGCCACTGATGGCAATACTAGAGAGATTAGGAGGGAACTACCAACAGTAGCAGAGCCTCAGAGTAGTAGCATTAATGCTACTATGGAATCTTTTACCCAAATGATGGATGTAATGACCCAAATGATTAAGAACACTCAGACCCAGACTGGTGGCAGTGGAAGTTGAAGTCACTCCATGGACAAGAACCTGAAACTATTTCAAGATATGAAGCCTCCGTTGTTTTCCAGTGGAGAACTTATAGAGGCTGAGGACTGGTTAATGTGGATTGAGAAGATACTGGGGGGCATGTCTTGCCCAGAGGATAGGAGAGTGATACTGTCTGCTTATACTTTTGATGGCGAGGCTGAAAAATGGTGGAGGAGTCAGTTGCAAGAGACCTTTGGAGGAAGACCAAGCAGCCAAGTTACTTGGGAGGAGTTTGTGAAGGTATTCAAAGGCTGGTATGTGCTTATGTCAGCCAGGAGACAGATGCAGGATAAATTCAACAGATTGGTTCAGGGTGATTGATCTGTTTCTCAGTATGAGGCAGAATTCATATCATTGTGTAGATATGCCCCTCACCTAATACCAGATGCTGAAGAGAAGTGTTATCGCTTCTTACATGGATTGAAGGACTACATTAGGCAGTCTTTGATTCCGCCTTGAATTGAAGATTATCCTACCTTGGTAGAGAGGGCTCGATGGATTGAGTTAGACTTGCAAGCCACTCAGAAGAGAAGGGATCAACATAAGAGGAAGAGTGTTGAAGAAGATAGTCAAAGCAATCATACTGAAGGATCAAATGGGAAGAAGCCCCAGTTTAGTCCTAGTGGAGTCAGTAGTGTAACTGTCAGTAAAGTCATGGAACCTTGTGCTAAGTGTGAAAGATTACATAAGGGTGAATGTTTGATTGGTTCCAACACTTGTTATTGGTGTCGTCAGCCTGGACACATAGCAAAATATTATCCTGCATTGGTTCAAAAGACTTCAGGGGAAATGAGATCAAATGAAGCACCTTCATAGAGGAGTTTTGGCAAACAAAAGATGATAGAACCATCAGTTGCAGGTTCAGTTCAAAATCAATCCCGGTAGAATGTTTGATCACGGGTTTACACTTAGACTCAGCAGGAACACAATGAATCCCTAGATGTTGGCAATGATAGTTGAGATGGCTTTGTTGTCTATTTTTTGTGACTTATTTGGTTATATCAGATATTTTGGATTTAGCAGTTTATCTTGTTATGTTATTTCAGATATTTTGGATTTTCGTAGGTTACCTTATCATATTATAGCAAATATTTTGATTTGAGCAAGTTATTTATGTTATGTTGATGCTTAGTTTATTCTGTTACAATATTGAAGTTCATGTTAATTGAAGTGGAAGATGTTTGATTGTGTAACTAGAAGTTGTATGTAAATTTTGAGGATGAAATTTTTATTAGGAGGGGAGAATTATAAAATCCGAAAATATCGATTTTAGACATCGCACGTTTTTCGATGTGTCGTGACAAGATTTAGATAAAATTTCAAAGTTATCAAAATTTGACGAAGTTAATTTTATAAAATTCTACACAAAATTTTGATCAAATTGGTATATAGAATCTATATTTAATTTCTCTTAATTTGAGAGATAAAAATTTCTGAAATCTCAATATACCAAAATTACCCTTTTTAAGTAGTTAAGCGGAAATGGTTTAAGTGAGGGCAAAATGGTCATTTAGACTATCCCTAACTCCCAATTCCTCTTAAGGGGACCGAATGAACCGGTCCCCCATTCCTTTGTTCAGCCAAACCGAATGGAGAGAGCAGGGCGGACACAAGGGAGGCGACGGGAGGAGGCTCCAGTGGCGGTTTTCGGCGGCCAAGCTTGGGGAACAACGTAGAGGGGACTAAGGGAAGGCTAAGGTATGCATTAGAATTACTATTCCTCCTTTTTTCTCAAAGATTTTTGGATGAGAAGGATCTAGGGTTTGACAAAAACTTAATATTTCTTTACGAAATCAATAAGGAAGGATAGGGAAGATATTTTAACTACAAAAATAATGTTTTCCCCAAATTATTTTGAGATTGAAAAATTAGGGTTTTCCTAATTTATGAATTTTAAGCAAACTCCTTTATAATTTTTATTTCATATGATATTAGAAGTGTTTTAATGATGAAAATTTAGGTTTTTATCAAAAATTCTATTTTTCATAATTTTTAAATTAAATAAATCCGAAAATATGGTAAGATTATTATTAAATTAGGTTAAGGAGAGAATTGGAATGATTTTGGAAGGGAAGTTGTGACTTAAACATTTTCAAAAATTTTAATAATTATTTAATCCAAAATTTTCATTTTTTTAAATTATATTATATTTTAGCAATAGGTTAATTTTTTTTAAGTGATTAGTGATATTATTACAAACAATAGAAATTAGAGAGAGAGAGGGAGAGAGAGAACTTAGGGTGGTTTAAAAAAAAAGAGAAGAACTTTAATGTAAAATTATTATTATGAATTTTGAAAGAGAAATTAATGTTTATAGGTGATAATCGTGGACCTCGAAAGAAGGTGTTCGAGCGGGGTAATCACATCCTTTAAATCGAAGTAAGTATACATGATTCTTTATTTACAGTAATGACATTTGTTTCTATCCAGTTATATGTTTTGAAAGTTAAGCATGTTTATGAAATCTTTATGATTAATTTAGCACATGATTTTGTTACTCTTGTCAAATGGTTTATCATGCAAATTACATGTTACATTTTATGGCATTATATGATAAAGTTCTTATATTATAGAAATGAGATGACATGAAGAGTTATAATTATGATATGATTGTTATTGAATGTTTGTATGTTCATGCTGAATTGATGGAGCTCACCCCTTTATGGTACTAGCTGAGGATGCTGTACTCGTGCATGTTAAAATGGTAAAGGATATGGAAAAAGAAAATAGTAAAGGAGTACCTTTATGGTACTAGATGGTGGCTCCTATGACGGTTGTATTATATATGAAAAATGAGAAAGTTACAAATATTGTTATGAATATGAAATGTGAAAGGATATGAATTTATGATTTATATGTATGTTTAATGTTATGTTTATAGAAAGCAAACTTTTGATATGTTTAGGTGGCATCTAGCATATTACTCATTTTAACTTGAATTACTGTAGTTTAGAGTCATATTTTACTTACTAAGCTTTGGCTTACTGTTAGTTGTTCAAATTTTTCAGGTATACTTATTTTAATTATAATGAGTAGAAGGAATGGAAACGTGTACCGTAGAAGAGGCGCGCAAGAAGAAAGGTAATTAAATGAGTCCTAATGATTTTATGTTTATATGTTTTTGAATTTGATGTTTTAGTGGCTCTTTCAAATATTATGGTGATAAATTTAGATATTGGATAAATTTGATCTATCGTCCGACCGTCCATTCCCGCTTCGTTAATTCGAGCCTCCGGGCCGGGTCGTGACACTGCTTAACAAAGAGGTGTTCTACATTTCCTTCCATAGAGGGCTTCATAAGGGGCCATTCCTATGCTAGCTTGGTAACTATTGTTGTAGGCAAACTCTATCAAAGGAGTATGAGATTTCCAACCTCCACCAAAGTCAAGAACACACAACTTCAGCAAATCTTCAAGAGTTTGAATTGTCCGTTCAATTTATCCATCTGTCTGAGGATGGAAGGCCATACTAAAAGTCAATCTAGTGCCCATAGCTTCTTGAACTTTCCTCCAAAGTCTAGAAGTAAATCTACCATCACGATCAGATACTATAGACTTAGGCACACCGTGTAAATGAACAATCTTAGTCACATACATCATTGCTAGCTTTTCAACTAAGTCAGTCAGTCGGATAGGCAAAAAGTGAGCAGATTTTGTAAACCTATCAATGATAACCCAAATAGCATAATGACCTTGTCAAGATCTGGGTAAACCTGATACGAAATCCATAGCAATATCATCCCACTTCCACTCTGAAATAGGCAGGGGTTGAATTAATCCACTTGGCCTTTGATGTTTAGCTTTGACTAACTAACAAGTGGTACACTTAACAACAAAATCAGCTATACTCCTCTTCATTCCAGGCCACCAAAATAATTCCTTAAGGTCTTAATACATCGTTTTGCTACTAGGATGAATGGTATAAGCAAAATGATGAGCTTCATCAAGAACATCTCTTCTCAAATGATCAATATTTGGCACACAAACCTTGCCCTTATACCTCAAAAGATCGTCTCCATTAAGAAGGAAATCCTCTTCATATCCTGCCTTCACTAGATTAATAATTTTCACAAAATCTGGATCTTTCCATAAAGCCTCAGCTATCTTACTCTCCAAATCAGATTGCACTGTCAACTGATATAACCATACATTCTCTGATGTAGGAAGTATCACAGACAACTCTAAGCGTTCCATCTCCTCTATCAACTTCTCTTGTTGGGTCAATAAGTAATTCATCTTTATAAGCATCTTTCTGCTCAAAGCATCAGCAACTGCATTTGCCTTTCCAGGATGATACTGAATATTTAGATCATAATCATGAAGTAACTCCATCCATCACCTCTGTCATAAATTTAGCTCCTTCTGTGAAAAGATGTACTTCAAATTTTGGTGATCTGTAAAGACTTCACAATGAACACCATAAAAATAGTGCCTCCAAATCTTCAAAGCAAACACTACAGCGGCAAGTTCCAAATCGTGGGTTGGGTAGTTCTTCTCATGATTTTTCAATTGCCTAGAGTCGTACGCAACTACTCTCCCATGTTGCATCAAGACACAACCCAAACCTTTCAGGGATGCATCACTGTAAATCTAAAATCCTTCAGTGTTTGAAGGAATAGTAAGAATCGGTGCAGTCATAAAACGAGTTTTTAACTCCTGAAAAGCTTCCTCACATTGACTACTCAACTCAAACTTAACTGCCTTTTGGGTCAATCTGCTCAAAGGTACAACAATCTTGGAAAACCCCTATACAAACCTTCTGTAGTAGCCAACAAGCCCAAGAAAACTCCGTATCTCAGTCACTATTGTAGGTCTAGGCCAATGAGCTATAGCCTGCACATTATGCTGATCCATAGAAATACCATCTCCACTAATAACATGACCCAGAAAAGTCATATTCTTCAGCCAAAACTCACACTTGCTGAATTTAGCATACAATTTATTGCCTTTTAACATTTGCAACACTGCCTGCAGATGATTTGCATGATGCTCTTCATCACAAGAATAAACCAGAATGTCATCTATGAAGACAATGACAAAACTATCAAGCATTGGCTTGAAAACCAGATTCATCAAATCCATAAAAGCAGCTGGAGCATTTGTTAGTCCAAAAGGTAACACTATAAAGTCGTAGTGTCCATACCTTGAACTAAACGCTGTCTTAGAGATATCTTCCTCCTTAATCCTCAACTGATAATAGCCAGATCTCAAATCAATCTTAGAGAAGACTGTGGCTCCGACTAACTGATCAAATAAATCATTTATCCTCGGCAAAAGATACTTATTCTTAATGGTGAGCTTGTTCAACTCCATGTAATCTATGCATAGTCGCATGCTACCATCCTTCTTCTTTACAAAGAGAACTGGTGCTCCCCAAGGTGAGGTACTAGGACGAATAAATTCCTTCTCCAATAGTTCTTATAATTATAACTTCAGCTCCTAAAGTTCCTTAACTGTCATACGATAAGATGCTTTTGAAATAGGCTCAGCCCCAGGTATAAGATCAATAGAGAAATCAATCTCTCTCACAGGAGGCATACCAGGTAAGACTTCAGGGAACACATCAGGAAAGTCCCGTACCACAGCAATCTCCTTTAATTTTGGCACTTATTTGGAAGTGTCCCTTACATGAGCTAGAAAGCTTGGATATCCTTTCAATATCAAACTACAAGCTTTCATAGATGAGATGATCATCGAAGATACACCTCTATCGCCTTGAAAGATAAGTTTCTCTCCTCCAGGAAGTCTAATCTTCAACACTTTCTTATTACAGTCTATGGAGATGAACTGGTTAGCCATCCAATCCATCCCTAGAATCACATCAAATTCCTTAAGTTGTAATACAATCAACTCCACTTTAAAATTCCTCTCACATAAAGAAAGTGTTGGTGAACATACACTTGAGGCAATCATATTACATCCATCAGGTAGTAAAACTGACAATATAGTGGGCATAGTGCAAACATTCAATGCATGCTTCATAACAAACTCCTGACTAATGAATGAATGTGATGCATCGGTATCAAAAAGTACTCTACTAGGTAGATAGTGAACATAAATAATACCTGTGATCACATCAGAAGATTCTTTGGCTTCTTGCTGCGTAAGAGCATAGACCCTTAGTTACACAACAGGTCTCGTAGCCGAATGACTAGGTACTGATGCTGAAGCAGAAGACTCTGGAGCTCTAGGTCTACCAACTATTTGATGTCTCCCAGTACTCTGCTGAGGTGGAGGAGCACTAGACCTCCCCTCCTTTGGACCCCTAGGGCAGTTCCTAGCCATATGCCCAGGCTGATGGCACCAAAAGCAGACATTAGAGCCAGATAAACATTCACCTCTGTGTAAATTGCCACACTTGTCACATACTCTGACACTGGATGAACTCCCACCACTATCAGATCTGGTCTTCTTCATACTAGGACCTCCAGAATGAGTCTGGAAGCTCCTGGTCTTCTCAAAACCCTTCCTTTTCTGCAAAAAATCTCTCCTCTTTTGGGTAGCTTGAACATTAATCTCTATCCACTTTGCTCTCTCAACCAAAATAAAAAAATCATCAAGGCCAAAAGGGATCAACGGCTGGCGAATCACATCGTGAAGCCCTGATAAAAATCGATGGCATTTTTCCTCAGTAGTCGGGATAATATGAGCTGCATATCGAGCGAGCTTGGTGAACTCAGCTTCATACTGTATAATTGTCCGATCCCCTTGTACCAACATAATAAATTGCTCCTACATCTGCCTTCTCGCAGAAAGAGGTACGTACCAGTCTATGAAAACTTTAACAAATTCATCCCATAAGATCTGAGATGTTGCTCTGCCACCAAACCTTTCCAACATCTATCCTCTCCACCATCTCTCAGCTTCCCCATCCAAAATAAAGGTGGCTAAAGCCACCCTTCGATCAGCTGGACAATGCATACCTTCTAAAATTTTCTTAACCCTCATCAGCCAGTTTTCAGCTTCAACTGGCTCACCTACTCCCGTAAAGAGAGGTGGTTACATATTCTGAAAGATTTTCAGATACTTATCTATAGATGGCTCTCCCCTGAATGACTCTCCCCTAAAACTGGACTGTGGCTGCTCATGAGACTGCTGGATCAAGTGTGTCACAGTCGCCATCATCTGAGTGAAAGTATCTATTGTAGCACTACTACTACCTACAAGAGGTTGTACCACAGATGGTACTGCTGGAACTTCTCTACCAGCTTGCTCATTATTCCCATCAGTATTGCCATCAGTGGCATTGGGCTCCTGATCCATAGCCCTAAACCAAATAAAACTCAAATTCAATAATCATTGCATAATCATAAAATTCTAAAATCTCTAAGACGTATAAATCATCCTAAGGGCGCTTTATACTCATCCATATCCTAAACTTGGGCTTTGATGCCACTCTTGTCATGACCCATTTCGGTGAGCTCGTGTAAACGAGGCGGGAATGGATGTCGGACGTTCAGAACGTAAAATTTGTTTAACATATGCATTTAAGAACTATAAAATACATTAAAAGAAAACTCAAAGCGCCACTATACATCTTTAAATTTAAACTAAACTTTTATATCATTTCATGTCATTTCCACATTTACATAGGTGGCTTTTAACAATCTAAAACATGCTAAACCACCCAAAAAGAGATAAACTACATCTAAGAAAAATATCAAAAGAACATGTCAACCGGTCCTCTACGACTGTATGTGTACCAAGGCCGATCAGTCATCACCTAAGAACAGGTTCTCCTAAAAAGTATCCCAAAATGAGGGAGTAAACTAAAGTTCAATGGGAAAACTTTAATCCTAACATCTTCACATGCCTTTGAAATAAAAATTTATATTATAAGCTAAAGGTGAAATGCCTTGATTGTTTTACTTCACATGCTAGATGTCATATGTCTTAGGACTGTTGGATGTCTCATAAATGTTATATGCCATATGTATGTTATGTGTCTTATGGATGTCATAGCTTATGCATGTCATATGCTTGTTCATCTATAATTTATACTATTTATACAACCATACTGGAGTACCAGGGGTGTACTGATTAGGTACACAAATATCTTTTTTTTGGTCATATATTTATTTTCCTCTTCTGCCCCAATTGGGCCATATTATTCCCGCATTGCTCATAAGAGTCATCTATGTAAAGAGCAATATTCATGCTTTCACACCATATTTGGTACTCCTCTTTCAACATGCACAATCAATTTCATACTCTTTCCATATATGCATATATATGCAAACTCTTTCAATATAGGCATATGTATAACATGTAATCCTTTTTTTATAACAACCATTCATATTGAACATGAAGTAAGTATGGATGCTAACATAAACAATGCATTTGGTAGGTATCTCCTCATCTATTTCACGTGCCATGAATCAATTAAGAAAATTTTCATGAATCAATTTAGTAAAGACATAAAACATATGGGAACAATAAAACATAAAGGAATATGAGGATGTAGGGAAAGAGGTTCCTACCTCAAAGGCACTTTGCAAGCTTCCACTTCACCATCGTTTCCTTAATTCTTCTTTTCTAATCCTAGGAGAAAATGTCCACATAAGCCCTTTATGTCAATTAACATTCCCTACCCTATATTTATATACCTCATATACTTACTTCTATTACTTCCAAATGAATCTCACTTATAACCAAATATATAACATAACCTAATTATAGCATTTTTCCTTTAATTCGTATTTACATTTTTGGATTAATGAAAAAAGCCAACATTTTGGAACCCAAAATGTTAATATTTGCGTATATGACAATTGAAATCACTTCCCTTAACATCTATCATACTAACCCTAATTATATTTTTCGGATTAAAATAATGTGAAATTTAGAAAAATTATTTTCTCTTAGGAAAAATTCATTTTATTTTTTAAGCATGCTTCTAAACCCCTTCCTAACAATATTCCTCAACTAATTTTCATTATTCATGAAAAGCCCTAATTTTCAAACCTAAAAATTTTTCATGCAAGTTTAATTTAAACCCATAAGAAGCTTTCTGATATCGATAGAAACCATTTTTGTGAAGAAATTTTCAAAGAAATTTTGTTTTGAAAAAAGCCCTAATTTGAAAGTCCAAAATTTTTCTTACTAAGTTCAATATTAAGGCTTAGAATTATGCTCACATACATACCCTAACATTCTCCTATGAAAACCCCTTCATTTTAAGCAAGCCCTAGTTTTGAAATTTTGAAAATCCTTTAAGGAAACTTCATATTTCATGGAGAAAAACCTTCCCTAATCCTTCCCTACAATTTTTCTTTTAAGCCTTTGAGTTTTGAGCAAACCCTAAAAATTTCTCTTAAGAAAATCTCAAGAAAGAGGGAAGTTTCTTGCATGAAAAACTTACCTCCCTTCTTCCCTAAGCCTTCCCTTTGATTTTCTTCCAAAAACACGCCGGAAAATAGCCACCGCCGCCGGATTCCGCGTGCCCCCCGACGGTTTTCCCCCTCTCTCCCGTCCGCTCCTCTCGTTCGGCCGAAGGAAAGAACAAGGGACCGAATGAATCGGTCCCTATGTGAAATGAGGGAGTTAAGGGCAAGTTAGGGAGCAAATTTTGCATGTACCCCTCATTCCCTTCCTCAAGTTTTTTTTTTCATGAGGGGTAAATTTGGAAGGAAAGTAAAATTTTACTTAAACCATCTTCGGAAATTTTTAATTCTCAAACCGTGCGGAATTATATATGAGTTCTTTATACCATTTCAATCAAAATTTCACGTAGAATTTAATAAAATTTATTTCATCCAATTCTGACGACTTTGAAATTTCGCCTAAACTTGTCGTGGCGCATCGAAATACGTGTGACACTTCCGAACGACAGTTTTTCGAATTTTACAGCTGGGATGATAGGCATTTCAAGTCTTGACATGCAAGATGGTTGCCTCAGATACTACAGGAGGACTGTCCATTAGTGGTGAGTACTCAATTGATGAAAACGTCCATCAGTGGTAAGTACTCAATTGATGAAACAACCATTGTGCTTTTGGAGGTCGTCATCTTTATAAGAAGTTGCCACCTTAAACAAGCTACCCATTGAAGTCTTTGATTCAAGTAATAAACCGCCTAGGTCTTTGAATCGCTGAAGCACCTATCACTTGTTGGGCAAAGTGGCTAAGGTTCCAAGAAGCTCTAATTGATGAGCTTGCTAAGGACTTCAACCAATGAGGCTTGAAATTGGCTCTGATAAATTTGGATGTATTTTTAGTACCCTAATTCTCTTCTATCTTTAAAAAGTCATTCGTAAATAGAACAAGAGAATAAAAAAAAACTTAGAGTATTTTTTGTGTCAATAGTTTTAATTATTTTGACTTAACAACAAATAATAATTTTTATGCATGAAAGATTCTATGAATACTTCCTTGCTCAGTCACACTTGTTCTATGACTAAAGGAATTCTTAGCCTTTCTTAAACCATGCATGCCAAAGTTTTTTTGGGAGATACACATCTCCTTTCTGGTCCAAGGAGAACCAAAAAGTTGGGGCTAAGGATGCTTACAAGGCTTTTGTTGCTCCATTGAATATCTTCAAGGAAGAGAAGGCTTATATTACTACTATGAACGAAGTTGCTTAGGGATATTTCTCCAACAAAAGAGGTTAGTGTTAGCATTTTTCATCGAGCTCATCGTGTATGGATCCGATGAAGAGAGCTTTGAATGTTCCTACACCTAGACATTCAAATGGATGTGGCAACTTTGACTTTCAGTGTAATAGTTGTGAGGAAGGAGTTGCCAACTTCCAGGTTGAGTACCATATCAAGAAGAATGAGATGGCCGAGAAGATTACCGACAACTAACTTTTTATAGAATCTAAGGCTTTGTTCGGGACGGTTTTTTTCCTGCTTCTTAAAGCTACTTTTATGTACAAAAATTAAAATTTTTGTACTAAAAAGTCACTTTAAGAAGCAGTAAGAAAGCCATCCCAAACGAAGCCTAAGAAGAATCACCTTGGCGATTTGATAAAAAGGCTCACATAATTAGCAAATCATCTCATGGTTGTCTTTATTAAAGTTGCCAATTAGATAAAAACTGAGTTGAATGTTTTGCAAAGTGATGTCTCGATGCTGTGGGGGAGTGCAAGTTCTCTTTTGGACATCAACAATTCTTATTTCACCATCTACTTAGCCAAAATTTAGTCACCAAAGAGGCTCTTAGGGTTCTATTGTAAAGTCATCATTAAGAGATGTGACATCTTCTTTAGATGCCAAATTAAATGTCATGCATGTGAATAGATCTTGCAAACCTTAATATAATTGAAATCACGAGATCATTATAATATTTTATTTTAACTATTCCTGATGTGGTGTTTTTTTTAAGTGTCAGTACAAAAATGCTAATTTCTAGCGAAAATAAATCCGTTAGAAATTCTGGCGGATTTTCTGGCAGAATAATTCCGACGAATTACTGGTGGATTTCCGACGAAATTAAATTTTTTTGAAAAATAATTATTATAAATATTTAAAATTATTCATTTTTTTAATACATATTGTTAAATAGTTTTAAAAATTAATTAATTTCATAATTTATTTTCAAATTAAAATTAATTAATTAATTAAATTAAATTAATTATTTTTAAAGTTGGCTGAGTATTAAAAATAATCCTAACATATAATGTATTAAAAATATTATTAAAAAGTATAATTAAAATAAAAAAAAGTAGTTTGCATGACAGGGTATGCGCCGCAGCTTAATGGATAAGCGTTGGGGGTTCGTGCAGGGGGGTTTGAATTTACGCGCATGTGATGGGGGTGGTGGAGTAACCTAAATAATTATGAAAATGATTTAGGGCTCTATTAATCCCTAAATAATACTTAGATTTTTTATATAAAAATTATAAAAATTTCACTTAGTATACATAAGTATACATGACGAATCAAGTAATATAGTGATAGAGTGAAATATCTATCCCATGAAGAAGAATGTTTACTTACAAATACTACTACTGTCTACTACAATTACAATAATTAACCTACTAAATATAAATAAGTTTATGTGGAGATTCAATCATTTAGTTTAAAATCAATAAAAATTTTCAATAAAATAATATTTAGATGAAATATTTTAGATTTGTGGAATATAAATATAATATGTTTCCTAATGATTCTCTTTTATATTGATGCTATCAGAGCATATGCATCATCGATTGGTTAGTCAAGCGTGAAGAGATAAAAGACAGATTAAATCCTTTCAACCTCAATATCACTCTAAACTCTCATAGTCTTTCACCCTATGAAAATCTTAGAAGAATAAATAAAGCGTGTACTGTTAAAACCTCCTCATTATAATTCATCTCTATAAATTTGGTATATGTCAAACACTATGTCTATGCTTGCATCATACCAATTTAATATTCCTGGTTGTGCATACTTTTCTACTCCTATGCTCCACATTACATCTGATATTAACTACACATATGACCATTATATACATTAAATGAATATATAGTATATTGAAAATATCATTAAATTATTAATGAAGAGAATTCATTAATACTCCATATTCCATTTACACCATCAATTCAAAATTAGAGAATTTAGTCAAACACGAAGAATAAGTGAAGCAAACTCATTTTTATTAATTACATAAAAGAAAGAAAGTACAGAAGAAAATATATCATCGGATGGGTTCAATGATCTCCTCTACACTCCTTCTTGAACTTATAGAATTGCTTCCATAAACATTAACCAAACATTCTTATACACTGGGATCTAGTGCTCCCTGAATTCTCTTAGTTGTCCCTAAGGAAATTACAAAGAAGCTCTGTGAAGACTAAAATTAACTAAGTTACTGAACTCTCTTGCGAATATTAGAAATGACTATTTATAAAAAATACAAAAAATGGATTTTGGCGCTGCGATGCTCGAGACACTTGCACCGCGGCTCCCGTAAAATAAACTAATGCCGTAGCACTGAAGGATTTCCTCTGCTGCGGCGCTCCACCATCTCCTTCTTTTTGATGATGGCAAATTTACTAGTTGGATTTACAAAATAAAAATATTTTTTTTCTAATCTCCCCCCCCACTAAGAGAATTTTATTAAAAATAGGGAAAACTAAAACAAATTTTTTTCTTATTAATTTTTATTTATTTTTAACAAAAAATAAAAAAGATAAATTAAATAAATACAATAGTATATTCTCCCCCTTTGACATATCAAAAAGAAGAGTAGCAGAAAAAAAAATAAAACAGAAAAAATAGACTAAAGATCAAACGGACCTTGATTAGGTGAAGGCGATGCCTTAGAAGAATCAATTTGAAATCTCAACAAATTTTCTTAGAATGAGAAAGTTACCTCTTGATTTTATTCAAAAACTTAATAAGGCATGTATTGATAACACATAACTCATAAAGGTTAGAGATTCAGAATTTGTTAATCCAAGCTCAGGTTCTTTAAGGGCTCAACTCTTTTTAAGTAAATATCTAAATCAAGAAACAAATTAGAGAAGGAAACAATAATCTTTTCAAAACTCCTTGAATGCAATATATCTAATAGAAGATTAATGCAAAAATGATGAATCAAGAATCATGATTTTCAAACTCAAGTATCAAAAGTATCAATAGACATAAGGGTTTTCTTAAGATTTAAGAAATATAAAAAAGGTAAGCTAACTCATTCTGGGCTCATTTTATGCATATTTATTAGTTTTTAGTGTATTTTCCGCATCTTTTTATTTTTTATACACTTTGTGCATTTTTCTATTTTGATTTTATTGCACATCTTTTTAGCTTTGGGCTCATTTTGTGTCTCATTTTTTATAAATATGCTTCATTTCTATATTTTTAAAGACTAAAGTAAACCCGATCCAATGACAAAAATGAACAGCTTGATTAAGAAAATTATGAAGTGGATTCATCAAATTACAAAAGATCCATATCAGATAGAAAAAATATAGGGAGATTAAAAAGTTTAATTTCAAAATCTAATTTATAATTTGATGTAGATTTTGAATCAAAAGTGAAATAGTCTCATTAAAGAAATAAAATAGAGAGACAAAATCATGAGTTGCTTTCCTTTGACTGATTTTAGAGAAGTCAACCACTACTTACATAAAATTTTAAGAAAATAGAAGATAAATTTTTCATTTTTAAAAAAAATAATCTTTGAAAAGTGATTTGATTTTCTAAAACATATACGAAATAAAATATGATATATGTGTGTTGATCAAAAAAACTACACAAAATATTTATAGAAAAATAAAAGATAAAAAACATAAATATTTTTTTTAAATAAAAACACAGAGAAAAGTATAGAAAATAAACACATCCACAATGAATAAAAATATACACGTGCACATTAATAACAAAAATAAAAAAACACACAAACAAAACTTTATTCATCATTATTTTGCTCTTGGTCTGATGATTCAGAAATTAGATCTGCCCAGGAGATTTTTTACTTTTTATCATTTGCCCTTATTATAATTTATTTATTTTTATCCTTTTTCTTTGCATGAAGAGTTTTTAAATTAGGGCACTCATTTTTCATATGTCCAGTTTTCTACATCCAAAGCAAATAATGTCAGAAAAAATTTTAATATTCTTACCATTTTTATCTTTGTTCCACTTTTATTGATGCTTATGCCTGTGCTTTAGTAGACTTTATAATTTGCTTGTTATTCATGCTAACTCTTCACTTTCATCATCTACTAAGCCACTTTCATTCATGTCTTCAGCTTTTAGTACTATAGTTTGATCTACATCCAAAAGCTTTTGACCCAAACTTTACTCGTAGGCAATGAGTGAGCTAATCAGATTATCAATAGAATATTCATTTAATTTTTTTATTCATAAATAGCAACGACTTTGGCATCAAACTTATCAAGTAGGCAATATAGAATTTTATTAACCTTTTCAAAGTTTGAAAATTCTTTACCTAAAATATGTAATGATATTATAAGTTGAGTAAATCTAGTATACATATTTATGAAAGTTTCATAAGATTTCATGCAAAATAGTTCATAATTATGTATGAAAATATTCAATTTAGATTGCTTGACTTTACTAGTACCTTCATATGTAATGTATAGTTTATCCCAAATTTTATTGCTAATAGTACATGTAGAGATTCTCATGTAATCATTAGAATTTAAAGCACAGAAAAAATAATTCAAATATTTAGCAATTAATTAAGCATTGATTTGTTTTACTCTACTCCATTCAGTAAAAGAAATATAAGCTTTGATTTCATCTATAATACGTGATAGTACAAAATAACCAGTTTGAACCATATGCCACATTCGATAATCAATTGATTACAAGAAAATAGACATGCGAGTTTTCTAAAAATCAAAAGAAATATTTTCAAATAAAGGTGGTTGGGTGAATAAATATCCTTATGTAATATAAAGATTTTCAAAATTAGCCATTGATCGAAATTCAAAAGTTTTCAAAAACTTAATTTATGAATCTCGCTCTAATACCACTTGAAAGTTCGTGAGGGTTGTGAAACCTTAAAGAACTAGTCCTGAGGCTAACCAAAAGAGGAAGGTGAATTAGATATTTAAAAACTTCTTTAACAAAAAAAATCTTTTTATAACTTGATGCGGAAGCGAATTAATTTCACAATAAAAAAATTAATCAGAGATTTCACCAAAGCAGTTAATCGCAATAAAAAATAAAGTGTGAAAAATAATCAGAATAAACACACCAGATTTTATAGTGGTTTGGTCAACCTGACCTACGTTCACTCCATAGAACCCTCTGTTTCAGGTATTGCACTAAATCTTTAGTGACTCTCCATTAGTCCCAAAGCTAGGCGAAGAAGCCCTTACAAAATCTCTTCCACCAACCCGGTGCGACAGAGGACTGAAACTTGTTTCACAAACAGAGAATATTGACTCCTTTTTTTTCCTCAAAGAGATGGCAGAGAACCACGAATTCTTTTCACCTTTCCCGGTGTGGCAAAGTAGTCGGATCTTTTGATACCAAAGAGATCTTCTTCTTCTCAAAACTTTCCTCAAGGCAAACCTTGAATCCGATGGTACTAAGGTGCAAGCTTGCAGGAGCAATTATGTGAAACCCCCTCCACATTCCCTTGAAACCCCCTCTAAGGATCTTCTCCCTCTCAAACTTCACCTTTTTCTCTCTCCCTTTTAAGGCTCTCTCTTTAAGTTTTCTCCAGAAGAAAAATGACTCAATGCATACCAAAGACACTTACAATGTCTTTGGAGAAAGCTTAAATAGAGGGCTTTAAAAAATCCTAGAAATTAAATTCTAGGGATAAAGATCATCCAGGATGATCACAGTATCATCCAGGACGATTAGTTTAATCAACCTGCAGTTCGTCTAGGGCGAATCCTGGGATGACAAAAAATTGTCTCTGTTGATCGTACAATACGATCACAGGATCGTCCAGTACAATCAGAATATCAAAATTAAGCAGATTTGATTGACTAATCATAGGATTAATTTAGGCATGATTTTCATAGATCATTCAGTATGATGCATATTGTCCTGGATGATTAGAATAAAATTTAAATCTTAAAATTTTACCTAAATTATGATTGACGACTATTTTTTAAGATCATAATTGATCATCCTAGATGATATAAATCATCCAGTACGATTAGTTCAAAATTTAAACTTCTGGTTTTGACTCAATCTCACTCCCCTTGAGTGTGTGTGTACATGGTTATCAAGCTATCATACACCCTTACAGGACTTGACTTAAGAAATCAAAAATATATTAATGAATATTATAAAAATCTTTACAACAACCTATTTTACCCATTCTTGAGCCTTGAATCTTTGTTGGATGGTGTATGATATTCCTGAAATATTAGTATACACATAAACAAATATACATTGTAAAAACTAGGAGACATAAAGATGTAATCCATAATATTTGCTATCATCAAAAATATAAACTCATGAGCTCAAGTCACAACAGCACTTGCAGACGTGGAACTGCTATTTAGTGATAGACGTATTGCTTTGCTGGTAGATCATGTCTTGAACGATTAAAACTATAGCGATGTAGCACTGCTGACAGTTGAGCTCTACGGCGTCCATGTGGCACTCCCTTAGTTAGCGGAGCTAGAAATTAGTGATGCTGTGCTATGCAGACAGAGATTGAGCTTTGCAGTGCTGACTCCTTTGGTGTTAATGATGATGTCGCGGTAGTGTAGTGTCTGACATCGCGGCGTAGTATCATACTTGAAATTTTTACACTTTTTTTTTTATATTTTTCTGCACAAACACAAATAAAATAAAATTATCACTGGTAATTTAACATATAAAATATAACATTATTTAAATTCATTAGTAGGAGGGGGCGTGTGGGCCTATTTTACGGGCGTGTAGGTTTGCGGGCAAGCTTGGTTCATAGGAGTGAAGAGTTTACGGGTGGCTAGGCGAGCCTGGTTCATAGGAGTTACAGAGTTTGCAGGTGGCCAGGTAGGCCTGGTTCACCGGTGGTGGGTAGGTAGGCCAGGGGGGCTTGCGGGTTTGGTTCATAGGTAAGGCGGGTGCCTGCGGGCCTAGATCAAGGGCGGGCAGCTGACACGCTTGGGCTACATCGAAATAATTTTTTTTTCTGTAAGTAATTTCCATAAAAAATAGCCTAAAATATTTTATGCTAATTTTTCTCGTTAGTGTTTATTTTTTGACGCATGTTTTACTGTTAAAAAAAATTTTGCCAGAAATGCAAATTTTTTATAGATTTTAGTAATTTTCTGACAGAAATTGCCCCCAGAAAATAACTTTTTTCATGTAGTGTGTAGCATATTCAAGAGAGAGGAGTTAATTAGTGGTGTGTCTTTCAAATTTTTGGATTTTTATTAAATGAGAATGAACTAACAACTATGAGATGTGCTAACCACAATTTAATAAACTTTTTTTAATTTAAAAATTAGGGTGTGATCGAATAATAAATATAATCATAATTATTTTGGACAAAATTAAAACTAAATAAATATATATCTTATGAACCCTAATTTCACTTTAAGTTGATATTAAAAATGCAAAAACAAACACAAAAATATCGATACTTGGGCAGTCCCTAGTTTGATGATGATGGAGGGTGAAAGTAGCCATGGATCCGAGAAAACTTGTTATATAACCAGGCTTGATCTTTATCATGCTGGTGCTATTGTTGCTCCCATCATATTATCTCGTTGTGATGTGCTCATCTACTTTTAATTTAGGATGTGAAATGCTTTATCCATACATCTAGTGGTAGTAAGTAATATGAATGGGAGGAGTGTGCTCTCTTGCTTCTTCTACCTCATCTCCACCTCCTCTATGTGTTAGGAATCTCCCCTCACTATAAATAATGTAGAAGGAGTGATTGATGAAGTCAGAGGAAAAATGGTATGGTGGTTGAGGATAAGAAAGATTGTATAGCCATACAACAACACAACAACAACAACAACAACAATAAGCCTTTATCACAATATATGGGGTCGGCTACATGAATACTTTTTCTCAATTATGTCCTGTTAAGGGTCAAATTCTCAATCTCATCTAAATTTAATAAAGAAATGTCATTTCTAATATTTTCTAACCAAGACTTTTTAGGTCTACCTCTACCTTTCTTAACATAAGTCAAATCTTATTCATCTACTTTCCTAACTGGTTCATCGGAAGGCCGTCATTTTATGTGGCCAAAATGTCTAAGGCGACTCTCTCTAATCTTATCTTCCATTGGAGCTACTCCAACCTTTTCATGTATATGCTCATTTTGTATCCTATCTTTAAGAGTAAAGCCGCTCATCCACCTGAGCATCCTCATCTTTGCAACACTTAACTTAATATTATGCTTCTCTTTTAATGGTCAACATTCTGCACCATAAACCACTGTAGGTCTCACTACCATCTTATAGAATTCTCCCTTAAGTTTAAGAGGGACTTTTCTATCACATAATAAGCCTGATGCATTCCTCCACTTCAACCATCCAACTTGAATTCTATTAATAATATCCCCATCTATTTCACCATCCCTCTAAACAATAGACCCAAGATATCTAAAACGTGTGTTATTATTAATGACTTGATCGCCCAAAGTTACAATCCCCCACTAGATCTATTATTACTAAGATTATACTACATATATTCTATTTTAGAACTACTCAAATGAAAGCCTTTAGACTCTAAGGTTGACCTCCATAATTCAAGTTTACCTTTAACTCCCTCTCAAGTCTTATCAACAATAAGAATATCATCAGCAAAAATCATACATCAGGGTATAACCTCTTTCAAATGTCTAGTGAGAACATCCATAACTAAAGTAAAAAAAGAAATGGGCTTAAGGTTGATCCTTGTTGTAATCCAACTGAAATAGAAAAATACTTGGTCAAACCACCTTGTGTTTGAATACAAGTAACAACTCCTACATACATATCCTTAATGACTTGAATATAAGTATTATTAAACCCTTTCTTATGTAGAACTCTCCATAGCACTTCTCTTGAAACTTTATCATATGCTTTCTCTAAATCAATAAAAATCATATGTAGATCCTCCTTATTCTCTCTATACTTATCCATCAAACCTCTCAATAAATATATAGCTTCTATAGTAGACCTACCTGGCATTAATCCAAATTGGTTTTGAGAAACATTAGTGTCACGCCGCAACCTATGCTCTATAACTCTCTCACATAGTTTTAAAGTATGACACATTAACTTAATTCCTCTATAATTTGAACAATCTTGAACATCACATTTATTCTTAAAAATAGGAATCAATACACTCATTCTCCACTCATCTAGCATCTTTTTAGTCTGGAAAATAATATTAAAAAGTTTAGTAATCCAAGAAATGTCTTCATCTCCTAAGCATTTTCACACCTCTATTGGAATATCATCAGGTCCAACAGCTTTTCCACACTTCATTTTCTTTAAAGCCTCTTTAACTTAGGTTTTACTTATATGTTGATAAAAATAAAAATCTTTATTTTTATTTAGGATGCTAAAGTCACTAAAGTCAATTTCATTCTCATAATCTTCATTAAAAAATTTAGCAAAATATCTCATCCACCTTTGTTGAATATTATTTTCTAATAAAAGCACCTTTTGATATTCATCCTTAATACACTTAACTTGAACTAAATCCTTACTACTCTTATTTTTTTGTTTAGCTAACTTATACACATATCTTTCACCCTCCTTAGTATCTAATATATCATATAAATCATTAAAAGCTAAAATCTTTGCATTGCAAATTGCTTTCTTAGACTCTTTATGGGCCTCTTTATATCTTTTTCAATTATCAGAGTTTTTACAGCTAACTAATTTTTATAATAAATTTTTTTTATTTTTTATCTTTTCTTGCACATTTTGATTCCACCACCAACTATTTTTATTATTAGTAGTTTTCCCCTTTGATACTACAAGCACATCTTTTACAACATTCTTAATATTACAAGCTACTTTTTCCCACAAAACATTAGCTTCTTCTTATACATATACTTATCTTCCTATGGATCATAATATCTATTAATTTTATTTATTTTCCTGTAAGGGAATATATATTCCAATCTCATATATATCCAAATTTTAGTTTCATGGACTAGGTTCTTTGCCTACATCTGTCCATGATGTGAGAATCCTTACCTATTTAACACTGCACTGGAGCGTCGGTGTAGCGACCCTTGCTCACTTGTCGCTGTATTTAGGTCATATATACAACTCGTTGCTTCCAAGGAGTGCCCTAGGATTAACATAATGTATTAAAGGATTTATGTTATGATTATTCAGCAAGTTTTATGTTGGATGTCAACTACTTAATGCAACCCTCCACTTTTTTCATATAAGACTTGGGATCTAGCAACGACAGTGTTAAAGATTGTATAACCATGAATTGTATTAATATAATCATATTAAATATATATATATATATATATATAATAGAATATTATCAAATAATGGTGGTTGAGTAATACAATACCCTTCAAAAGTGTTTTGTTATTTTCTATTTGTGCTATAATAGGATCAACTTGGGGTGATAAAACCTATTAAGCAAGTAACCTCTTTGATGTTATTGAAGTGTGTGGCACACCCAATAGGGGGGGGGGGGGTTTAGATTTTTATTAAATAAGGTTGAGCTAAGATCAAAGATATGAATTGAGAAAAATAATAATAGGTGCATAAGCTCACCCAAAGATCTCTCTTTTCCAGGTGGAAAATAAAAAATCAAGAGAAGTAGCAAGAAGAATTTTTTCTCCCCAAAACTCTCAGGCAACAATGGCCACAACACATTTTAGGTTTAATAAAAAGAAATTTTTATTAAGTTGTTTAATTAGCAACCCGAAATAGCTTTGTTAAATTTTTTTGCCCAATTATATAGTGTAATTGTATGATTGTATAGTATAATTAGTTCATCCAGCTAATTTCCCAAAAAAACTCATCTCAAATTGATATGATTGTCTAATTAGGTCATATAGTACATCTTATTCACCCTGATTTTAATTTACTTATGGATATGCTTAATTAGGTTAATTGTTTATGTCATCATATAGTACTATTTATATCGTATAATATAATTAGTTTAATTTGTGAATTGAATTAATTAAGGTGAGGAGCATATGGAGCTTATGCAATTTAATTATAATTTATTATCTAATATGATTAATTTAAAGATTTTAATTTTGAAATTTCTAGCAATAAATATGACTTGATCTTAAAGACATCCAAAAAATGCCATGCACATCATACAATATGATCACGCCATCATATCATACAATTCCCAACAAATTATGTTGTCTTGATTAACTATTTTAAAATATATTTAAAATTATTTTATCTTAATTATATTCTCATATATGTGTGCTTGATTATTTCACATCAATTATTTACGAAGCACATCAAAGAAGATATAACTTAAAAATAAAATTATAAATTTAAGATTCTGTGGCAATTTTCTTCTATCTTGATGGCTTTAAATTTTGTATAGATGCTTTCCTTTTGAGCTCAAGCTGAGTGTAGGAATGTCAAAAATTGACCCGACCCGAAAACCTAACCCGAACCTGACCTGAATTTTTTGGGTTAGGGTCAACTCGTTTTTAGAATGGGTCAGGTTCACGTCCCAAGTTTCAATCCATTTCAAATTTCGGGTTAGGTTCAGGTCAACTCGGAAACCCAATTTTGACCCAAAAACCATGTGTCATTTCAACTATGGCCTCGTGCCTGCTTTCTCGCTGCCCTCGTCGTCTTGTCGCCTCGTTGATTGATCCCCCATCCGTCAGCCTTCAAGTGTAAGACACATCACCCACACCTCTACTATCTCGTCGCCTTCCTTATCTGACCGAACCAACCCTTCAACACCCATCAGAATATCAGATCCACCCCTCACCAGTCGCTGTTGGCACTCCTCTACAGCCGGCAATAACCCTATAAGCTTCGCCTGCACAGACCTTACCCGCGATGCACTGCTCGCGTTGGGAAGAAATCGGGATTTGTGAGTCGGGTTGGGTCAACCCGTAACCCGCGCGGGTCGGGTTGGGTTGTAATTTTTGACCCGTTTGCAAAATCGGGTATGATTCGGGTCGGGTCAAACAGTTGTGGGTTGATGTCAGGTTCGACCCGAACCCGACCAGTGACCCGATTTTGACACCCCTAACTGAGTGCACATTTTTTAGCATGTGATTGTATATTCATATGTTCAATCTTGTATGAATTTTCATCTAGTATATACATGTAATTATTAGCATAAATAGAAAACCTGAACATACAAAATTGTTAACCAAACATCAACACAACTAATAATATTTATGATCATTAAAACATTAGATGCGCTTTTAAGCTCATGAGGTTTTAACTAATGAAGATTTTAGAGAGATTTGAAAGAAGATTTAAGAATAATAAAATAAACATAAAAGATAATTAACTAACTCATTGAGGTTGGTCCCACAGTTTAATCAAAAGAGAACAAATTCTCCAAAGTTTTCTATCCTTTAAAAGCTAAAATTTTCATTTACATGCTAAAAATATTTATAGAGTTACAATAACCACAATCATTTTAAAAGAAGATAAAAGTTTTAGAGGGAAAAGAGGTGGGTGGCTATTCATGAAGGAAGGTGCCAACTAATTTTATTAATTTATTTTATATTCCAATATTCATTAAGTAGCCGTCCATACAAATTCTCTAAAATTAAAAAAAAAAAAAAACTTTTATATTATTTGGAATTTAAATATTAAAACTCAAAATTTAATTATTTCTTCTTGAGTGAGCTCTTGTGATGGGCTTTGATTCGACTCTTTTTTTTAGTACTTTTTGGATTATTAGCTTCATTTTTTAACGTAATTGATGTGCTACATCACTTATTCAAAGTTTATGGTCATATTGGTTAGGGTAGATCCTAAGGTAACTTCAAATTTAACCAATTAGGGTTATGGTTGATGTAGGCTAGGCCAATTATGCTCAATGTTACAATTTGAAATTGGTCCAATTTCAAGCAAAATTTTAAATACTCTTGATAGTATTTCAAATTTGAAACAATAAGGAATTTTTACTATGGGTTCTCTCAGAATTTGTCAATTATTATCATATGGATGGATAGTTATATTTGTTTAATAAAAATTTTATAAAACTATGAAGCTTGTTTTTTGAAAGGTAATGTTATCATTTTCAATGATATAGTTTAAATTTGGGTAAAAATGCTTAGTTTGCTTTTCTTTTCATATTAAAAATAATATAACAAAACAATCTTGTAGGATGTAATACATAGCACTCAAAATTATAATATTTTTATATTTAACCTTTAAAATTTAGTATGTACATAGATGACATGTAGAATATTAAATAACATAAAAAATAACATTATTCTCGCTCTTTTCATTATAATGTCATCATTAATGATGATGAAAAGGCTGGCGGTGAAATCAATGAGACCAACGAGATTTTGACAAGGGATAGATGAGCTACATAAGTATAGGCGGAGAAAGAAATGGCGAGGGCGTTATGTAAAGTTGGATGAATTAAAGACGAGATAATAAAAATTGTGCATTGCATATCACACCGACCTTCCCCATGGGATTCCATCACGGCATCCATGCCCCTTCTTCGTCAATGGAAACTCCTAGATGATGCCAAGGAGAGGGATTTTGGTCGAAGCCCCTTCCTAGCCAGTACTTCCTTATTACTAACATAATACAATAATAACAGCATCAAACATTTATACCACTATGTGAGGTCGGCTATATGAATCTTTTTTGCTCCATTGTGTCCTGTTAAGAGTCAAATTTCTATTTAAATCTAATAAAGAAAGGTCATTTCTAATATTTTCTAATCAAATCTTTTTAGTTCTACCTCTTTTTTTCTTAACATAGGCCTAATCTAATACATCTACTCTCATAATCGAGTCATCAAAAGGACATCATTTTATGCGACCAAACTATCTAAGGAACTCTAATCTTATCTTCTACTGGAGCTACTCCAACATTTTCATGTATACGCTCGTTTCGTATCCTTTCTAAGAGTAAAAGCCACTCATCCACGTGAGAATCCTCATCTCTGCAATACTTAATTTAATATTATGCTTCTAAATAAATAATTAAATTTAGATTTTAAATATATAAATATTTTAATTTCAAACTATTATTAATCTCTCAACAATCTTTTTATTTAATTTTGAATATATTCTGAAATATTTTTCACAAATGTTTTCTTTTTGAAAGAAAAAAAAAAAACTATCTGATGATTGGTTTCATCGATATTTTCCAATTAATCTGATATTGATTAGTGGATACATCAAATGGTTTTGTTTTAATTTTCGGTTTGTCTGTTTGTCGACGCGCACCAAATTTCACGGCCGCTCGGGGGCGGCGCGGAGGCTCCGACAGCGAGGTGAAAAAGGAAAGCCGCCGGAGGTCGAAGAGCAGTGGCGATGCCCGCGAAGAACTTCAGGAAGAGAAGACTTGAACAAGATGAACTTGGGACCGAATCCGAGGATGAAGACGACCGCAGGTAGGACAATAACGTTAAAGAGGAGTAGGGTTTCTGTTATAGCTTCTTCTTCTACTACTACTATCTGAATATCGGGGAGGAATATGAACTGCTAGGATGGCGTTGGAGGAGGTAATGTTTCTCCAAAAGCAGCGGGAGAGGAAGACTGGCATTTCGGCTCTTCCGAGTGCACAATCTGGAAATAGCGGCCTCGTCCGCTCCGGAGACAAGGCCGAGGGCGATGGGGAGAAGGAGGATCTCGTCCTGCAGGATACTTTCGCACAGGAGACCGCCGTTATCGTTGAGGATCCCAACATGTATGGATTCTTAATTTAGTGCCTTATTCTAGTCATTTATAGGACCGAGGTATACTTAATGCTGTTTAATGTGAAGGCTAAAGTATGTAGATCAAGAACTCGCGAAGCGAAGAGGCAAGAAGATCGATTCTGGTGAGAAAGAGGATAAAGATCCCATGGACGAGCTATATGCCATACCGGAGCATCTAAAGGCGAGTTTTCCCCCCTTTTTCTTAAATTATTTGTGAAATTGGAGAAGTTAGGTGTTTTGTCATCCATTGTCAGCTATGAGGCCTAGGCAGCTTGGATGATAAGTGAATTGTTTCTGCTGCACTCATTTTAGGTGAGAAAAAGGAATTCAGAGGAAAGTTCTACCCAGTGGACCACTGGAATCGCGGAAATTCAACTTCCCATCGAGTAAGTTATTTATGCCTTAATCCATCTCTCTCTTGCTGGTGCATGTGCTTGTTTGTGCGTGCGAATGCACGCTAGTATACATTTCTAGTCTTATCTCTTTCTCTCTAAACTTGATCTTTGAATTGCTCGTTTAGTGGAGATACAGTCAAGATTGTAGCTTTAACGCTAAGTAATAGTACCAAGTTGCCATTTGCTTCATAACCGTGCATATTTTCGTTCAAATTGATGATAAGAAAGAATTTTATTGTGAGCTTCAAGAACGGCTGAATTCGGGCATTTTGAATCCAGAGAAAGCCTATTATTTGAAGTAGCAAGGAATTTTTCTCCATATCACGCTATCCAGGAGTAACAAAAGTGAACCACGTGTGAGGAGGAAATAAGAACATTTCTCTAGTAGAAGTTGAATTGATGCCTTTTCATCAAGACTCATTTATCCACTTATGCATTAATACTCAAAGGCTACTCATTCATTCTTGATGTTTCTAACAACGAGAACATTGATATCATAGTGTTGAGTTGAAAATCATTTAATGAGATGTATTCTGGATCTGTAAATTTGTCATCACAATGAGAAGTGGAGAGATGGTTGGATAAAATGTTCAATGTACTTTAATTGGATTGCCCTTAGAGCATATTTTGAAGATTACAGTGCTTCATGAAAACCAGAGACTGATGTTGAGCATTAAATAACATAACTGCTCTTGTTCATTGTTAAGACTTATACTGATAACTTTAAATTCTTTGATAATTTTCACAATAGAGAGAGGCTTATGCACTGGGTGGATTGCAGGGAGGATGTGGACAACCTTCTATATTATAGATAGCTACATAGGGTTTTAGCTTTATAGCCATGAGCAAGGGGAAGATGCTTCTTGGTTGCTTGGGTTGGCTGTTCGGTTCCCTGCCTTCTGGGCTATTCGGTTCCCTGCTTGCTAGGCTATTCGGTTCCCTGCTTGCTGGGCTGTTCGGTTCCCTGCCCATTTGGCTGTTCAGTTCCTCTGCCTGGGTCCCTCGGTTTCTGTTTCTATCCCAGTTCCTGGCTGTGGTGGTTCGGCTTCTGGGAGCCTTAATTGTTGCATTTCTCTTTTCTGGTTGGCTTGAGTGGGCGGCTGATTTGGCTTTTGGAATTCATAATTTATGGTGATTTTTGGGATTCCTCTTCTCCAATTTAATAGGGGCTGATTGTGTGACTATTGGGCTTCTTTTCTTTAATTTATGAGGGCTGTTTTGTGGGCTTTTGGGCTTCTTTTTTCCTCCTATATAAAGGATTGTTTTGGGCTGTTTTAAAAGAGTGATATGTGAAGAATATTTGAAAAATGTAAAACCTGAGGGTTTTCTGGATAGCTTGCGAGCTATGCCTCTCATTCTTCTCCTTCTTCTATAACTTTATCTCGGTCTTCTAACCTCCTTCTTCTCTCCATGGTTATCACTCCATTATATCTTTCTTGTCAACTTATCTTATTATCAATGTATTAGGTGTTTAAGTGTCTTTTAACATGTCTTTGTTAGCATATCATCTATAATTTGTAGTTTTGTCGTTAAGTCGTCCTCTTAGTCGTTCTTTCAGTATATTTGGCTTGTAGTAGGTCAATTTTGGAAGGCTTGCAAATTTTGTATTTGTAGACAATTTTTCTTGTCTATATCAAAATGGCATCAGAGCTTTAGGTTGTGTGCAAGTCTTTTTTGTGAGGCTTTAGAAAATATATATTTACAATAATGAGCAGTCCAAACCATCATCCTATGGGAATCTCAAGTCAAGAGCCGACAGAATTTCAAGATGAATACGATCTTGCCAATGTTGAAAGTCAAACACCATTGTCCAGTACTCATGAAGTTGACATTCCAACAGAAATCAGTCTCTCGCCCGAAGGAGATTCAACAGATCCGATTCAAAATGAACTTTACAAGATCCAAAGATTGATGTACTTATGTGACGAGAAATTTGAGAAAAGAACTCAGATACTTCTCGCTGAATTTAATCAAGAAAAGGAATTGATTGAACAGAAGTATGCTGCTATGATTGAGGAATTGGATCGGTCAAGCAAAGAAAATTCTGAATCGAACTCATCAGGAGATGAGGTTCTTCCACCAGGGGAGAATTGATGCAAGCAAAATGGGGGGGAGCCAGCTGGTTCTTGGTTGCTTGGGTTGGTTGTTCGGTTCCCTGCTTTCTGGGTTGTTTGGTTCCCTGCTTGCTGGGCTGTTCGGTTCCCTGCTTGCTGGGCTGCTTGCTGGGCTGTTCGGTTCCCTGCTTGCTGGGCTGTTCGGTTCCCTGCTTGTTGCCCGTTTGGCTTTTCGGTTCCTCTGCCTGGGTCCCCCGGTTCCTAGCTGTGGTGGTTCGGCTTCTGGGAGCCTTAATTGCTGCCTTTCTCTTTTTTGGTTTGCTTGAGTGGGCAGCTGATTTGGCTTTTGGAATTCCTAATTTATGGTGATTTTTGGGATTCCTCTTCTCCAATTTAATAGGGGCTGATTGGGTGACTCTTGGGTTTCTTTTCTTTAATTTATGAGGGCTGTTTTGTGGGCTTTTGGGCTTCTTCTTTTCTCCTATATAAAGGATTGTTTTGGGCTGTTTTAAAAGAGTGATATGTGAAGAATATTTGGAAAATATAAAACCTGAGGGTTTTTTGGATAGCTTGCGAGCTATGCTTTTTCTTCTTCTCCTTCTTCTATAACTTCGTCTCGGTCTTCTAACCTCCTTCTTCTCTCCATGGTTACCACTCCATTGTATCTTTCTTCTCAACTTATCTTATTATGAATGTATTAGGTGTTTAAGTGTCTTTTAACGTGCCTTTGTTATCATATCATCTATAATTTGTAGTTTTGTCATTAAGTCATCCTCTTAGTCATTCTTTTAGTATATTTGGCTTGTAGTAGGTCAATTTTGGAAGAATTGCAAATTTTGTATTTGTAGGCAATTTTTCTTGCCTACATCAGGTGCCTTGCTGATGAAGTAGCAGATGCACCATGAGGGTGGCATGCACCAGTGCTGGAATAGTGGATGAGAAGTTGCTTAGATGCAAGCAACGAAGCTCTATGAATTAGCACAAGAAATGAAGCCGGTGAGGGAATGGGTGATGCAGCTGGGTTCCATAATGCCAATGATGGACCTTGCTTGCGAGAAGGTGTTGACACAATTATTCTTCAGCTGCTCCTAACCATTCTTCTTGCCTCCAGTACATGTTCCTGTTTGCAATGGAGAGAAGGCTGGCTAAGATGGATTGGGATACCTATTTGCTTCATTGCATTGAATTGCATCATTGTTTCTTTAAATTTAATTTCATACTTCTCCATGGAACATGCTTATTTTACTGTGATATATGCATTGCTTCTGTTGTTAGCAATTGGATTAAAGGTTGATTTGCTCAGTAATGGAATCTAATATCATTAAATATGCAAATGTGGAGTATGATTTCTTGGTATTCAGGCTGGACACGATTTCACTCCCTTTTATCTATTCTATCGCAACCATGGTTTAAAATTGCGCAATGTGAGGCGCGCCTCTGCGCAATTTGGGCCCATATAGCCTCAATGCCTAAGCAATTCTGTTGATTCGTGAGGCTTACGCCTCACTGGCATTGAGGCGCGCCTCAAGGCGCTATTGCGCAATAAAATTAGAGGCGTACGCCTCATGGTTTTCGTTTTTTTGCATTAGGAAGCATGATTAGAGCCTTAGAGGAAAGGAAAAGACATCCATTTTTGGTGAAATTTATTTCTTTAGGGTTTATGAAACATTGATTCATTTGATTGAATGGTAGCCATTGATAGTGCAAGAAAATGAAAATAATATAACTTTTTTATTTATGTAATATTTAGATATCTTTTTGTTAGACTTATGTGCATGTTGGTTTGGACAATAAAGAAGCATTGATAGTCAAATTTTTACCATGACAAGAATGAGAACACTAAGATATGTGTTACTAAAACTCGGAAGGCTTAAGTAATAAATTATTTTATTAGAGAGATGATTGGAGTAACTCCGATTGAATATAAGCTAGTAGAAAATAGATGAAGATGGTCTAGGAATGTGCAACTCATCTATACATAAAATGCTATGTAAATGTAAATTATATGTTAATGAAAAGAAAACTGTGATTTGGAAAAGATGGAGTTTGAGTTGAAGTTGAACTATATTTCATGTTCTCTTATTATTAGGATATTTTGATTTTACTTCATATCTTGTGCATTTTTATGTTTTATATATTATTTACTTATTAGAATATACAAATTTTTTCATTTTATGTTTACGCAATTCTTTGATTTTGAGGCTTACGCCTCAAAACGCAATGAGGCTTACGCCTCAAAACGCAATGAGGCTTACGCCTCGCCTCACGAACGAAAAACGCCTCAATACCCGATTACGCAATTTTAAACATTCGCAACCATAAATCTGTAATTATGCTGATCCACATCGTGCTATAGATCAGCTTAAGTTCCTGTTTTGAACTTATTTCGTTAAGGTATTCGTTGATTTTTTTTATAGGTGTTATCACTTTTCAAAAAGAATTATGCACAGATGGGTTTCCTTTATATTAGAACTGTATGTTTATTTTGCAATAGTCTTCAGGTACAAGTTGAGGAATATTGAAGAGACTGAGGCAGCCAAGAAGATTCTGCAAGAAAAAAGGCTTACAGGTAGAACAAAATCAGAATCAAGCATTCCTTCAAGTTACAGTGCAGATTATTTTCATCGTGGCAGAGATTATGCTGAAAAACTTCGGAAAGGTTAGTCACGTGCACGCTTATTTTTAATCTTGATAGAATGATATCTTGCTTGGTATTTGGACCTCTTCAGTAAAAATAACACTCAAGTAATCTGCTTTAATTATTTTTGCAAGCTTAATTGCTTGCTTGTTATATATTTTTTCAGTAGAAAGAACACTTAAGAAACTCTAGTCTTCCTATTTTGGTGTGCAAGTGACCACGGCAGCTTTCTTTTTTGCAAGCATTCTTTTGTAGCTTCCTTTCCTATTGAGATATCGCAACTTTGTGTTGCTTTAAATTAGGAGAGGGAATCCCAATGGGTTTTTGTAATTAGGGGTTTTGAGCTTGGAAAAAACACAAAAAACCTAGTTCCAAATATAGTTACAGTTAGATGTATTATTCCTTCTACTTGGGAAAGTCAACTCCTTTATCAAGTGAGAGAGTTTTGAGAGAGGATGCACCACAGCAGCTTTCTTTTAGCAAGTATTCTTTTGTGGCTTCCTTTGCTATTGAGATATTGCGACTTTGTGTTGCTTTAATTTGTGAAAGGGAATCCTAATGGGTTTTCTAATTAGGTGTCTTGAGCTTGGACAAAACACACACACACACACACACAAAAACTAGTTTTGAAGAAAGTTATAGTTAGATGTACTACTACTTGGGAAAGTCAACTCCTTAACAAGTGAAAGATGGTTTTGAGTGAGGATAATTTCTTATATGAATATGAGAATTGATTCTTTTGTTTTTAGTGATTTTGTTCTTTCTATTTTTTATTTATTGCTCTAAATTTTATTATTAGATTGTGTGTATGATTGATTGCACTCAACTTTGATATAATACAATTTTCAACAATTGCATATATTTTAACTAGATAGGTAGCTTTCTTGGTTATAAAATTCTATTAATTATTTTGAATAGAAGGTTTTTCGTCTTAGTTGATTTTCGTTATTTTTTTGGTTATCAATGCAAGTAATGAACAAGTGCTAAAAAAAATTAAAGATTGTTACATGTGAATTTTATGTGTTTGTTGCATGGTTTTCTATATTTCATGGTAGATCTGCATTAGAAATGTTAGAGCTAAATACGTTCTACATAAGATTTGGCATCAGAGCTTAATGATATATTCTAGATGTAGGATCTAATATAAGGGTAAGTTAACAACACTAAATTAGCAATTTAAATAAATCCATTTAACTATGATTCTAAACAATTTCAACATAATGATTAAGAAGTTAAGAATTATATTCTTACATTGGATTGGAGTCATAATCTTAGAGTCTTTTTAGATTGGATAGATAACTTTGAAAATTCCTTGAAAAATATTATTCCAAAATAATTAATTTTCCCTAAGTAATATTAATGTCTTGCACAATATTTTTGATGAAGTATTGTTGTTGAAACAAAATCTATATAGTCATATATGAAACATATACTTTAAAAATAATTATTGCCATGAGCAATGTAAGAATTTTAAATAATGTGATTTCAGTGTGTTTTGATATTTCCTTAGGATTAAGGTTTTGTCACCAAACGTCATTTGCCAAACTATGTTTATTTCATTGAGGAACTTATGCAAGAAATTAATCATGAATTAAGTTAGAATTCTCGAAAGGCATTAGTCGAGGCTTTATATATAGTTTTAGAGATTAAAAAATATTACAGTTTTTTTCTTGCTAGGATTACTCCATCTGTTCCTTATATTTCTAAAAATTCGTTAAAATCTCATGTAAGCAATGCCAACACAAATATCTAGTATGGTCAATTCCGATCTTATTGAAGAAATAGTTTATGGATATTTTTAAAATGATGGATTTGATAAGGAAAAAAGATTATTATTATTATTATTATTATTATTATTATTATTATTAAATGATCGTAAATTTGATGTTATTATATGTAAATTTACATCAAAGTTTATACTAGAGCATATAAATCAATTTGAACCTAAGACTAAATAAGAGTTAAAAACATACTTAAAAAATTGATATGGTGTCTTTTATGAAGTTAACCTCAAATAGAATAAGAATCTATCCCAACTGTGAAACTAAATTATTCATGCAATTTGATGATGTTAAATCAATTGACAAACTGATAATATAATTCCGAAGACACCATTTACTAGTAATATCCTAATGGCCAAGGCTTGCAATTTTATTCAAAACTTGAAACTTGCTTCATAATGGCTATAATTTTAATAAACTCAAAATCAAAATTGATTTCTTAATTAGAGGATGGCTTGCTTGAAATTAATTCAAAAAATCAACTCGATTTATATGAATATACACATTTTTATGCATGTCTTCATTAATGTATATACTATTAAGTATATAATATATAAATATATTTTTATTTTACATATGTATACACACTTTTTTTTTAAAATTGTGTATGTCCACGTATGTGTATGTATATAAGAATTAAAAAATATTAACTGATAATCAGTAATTTTTTTCTTTAACTTGAACTTGGTTTGATTAGAAATAAAAACTTTATTTTCGAGTTGAGACTGACTTAAACTTGACTAGATGCCATGCCTATCTATGGGCAAATATCAATTTTGTTTTTTGTTTTCTTTTGTTGATTTACAAATTTATAATAAAATATTTTGAAGAAGGTCAAATTGAGTCAACATTTCAAAGGTGATATTATGATAGTGCTTATGTAAAATGAATCATATAAAGTTGAATTCAGAGGTGTATAATTTATCACAAGTAATCTTTAAACCATTTATATATGATTTGCCATATTACTTTGGTTATATGGTTATCAATAGAAACTTCATGAAACACACTAGATATTAATTTTAAATAGTCCTCATCTTCTCCTCTAGGAATTAGTTATATTGTATCCATAATGAAGCATATAAATAGTTTAGAATTATATCCTATTGCATTTTTTATTAGTCATATGCATGGTTTGCATGAAAGCATTCACAAAAAACTTGTTAATTATGAAAATTACATGTATATTGTAGATATTAGTATGAGATATGTGGAGTTCAAACTAGGGCTTAAGATAATGGTCCATCGGAATATTAAAAATTTCCTGCAGGAATCCTTAAGAAATCAATTGTCAGAAATAAAGATCATAAAATATATTGGAATAAATGCTAACATGTTAAAAAACATAGAAAATTCTGGTATTAGTTTAGTTTTTAATAAACTAATTAGACTTCATACCTTGGGCAATCAGTCAATACCTTGAAGTTTTCTCTCTTTTTTATCTCCTTTATGATACATATCTAACATATGATATGCACAATTTATAAACAACAATATTAACTATACCAAATGATAAAATTGTATCTATTATTTGTAGTGGATATCAATGAAATCTTTTGTGCCTAGTAGAATGTGTCTATATGTGTTGGCTCATGGATTTATTCATAAGTACAATAATTGTGTCCGAATCTATGTGATGAATATCAATTAAGTAATTCATCAAAGCCGAAAATTTTCATGCAAGGTAAATTATTGCGGGCCTCCTCTGTGACATTTTATTCTTTTGGTAGTTGAGTCGTGATTTTATGTTTGCTAAATAACTTTGATTTGTGAAGTTGGAGGTTTCTACTGTCCTGTCTTTGGGATCTGTGACTAGTCTGACTTGACACACCTCAGGGTATGAAAGGCAGTTTATCCTGATAACATGAGACATGATGAAAATATTAATTTTAATTCATGTGATAAACCTCAAAAGTTAATGTCAATGAAAGTTGTTTTGTATTCAAAATTGGAATGTTTTAGATATTAATGATTAAAAAACAGAAAACACATAAACATAAGTATATGGGAATAAATAATATTCCATTGCATCAATATTGTCTTTAACAATAATTCAATAGAGAAACAAAAGCAACTAATGGAAATGAAATGAAAGAAACAATTACATAAGTAACAACTATCCAAAACTTAATAATAAAAAACTAAATAAAGAAATTCAACCTAAACTTAAGCATCAAATAATGAAATAAACACTCCTGAAAGGTCTACTCCCAAAGTGATGATCTATCTAGCAACCTAGTAGAATTTGTCAAAAAAATGTTTTGCCACGAATGAGTTTGACATTCAAGCTTAATAGATAGCTTCAATTTATTAAAGTACAAATATCAAGGCATATGGCATGTATTATGAATAATAAAAAAGGTATGGTTTAAATATAATTTCAGTGTAATGAATGTCATCATATCATCAGATTAAAATATAGTATGATATGAATGAAAAAGTATCAACTACTTTAAGGATTTATGATATGTTGATTTTCATGATCATTCCTATGAAAATATTCATTAATGCATTTTTATGCTAACATATCAATGTGTAACCACATCAAGTATAATCATATATATCTAATCATGACTCATAAATCAGCTATCATAATTCATTTATATTTGTATATATATTTATAGACTGTTTTACTAAGACACAATATTAGGAATGTATTCACCTACCCATAAAAATTTAATGATTCTCAAAAATCATCACTTCATGGGCTTGTCGGTTCGGCTAGCCAAATTTAGAAATGTTTAACCATTCATCTATTACAAATAAGCTTATGTATTATACACATACATATGTAGCAAATATTTAACAGGTATTCTATAATCAATATGACCAATTCTAGTGTTATGGTCTATGTTGCACCGATACGGATACGGCGACACGGATACGGGACACATCAATTATTAAAAGTACAGGATACGGGTACGATGTGAATACATCATTATAATTTATAAATCATACATTAAAATTGAGAAAGCAATTATGGCATAATATTTAAAATGACAAAAAAAAATTAAAGTAACATCACCAGTCCCAATTCCACTATCACTAGAGCTCATTATCCTAAGAAAGAATAGAAGGATTGACACAAATTGTAGGTTCAAATGTTAGAACCCCAAATACAATACTCAAATGTTAGATAATCAATAGCTCATTGGAAGAGTTAAACTAGATTTTTAAAAATAGGATCAACAAAAATAACTCATTGGCAATAAAAGATTTTGATGGAGCAGTGATATGATGTTATTTTTGGACTAAAACCTGAGGGTTTTGTTTGGAAAAGCTTGCGAGCTTTGTCCACTTCTTCTCCTTCCCTTCTAGGAAAGCTTGCGAGCTTCTCCTCCTTTCTTCTCGGCTTCTAACCCTTTCTTCTCTTCGCAAGTGTCCACCCCACCTGTATCCTTCTTCTCCAAAGCAAGTTTAGGATGACGTTGTTTCTTATGTGAGTTGTATGAGTTGGTGTTTGTCATTGTTAAGAGTTGTAAGCATCTTTATCTTATAAAAGTCTTATGTTTTTGTAATTTCTTTATCTTTTTATGTGTTCAAGGTTGTATGTAAGCGTATTTTTATTTGTATGCAAAAATTAGGTTTTTGCCTAATTTTTGCTTACATCAACTTTTCTCTAATATCTTATAAGGGTCAAAATATCTTGGAGCTAACTTCACATTCTTCCTGGAAGTGACTGTCCTCTGCCTGTAGGGCCTTAAGCTTTAAGAACACCCTCTCACCAACCACAAACTGGATGTTCTTCCTATGCCTATCCACATGTTTCTTCATAATCTATTGAGCCTTCAATAGATGCTTCTTCAATTCTTCCAACACCCTATCCCTCTTCTCCAAGTATGCTTTTACTGAAGAAATTGGAGTGTGACTCTGCCCAAAATGCACCAGATGAGGTGGATATCTCTCGTACAACACCTTGAATGGGGTCATATGAGAAGCATAATGATATGAGGTGTTATACAATACTCTACCCATGCTAACCACTTGGCCCAAAGCCGAGGGGTTTCTGACACAAAGCATCGTAGGTATGTCTCCATGCTTATGTTTACCACCTTCGTCTGCCCATCGGTTTGTGGGTGGTATGCGGTGCTCCTCTTCAGAACTGTCCCCTAAAGTCTGAAAAACTCTTTTAAAAAATGGCTGAGGAATACCTTATCCATTTTGGATACTAGAGCCTCCGGTATCCCATGCAGCCTGACCACCTCCTTGATGAAAGCTGATGCCGCTGTCACGGCCGTGTAGGGATATCGTAGGGGAATAAAATGAGCATACTTTCTTAGCCTGTCTACCACCACTAGTATCATAGTGAAGCCTTCAGATCGAGGTAACCCGTCTATAAAATCCATGAAAACCTCCTCCCACACCCAATCTGGTGGAGCTAGGGCTGTAATAATCCTCCTGGAGCCATGGCCATGTACTTATTCCTCTGACAGACCTCACGATTGGCTACCAACTTTACCACATCCTTGTGCATCCCCTTCCAATACAACTCTAAGGCGAGTCTCATGTAAGTCTTCTGCACTCCTGAATGAACCCCAATAGCGCTACCATGGAACTCTTGGAGCAGGTGTGGAATATGAACATATGTCCTAAGCAGCACGAATCACCCCTGGTACAAAAGCCTCTCCTTTCTAAAGAATATCCTGTGTGGCTACTCCCATCCTTCAATAAATCTGTCATAATCCTCCCAAGCTCCTCATCCTGTGCACTCTCCTCCTTAAGGGCCCCCCAATTTAGCATCAGTGATATCGACACTGCTATCATCTGCATCTCCCCCCATACATCTGTACAAGGCATCCATAGCCTTCTTCTCTGTCGCCAACCTATACTGAATTTCAAAGTCATATCCTAATAATTTTGACAGCCATCTCTGATGCTCCTCTTTCACCATCCTTTGCTCCAACAAGTACTTCAGGCTCTGCTGATCCGTCCTGGCAATGAAATGCCGACCCAATAAATAGGGCCGTCACTTCTGGATGGCTAGCACAATGGCCATCAATTCCCTCTCATAGACTGATTTTATCTTGGCTTTAGCTGTCAACGCCTGGCTGGAGTAGGCAATGGGACGATGGCTTTGCATGAGTACTGCTCCCAATCCATACCCTGAGGCATCTGTCTCCACAATGAAGAGCTGAGTGAAATCTGGTAGGGCCAAGACTGGCACAGTGGTCATGGCTTTCTTCAAGCTCTCAAAAGTTGTTGTGGCCACCTCCCCTCATAAGAACCCATCCTTCTTCAACTGTTCAGTCAGTGGCCATGCAATGGTATTATACCCCTTCACGAACCTCCTGTAGTAGCCCGTCAGCCTTAGGAATCCCCTCAGCTCCTTGAGATTCTTGGGCAATGACCATCTCAATATAGCTTCAACTTTGGCATGATTCGCCACTACCCCCTTCTTAGAGATTATATGCCCTAAGTACTCCACATTAGCCTATGCAAAACAACATTTCTTCCTATTGGCCCTCAGGTAGTGTGTCATGGCCCGGCCCGGATGCTCGATTTAACGAGGCGGGAACTAAAGTCGGACGGTAGGATCAAATCATTTCAATTCATAAGCAATACAACATCAAATTTTCTCTATTTAACTGAAAAGTCACTAACAAAAAATTTCTCAAATACTTGACATTTATATACATCTTAAATTACCTGTTTTCAGTTGCACGCCGTCTTCTATAGATGAACTCTTCTCTTTCTGTCATTTCTAAAATTTTGGAATCTTACCTGAAAATATTAATTTAATGGAATGAGTTTACAAAGTAAACTCAGTGGGTAACTATTAAAACACTCAACATGAAATAAAAAATACAATACACATATAACCTTTAATATACATCTTATTCATTTTCCCTTTCTTATCTTTATTTCATTCATTTCAGTCATTGATACATATTATATCACATTCATTTATAACATTTATAAAGTTTTAATATTTATTCCTTTTCCCATTTAATTTGTACAGAAGCACCGTCTAAATGTACCAAAGGTACAACCATTTCCATTTTCATTTTCATTTCCTTTTCCATAACCTTTTCCTTTTAAGTACACGGGTATGTTGCTTCCCCAGCCAGTACCATACGGGGATGAACTCCTGTAAGTTTGCATGCACATCCATTTCCCTTTCTTTTTCATGTATTTACTCATTTTGATTCATTTTTATATATTATTTCTTTGTATGCATACTTTCTTAATACACATATGTGTTATATATATTTATACATCCTTTTTCACATATACGCACAATTTCATTTATGTCATTTCATTCTTTCATTTTTTGTTGTAACAATATCAATATTTATTTATGCATTTAAATTTACAGCATTTCATAGCGTTTTACACATGATAGTTTCCAAAGAAAAGTAAAACTCTTGAGCAAAATTATGATATAAAATATTATCATGTTCGAAAGAAAAATATAAAATATTAAAATTTCACAACTATAATCACCCATTTTAATCTTTCAATTTTTGATCCTTGTCACAACTTCAGCTTCCCCTTCTTGTTGAATTCTACAACTTGATTTCTTTTCCTTTAAAATTTCTAAAATTAAATAATATAATTTTCATAAAACAAATATGCTTTAAAATAAATCTAAGAAAATTCATGTGAAAGAAATTTTCTTACAACAAGGGAATTTTGCAAATCCCAAAATCTTCTTCTTTCTCCCTCAAAATTTCTTCTCGCTTTCAAATGTCTTCATTATCTTCAAATTAAATGTTTCCCTAATTAGAGAAAGGATTAGGAAATAATTTATAAAAATTTGAAAAACAAACCTTTTTCCTCTTTCCCTCATTGTTCCTCTCGCTTGTTGAAACTTCTTCCAAATTTATCACTCTTTTGACGGTAGGAATGAAAAGGAGTCGTTAATTCTTATCCCCAAACATGTTGGATTACTAAAAATGGAAAATCGAAGTCTCAAAAACCCCCTTCGCAAGCGTTCGGTTCCACCCAATCATCCGCCTCTGTCATTTCGCGAATGGGGAGTGGTTACACGGGGGTTTTTTATTATTAAGGTTCGGCCGGTTCAGGTGAACCGGCCAGACCGAACCGGTCTACCACATGGTGCTCCTCTAACACCTCTAAAACCTTCCTCAAGTGCTCCCAGTGCTCTTCCTCTGACCTGCTGTAAATTAGGATATCATCAAAAAACACCATTACACATTGCCTGAGATAGGGTCGAAAGACCTTGTTCATGAGGGACTGGAAAGTGCTGGAGCATTAGTGAGGCCAAAATGCATCACCAGGAATTCATAATGCCCTCATGAGTCTTGAAAGCAGTTTTTGGTACATCCTCCCTTTTCATTCTAATCTGATGGTACCTTGACTTCATATCTATCTTGGTGAAAACAACTACCCCACTCAACTCATCCAATAGCTCATCTATCAGTGGGATGGAAAACTTGTCTGGTATAGTTTCCTTATTCACCGCCCTATAGTCCACGCAAAATCTCCGACTCCTATCCTTTTTTTTTAACCAGTAACACTGGGCTAAAAAAAGGGCTCACACTGGGCCTGATAATCTCTGCTTCCAGCATCTGTCTGATTAACTTCTCAATTTCATCCTTTTGAAATCGAGGATAGCTGTAGGGCCTAACACTGATGGGTGACACATCCTCCCTCAAGATAATATCTTGCTCATGCTCCCTTGGCGGTGGCAATTAGGGGTGTAAGTGAGCCGAGCCGGATCGACTTGTTTATGGGCTCGCGAGCTGAGCTTATCGAGCTCATGAGTCGAGCTAGAGCTCAAACTCGAGCTCGTTTAGTAAACGAGCTCGAGTTCGAGCTTGAGCCGGCTCGAATAGTTATTAATATTTTTAAATAATTTTATTTTATTTATTAAATTTAAATATTTAAAAAAATTTAATAGAAATCACCTAAGTTTTATTTAAATGTTAAATATTGCATCTTTTTTTCTAAATCTCGCCTAAGTTTTAAAATTCCTGCCTATGGCTCGCATCGAGCTCGTTTACAGTGGGACGAGCTTGAGTTCGAGCTCACTTTCCAACTGACGAGCCGAGCTCGATAAGGCCTAAACTCGACTCGTTTACACCCCTAGTGAAAATCCCTGAGGTGGCTGAAAAGCCTCACTGTTAATCCCTGAGGTTGCCCCACTGTCAATCAGCACCACCACCTCCTTGTCTTCGATTTCCCCCTTCACCTTCATGGTATGATTCAGAGTAAATCTTACCATTGAGTTCAGGGAGACCTTTGCCATGACTAGATGTTGCTTGTCCTCCACCTCTCTCTCTCTACCTCACTCTCACCTCCCTCCTCAATTTCCTCGTCATGACAGATGGTGAGAACCTGAAGAGTTCGATCCCTACACCTGTGCCCTGGAGTATACTTCTCATCACATCTGAAGTATAGACCCTTCGCCCTCTTCTTATGCATATCCCTCTCAGTCAGTCTTTTGAAGTTCCCCCCACTTCCCCCTCCTACTGGCTTCTCTCTGGGAGTCTCACGAATGTTGCCCGATGCAAGCCCCTTGGGTGCTAGAAGGGTGGTAGTCATCCTATAAGAGCCACCTTAATTGTTGCCTATGGTTCCCCTCTCCTGGTACTTTTGATCCTCCACTAGTTGTGCCAACTCCATAGCCTCTTCCAAGTTACAAGGCCTCATGACCCTCATAGCTGCTCAAATCTCTGATTTGAGTCACGTCATAAAATTCCTTCCAAAACAGTCTCTAATAGTCGATCCAATCGACATGCCAGGTACTCAAATCTCTCACGATAATTTGCCACTGAACCTTCATGCATTAGTGCAAAGAACTGCTTATAGAAGTCCCCTATTCTGCCGGTTTGAAAACGTTCCAATAAGCATTCCTTGAACTCCCTCCAACTCCATATGGTTCTTCTCATGTCTCTCAATTGGTTCCAAGATAATGCCTTCACTTCCAAACATAAGCTAACTCTCGTCAATTTTTCCTCCTCAGTCAACCCATTGCCGATGAAATACCTTTCCACCTTGTAGATCCATCCATGTGCATCATCCCCTTCAAAAATGGGTATCTTCAGCTTCCATACTTTCGGATCTCCCCCATTTCTCCTGAATCATCCATAATTTCCCCTTTCCCAAGTGTTTGGTCCCCCCCAAGTGTCCCGATCCTCCCTTCCACACTCATACTCATACCCCTCTTCACTTTCTCCTCTCCTCCCTTCAAAATTAGCACCTCTCCTACCATAATCCCCCTCTTTTCTTTCCCAATCAGCACCCATTGGTTCATGCCCTCCATAACCATGCTTCTCTCCATACCTCCCAACTCTCTCCTCAATGATCTCCACATCATTTTCCCTCCTACTAATTTCAAAATTTGTATTTCTTCCTATCGGATCCCTTGTCTCCGATGCCGCCGTTTGATTTTGATTTTCCAATATCTTCACCATCTCATGAAGATCCGAAACCTTGTCTTCCACGGATGATATTCTATCCTCCACTGTTGCTTTCATTTGGCTCATCTCCCCTTCAAGGCATTCCTCCAACGCAATGACCCCAAAAACAGCGAAATCACCCCTCTTTGGGCAAAAAACAGCCACTGGAATTCACAGAAACAACCCAAAAACATTCGCAAGAACTGCTTTGATACCAATCTGATAGGAAACAACAGGAAAATAATTACTTAAATCAGAAAATTCTGCGGATTAACCAAGCAGATTTTTATGTTTTTATGGATGAAAGCACAAGAAAAACACTTTGGATTGCTAGGAGATGAAAAGAAATAGCAAGATACAAACAGTCCTCTATTCAAGAGGAGAATCAATCTCTCTAAAACTCTCTAGACGCCGCTAGAGCCCAAGAGACTAAAAAGAACTTCAGAAATTCGCCACCAAAAAGATCTCCCTAACCCTAATACAAACTCCCACTTAAAGCAAATACAAAAATAACATGAAAGGACTAAACAACCTTGAATTATTAGCCCTAGGTAGTGGACCCCACCCCAAAGGGGGTGGGAATTGGCTCCTGCGGTTCAGCAAGCCGACACCTGCTGTAATGCAGGAGCCGCCGGCCCACATGTTGGGTTGGTTGGACCCGCCCCAACGTATCCCTAGATCGGTCCCAACGTATCACATTTGTAAGCAAAGAAGCTTTAAAAAAATTAAAAAGGCAAGATTAATGAAGAAGACAAAAACGAACCTTCCTTTAATCGTGTTTGCCTTGACTCGCCTGCTCAGTGTGCTCGTGTGTTACTCCTTCGACAAAGATGAACCAGACAGACGAAGCCGTACGCTCGTATGACCTTCCGTGCTCGCATATCACCCTCCTTCGGTGTCACTGCTCGGCGCTCACGTGTCACATTCCTTCGCCGTAAGCCAGGCGTCCTTGTGTGTTGATCCTTCGACGAAGATGAAGCAGACAAACGAAGACGCACGCATGTATGGCCTTCCCTGCTTGCGTATCACCCTCCTTCAACATCACTGCTTGCCTCTTGTGTATCACCCTCCTTCATAAGCTTGCTCCCGTAAACGAAAATAAAAAAATGCCCTAACTCACTCCTTGCTTGCGGTCGCAGAAATGATATACTGGAATACAAAATATGGCTCTTTCACTCCCGTCATTTTTTTAAAATTATTTAATAGGATACGCGTGTCCGATACGCATATCCTTTTCAATTTAAATAATATTTTAATAGGATGCGTTTTTGCCATATCGGACAAGTGTCCGAGCCGTATCGGGCGCGTATCCGTGTCCAATACGTGTTAGACACAACATGCCTTCATAAATAGGTGTATTGGTGCATCATAGGTTATAGTTAAACATGATTTGCATGAATAGGACTTATTGCATTCAACTAGGACAATGTGTGTGAGAACAACTTTTGCCACCATAAGATCATTTCAAAATTTAAAAAAATTATGCAAAAGTTGAACATGATAGAGTTACCTGCATCAATGGTATTTCATTATGATGTTGCATAAGATTTATGAAAAGAAGTACAATAATAACTGAAATATAAAAGGCTATAAGCATCAAGAATAACGCCTTTAAGAATGTTATGCTTATCCTCTAATAATTAGAAGTTATCCACCTCAAAGCATGCGATATGGAACTCTAAATTTAATTGAGATCCAACCAAGTTGCATCCGATGAAAATCATCTTGAAGGTAATACATGATAATACTTCAATCAATCATAAATAAACAAATATGGGCATTAAAAACTAATAATTAATATCAGTGCAATCTAGTTAATATAGGCTACCACATAATCATCCTAAATTAATTATCATCCTTGTAAAATTAAATGTAGAATTATGAACTAAATTATAATTTTCTACAAATCTATTAACAAAGCACAAAGATGATTTCATGCATCTCGTTAAAATCTATACTAATCTAATAAAATGTAAATAATAAATAACAACATAATAATTAATCTTCTACAAATTTAAAGAGCTAATCTTCTTTCACCAACTAGAGAGGAGAAGACGAGGTGACAAAGTTTCAATGATGAAGAAGAGGAAGGAGAAGCTAAATAAAAAGAGGAGAAAGTTGAGAACTTATTGTTGTTGGAGTCAAACTTGTGGATGAATCAAGGGAAGGCTTCTAGTTTGTTGCTTAATCGAAGGAGGTAGACGAATAAGGGCTGTTGTCGGCAACTTAGAGAAGGGACTAATGGGGCGTGCAATGCCTTAGCGACATTTCGTGAAATGTCTTCCAGAGTAGATGAGAAGCACATGATCTTTTGCACGATATGGCAACATAATGGTGATTTTGATAACAAAATAGGAAGGGTGGTGTGGGCTCCGAAAATTCGGCCCCGGCCTCCGCCCGCTTTTTGCTTTCTTCGGGGAGGAGTTTTAACGAACTAAGTTCCGGGGTAAATTTTGGAAGGCAGATGGGTTTGTAGATAAGACACTACCCAGATATTTCGCCCTCATTTTGCGAGGACTTTATGATCTGAGTTCTGGTTTCCTATAGGCGCAAGCCCCTATAGTTAATTCCCCTCCCGGTAATGAGAGAGAACTTTCGATTAAGGCTAGTCGTCGATCAGATACGTAAGGATACGTGGATCTGGCATATAGTAGCAGCAATAGGTTGGAAATGTTAAAATCTGGAGTTATTCGGGAATTTGGAAGATTGGGAGATTTGGAGATTTAATATTTTAAAATTGGAAATTGCACCATCTTGCACTTAAAGCGGATGGTGGGGGAATGGATGATAGACCCGATCAAGATCCTATGGTTCCGTCGTCCCGGGCCATCGTGGTCCCTGGTCTACTTAGTCAGAGGAGGTAGTCGACCCAACCTGACAAAAGGATCCTTGTCGGCAACCATGGGTTGCTTCGTCCAAGGGTACCTTGTAGACCTGGGGTGGGTATTTGCCTAAGGAGACAAATTTGAATCTATCTTAGCTAACAGAGGGCTTTGTGCCCTATCGATCATATCCTATTGATTCATATCTCAAGGATTTGATGCCATTGGGGAGCATACGGGCTCTGGCCATAACCATAATATAATGGTGTCATTTGGCGGCGACCACCTGGTTCAGAGGGCCCCGAGTCATAACCGTTTATCCTGCAGTGCCATTTGGCGGCGAAACTGCCGGTTAGAGGACTCGTACCATGTCCTTTTTGGCAGGAGATTGTTTGAGAATGGATCCTAATGATATTTTCGACCAGGCATTAGCTCTTTGTGAGCTGAAGTATTTTTCAATTTGTCCACCTCGACAAACTGTTGCGGAGGGTGGATGGGTTTTGCTTTAAGTGATTTGATGGATGTGTTTCAATTTTTAAATATTTTTGGATTTGGGATTGATTTTGAGATTTTGGGAATTTCTAGAATTTTGGATTTTTGGACTTTGTGGGAGTTTGGGAAGTATTATGAAAATACTTGAAATCCACCCCTCCGGTTGAGATCTGTGTTCAACACGGCCATCATCGAGGTGACCTTGAGGTCACTTGAAAATATTTGAATTTTGTGAAGGTTTGATGGGCATTTTGAAATATATGAAATTAACCCCTCCGGTTGAGCTCTACATTCAACGCGGTCATCATCGGGGTGTGGGGTCATTCATATTTCTGTATTTTAAACCTTGTCGACTTTATCGGGCTGTCGATAGAGGATCGGATTTCGTAGGCTTTGGACCTTTGTTAGTGAATTATCTTGATTATAGGCCTTGAAGGCTTAATATGAACGATAAAAAAAATATCTAGGTCGATCTCGCGACCGTATATTTATTTAATGATTCGAGCCGTGTCGACTCCTATCTACCCGTATAGGAGGATCGGGCTCGAACTGGAATTCACTTATTGACCCGTGCAGCATCCCTAGACGTCACATGTGTACCAATAACACGCTCGCCGGGGCCCATGCAGGTTCTTGATTGCATACCCCCTTTGTGTACCTATGTGTATACAAATTATAGTGCATGTGCGGGGGACTGTTATTTGAATGCAGCATTCTGTTTTAGAAGCTCATAGACGCCTTCTGTCTGCTTGTACGAGTGTTGTGGATCCGGTGGCGTGGCGTCTTATGATCTCCACAACCGTTGCTGGTAGGCAGGTAGATGTTTTCATTCATAGATTGGAATTGACTTCAGGATACTGCATTTACTGAAGTCTTTCTGCATCTACCCACGAGTGACATGTTTTACATACATCTGTACTCGTATAGAGATTGTATGTATTGTAGATCTTTCATATTCGCCCATAGGTAACAAGTTGAATGTATAGCGGCCTCTCTTAGCGGCTCGTAGGAGCTTGTACCTGTTACAGACATTTTGCTTGTAGATGGCATCTGGTGCATATGACGGGTCTTCCACAAGGGCCCACAAGTATTTGCACTTGCTATGCTCTTCTATCTTTTGCCTTCTAGCATTTTGCCTCCCCAATGTTTGCAGGATGTTTATCGTGGTTGCTCCAAGTCTACTGTCATCATTCATAGAGGGCTTAGTGCATTCACTTATATGTTGATGTTGACCGCCAATTGAGTTATACTCATCAACAATCTTTTTATGCATGTTAACCAGTGGGTTTCTTATAAGAGCATGTGGACATTTGCATTTACTCTACATCGTCTGCCCTTGGTTTGCAAGATATCAATGTATTTGTTGACCATTGAACAATGGTTGATTGTAGGGGTTTTGTAATATCAATTTGTAAATTCTCTGTGATTTGCAACATTTAGCTATCTTTAATCATGATCAAACTACACATAACTATATCGGAGATAAGTTAAATCCAATGATACTAGTTCGTCATCATGCTACGACTTTGTGATCCAGCCGTATCCTTAACAATCCTTTCTTTGTTTGCAAACAAGTTCCCCTTGCAATCTCCTACCTTTCAAAGAGGATTTGCCATATGCATGACGAGTTTTGATACTAATTCTTTCATTCCAATAGAAATGATTATTACAAGTCCATCGTTTGTGAGTTTAAGTCCTAGAACGAGTTTGAGTGGAAGTTCAAGTCTTTTGCAATGCACTTAGGTCCCTTGTAATGATTCAAGTTACACTTGGTGTGGTTTAGTTTTAGTACAACGTCCACTATAGTCTTATTCAATCCAAATTCATCTTGCACTTTGCAAATTTAAGTCCGAGCCCAAGTTTGAGTTTGAGTTTAATTTGAGTTCAGATCAAAGTCCCCTGCTGTCCTTTGCAAGTTCAAATCAAGTTCATGTGGTCCGATCTGCATGTCCAGTTCACTCAAATTTGTTCGAATCTTATCCAGTTCAGGCTCCAGTTTACAAATCTTCTATACAGTTCATTATGACTTCCTCATATTCAAGTTCCTTTAAGTTAGGATTCAAAGCTTGCAACCTTGATTGGTGTTCAATTTGTATTTGAGTTCACAAGTCTCGTTGTCCCTGTGTTTTGTTCACTGGAGTTCCAAATCTTATCACTTTAGTTAGAGTTTAGGTTAGGTTTCAAGTTTTGTTCAATTTAGGTCCAAGTGCAGTCTTATGTTTCACCCGAAATTTCGGCAGCCTCCTGGCGTCTCCCCCGTTTTAGGGGAAACTACGAGAAAACTGGGCCTTTCCCACCACGCTTAAGAAAGCGTGTATGGTAGATGTCCTCTTTCGAGGACACCGCAGCCGTGTAAAGTCTTCAATCCCCCACCACGCTAAGAAAAGCGTGTATAGGGCCTACCCGCCTCGCCGTAGGTGTCGCACCGGGTGCTCTTCCCACCACGCTTAAGAAAGCGTGAATAGGCGGTTTGCCGGCTCGACACGAGCACTGAGAACAGGATTTTAGGTGATCACCCGTCTCATTGTAGGTGCCGCACCGGGGTCCCATCCCACCACGCTTAAGAAAGCGTGTATAGGCGATTTTTCGGTGCGCCGCCAACGACGAGAACGGGCTCTCGGAGTTTTAGGGTTGGAGGGTTATACCTTGGCGGTCGGACCGACGAAGTGGTGGTGTAGGCATGTGGTTCGAGGCAAGAGGAGAGCCTCTTTTTTTTTGCATTTTCTTTCTAAAATTAATTATAATTAATTAGAATTAATTATAATTAGATTAATTAATTATAATTAATTAATGATTAATTAGAAATAATTAAATTAAAAATTAATTAACATAATTAAACTTAATTAATTATGACTAATTAATAGTTAATAATTATTATTATAATTAAAAATAATTAATTATAATTAAATTTAGATAACTATGATTAATTCATGATTAAATAATAATTAATTATATTAAAAATAATTAAACATAATTAAATTTAATTAATCATGGTTAATTAATGATTAATAATTAATTATTATATATAAAAAAATCATAATTATATTTAATTAATTAAAATTAATTTATAATTAATTGATTACCAATTATAATTAAAACTAATTAAACATAATTAATTATGATTAATTAATTATTAAATATAATTAACTATAATTAAGTTTAATTAATTATTACTAATTTATAATTAATATTCATTAATTATAATTTAATAATAAATAATAAATAAATAAATAAAAGAAAGCCCTAATAGGGGCCGTTTGGCGACAGGATTTGGCCGCAGAAGCCGAAAGGGAGAAAGTTACGCTCTCAGCCAACGAGCTCCCGTCGTTACTTCCGATCGGACAGGAAGGAACGTCGTCGAGTAGGTGAGGTCGAGCGGCGGCAGAGGAGCAGGTCGAGCAGCCACGAAGAAGCGGCGGAAGGGAGAAAGTCACCCTCTCAGCCAACGAACCCAGTTGTTGCTTCCGATCGCAAAATGTCGTAACTTCCGATCCGGCAAGGGGAAACGGAGAGGAGGCGGCGGCTTGAGCGAAGGAGGTAGGTGGTCTCCCTCTCCCTTTCTCTCTTTCTCTCTCTCTCTGGATCAGACAAGCCCAAAGGTTGGGTAAGGGTCGCCTGCAGGGAATGTCGGATAGAGCTCGGTTGAGGGAGGCTTTAGCTTGGAGCAGGGAGTGGATCGGAACTGGGAAGAGGAAGTCGGAGAAGTGGAGTTCGGCTTCGGTAGAGGGAGATGAGGGATCGCGAGAGCTGCGGGGAGTTCGGAGGTCTTGCGATAGAAAGGGATCGAATGGCGTTTGTGAAGGCTTTGTGGTCGGTATTTAACGACGACTTCGGGGCCCGCTCGAGGTGAGTTACGCACGCGGGAGAAGCGACATGAGCGGCGCTGTTCGCACAGGATATGGGCAGTACTGTAGCAGGCTGCGATTGATCCGGCTGTAGCAGGATACGTGGGATGGGCAGCCGGTAGGTAATGATTTTAGGCATTTTTTATTTCATTTCTTTTTTTTTGTCTTTAGCTGCATAGGTCAACAGGTGGCTTGGTTAAGTCCTGGCATAGTCCTGGCATGGCTGAGTGAAATTATGTTAAGGGTTTTCAGGGTGTTTCATAAGGAGTCGGGTATTGGGCAGTTTGGTTCCTTTACTCAGTTTTGTTTAGATACTATGTTTGTTACATAGCTTTGCAATGTTGCCCTATGATTCTTTGTTGTTAATTTGCTTTAGTTGTCAAGCTTTTATCTATTTTACAATTTGTGGGTTTTTCAGCAGCTTTGCCTGATGACTTTTATAGCTTGTCTGATGTGGCTTCTTTTGCTATCAGGAGATATGCGATTTTTTTAGTTGTTTTGTTTAGCATAAGAGAATTATATAGGGTTTTTGTAAGTATAAACAATTTCTTGTGCTTTAACAAAACTCAATCCATTTGGTTCTAAACAATGTTTAAAATTATGCAATATGATATTGAGGCCTTTTGTTTTCGTGAGGCGAGATATAAGTTTAAAAGCATTTTGAGGTGCAATCATAATAATATGTAAAATAAAATATTTGAGAGTAATTGTTATTAAACATCAATGATAAGCAGCATCAGAAAAATTTGAGCTCAAAATTTTCCCAATAAAGCATTTGAGTAATTTATGTGTCAAATTAATATCATAGAAAGTCATACAGACACTCAATAATAAAGTAAAAAATCTATGATAAACAAGTAAGCATAAATAATTAGTCTAAAATAAACAAGTAAGCTTGTGTTAATATAAATTAATTATGACTTGGCATTTTGAATTCTAAAATCTCTTGCACTATCATCACTTACAAAGTTTTCATTGGAATCATTATATCATAGTTGATTAGTTTCTCTTCACTCTCATCATCACTTTTGTACCAACATCATACTAATTTTCTTCATCTTCTTCAATCTCACAATTTTGGCATTATGTTTCTTTTTTTTTTTATGATCTATGTTTAGTTTATAATGCTACTTGGGCTTTGGATTGTTAAGTAAAAAAAAAAGACCCAATATCTTCTTTTAGCCCAAACAAAGGCATTTGCTTCATTCATGTGCCGTTAGGCGTGCCTCAAACAAATGAGGCATAAACCTCTTTTTTTCCATCGTGAATTATAAGTCTCAAGGCGCTTTGCATGTCCCTCTATATTCAAATTGCTTAATTTTAAATTGTGGTTCAAAACAATAGTAGAATTGGATGAACAATTCCTTCTAATTTCAGAAGTCAAATACTTGATCAGATGAGAGACTTAAAGTTTCCAAGAGAGATTATCTCCTTGTACAAGCATGGTGCTTGCTTTGTCTTCTTTTGGTGGCTTTTTTTTTTCTTTTCTTTTGTTTATTACTTTAAATCTTGTTATTGAATTGAGTTTTATTGATTATACTCTGTCCAATATAATTTCCTTTTCAAGTCACGGATTTCTATTCATTTTATGACTTTTTTGGTTATGAATTTTTATTTGTATAAAATAATTGAATTGTTTGTCTAAATTTATTTCCTTTTTATTTTCAAATTTTAGTAGAAAATAACGGATAATCAATATTAAGAGTTTATGACTGTGAATTCTGGTATATGTGTGTTTAAAGTTTAGATCCTAATATATTCTACATCAATAAATGGGTTTAGTAGGATAAGGTTATTAATCAAGTAATATTATGTTCACATATAAGCTAATTTTATGTCTAATTTTCAAAAAGGCTTTGTATATTTGTGAACACTTTTTCCTTAAAGAATATCATCAGCAAATAACATACACCAGGGCACATCCTCTTGCAAATGTCTAGTAAGAACATTCATGACTAAAGCAAAAAGAAATGGGCTTAAAGCTGATCCTTGATGTAATCCAACTAAAATATTAAAATATTTGATCAAACCTCCTTGTGTTTGAACACAAGTAACAACTCCTGCATACATATCTTTAATTACTTAATATTAATCTCCTTTTCTAGAACTCTAAAAGCACTTCTCTTGAAACTTTATCATATGCTTTCTCTTAATCAATAAATATCAAATGTAGATCCTCCTTATTCTCTCTATACTTCTCCATTAAACCTTTCAATAAATGTATAGCTTCAATAGTAGACCTACCCAGCATGAATCCAGATTGATTTTGAGAAACATTAGTATCTTGTCATAACCTATGTTCAATAACTCTACTCTAGTTTTAAAGTATGACACATTAATTTAATTTTTTTATAATTCACACACTCTTATACATCACATTTATTCTTAAAAATAGGAATGAACACATTCATTTTTCACTTATCTGACATCTTTTGTCTTTAAAATAATATTGAAAAGTTTCATAAGACAAAAAATTCTTTCATCTTCTAAACATTTGATGGACATCTCAATTTTATTGGGAGGGAATTAAAAAGTTTCCTAATTAAGAGGAAGCTGTTTAAGAAGGTTCTTAATTAAAGAGGATTAATTAGGAGATATTTTCTAATTGAAGAGAGTATATTTTGGGGCTGATTTAGAGGAGATTAATTATAAAATATTTTCTAATTGAAGAGGACAGGTTTGGAGGCTGATTTGGAGGGGATTAATTAAGAAATATTTTCTAATTGAAGAGAGCAGATTTAGAGGGGAGATTAATTAGGAAATATTTCCTAATTGAAGAGGGCATATTTGGGGGCTGATTTGAGGGCTGATTTGGGAGGGAAATAATTAAGGAAATATGAAGGAATGGGGAGAGAGCTGTTTGGGTATTTGTTGTTTATTGTTTGCTTTAAGTAGGTGATTTACCTAGGGTTAGGGTGATGTGTCGTTTGTTGAATTTAGATTGTTCTTAGGACTTTTGGGCTTTAACCAGTGGCTAGAGATTTGGAAGAGTCAGATCTTCCTCTCCAATTAAAGATCCACTTGTATCTTGTCTTTTCTTTTATAAAACTTTCAATAAAAAGTGTTCTAAGCGAAGGCTTTTCCTAAATTTCTGCAAGCTCTTCCTATCAAATTAGTATCAGAGCTCTTTTTTGGGACCTATGTCGGCAATGAAAGTTGATGCCATGGAAGAGCATCTTAAAGGAAAAGTTGCCCAACTCAAATCGACGTTTGAGGACAGAATGTCATCAATGGAGGAAAGATTTTCCAACCTAGAAGGAATGATAAAGAAGGTGTTGGATCTTCACGTCAAAGGACACTTTCAACATCAACATTCAATTCCTGTCAAGCAGAAGTGTCAACAAAGCAATAGCAAATTTGTTAGAGTAGCTGAATTTGATGCAAAATTTTGTTTAATAAATCTGCTTATACCGAGCAAGATTCTAAAGCATCTATAGTTTCTCAATCTCAAGTGAACAAGAATTCAATGAGCTCACCTATGGAGAATCTAGTTCTTGTCAGCTCAACATTACCAGTTACATTGACAGATGACACGGAGGTGATTTTGGAGCCACTTCCAAAGAGGAGAAAGGGTAAAGGAATGAGATTTTTGTTGGAGCTATAGAGTTTGGAAGGTGAAGAAGATAGGTAGAAGATAGAAGTACTAGACATGGTTCATCCACCCCTATAGCAGTATCGAGAGGTGTTCCAACCAGTTCAGGGGTTGCCTCCTCAACGGGAACATGAGCATGCTATCATTTTGAATGAAGTAGTCTCATCTATCAGTATTCGTCCGTACCGTTATCCTCAAATCTAGAAGGACAAGATCGAGAGATTGATCAGGGAGATGCTAGAGGCAGGGATCATTTGACCTAGTGTCAGTCTATTTTTTAGTCCAGTGCTATTAGTCAAGTGCTTCAGCAATAGTTTTCTTCGTTCCTCCTTGCGGACAAGGTGGCACTTTGGAAGGGGATTATTGATGGACTGGCCGATTTGATTGGGAGGGAATTAGAAAGTTTCCTAATCAAGAGGGAGTTGTTTAGGAAGGTTCTTAATCAAAGGGGATTAATGAGGAGATGTTTCCTAATTTAAGAGAGCATATTTGGGGGCTAATTTAGAAGGGATCAATTAGGAAATATTTCCTAATTGAAGAGGAAAATTTTGGGGGTTGATTTGGAGGGGATTAATTATGAAATATTTTCTAATTGAAGAGGGTAGATTTGGAGGCTGCTTTGGAGGGGATTAATTAGGAAATGTTTCCTAATTGAAAAAGGCAGATTTGGGGGCTGGTTTGAGTGCTAATTTGGGAGGAAAATAATTAAGAAAATATGAGGGAATTGGGGGAGGCTTGTTTGGGTATTTATTGTTTATTGTTTGCTTTAAGTAGGTGAATTTCTTAGGGTTAGGGGTGTGTGTTGTTTGTTGAATTTAGATTGTTCTTAGGGTGTCTGGGCTTTAGCCGACAGCTAGAGATTTGGGGGAGCCAGATCTTCCGCTCCAATTGAAGATCTACTTGTATCTTGTCTTTTCTTTCATAAAACTTTCAATAAAAAGTGTTCTTGTATGTTCTATTCTAGTTTTCTTATCATTGGTTTTCTAACATTGTTGAAATCAGATTTCAGCCAAGGCTTTTCCTAAACTTCTGCAAGCACTTCCTATCACATCTCCACACCTCTATTGGAATATCATCAGGTCCAACAACTTTTCACACTTCATTTTCTTTAAAGTCTCTCTAACTTTGGTATTGCTAATACGCTGATAAAAATAAAAATCTCTATTTTCATTTAGAATGCTAAGATCATTAAGTCAACCTTAGTCCCACAATCTTCATTGAAAAGCTTATCAAAATATCTCATCCATCTTTATTGAATATCCTCTAAGTAATTTTTTATTTTCATTCTTAATGCATTTCATTTGAACTAAATTCTTATTTCTCCTATCTCTTTGCTTGACTAACTTATACATATATATTTTGCCCTCCTTAATATATAATCTATTTTATAAATTATTAAAAACTAAATTCTTTAAATTGCATATTGCTTTATTAGATTTCTTATAGGCTTCTTTATATATTTTCCAATATTTTAAGTTTTTATATCTAAACCAATTTTTATAATAAAGCTTTTTAAGTTTCTATCTTTTTTTACACATTTTGATTCAACTACCAACTATTTTTACTATTAGGAGTTTTTTTTATACTCCAAGCATGTCATTTACAACATTCTTAATATAACTAGCTATTTTTTTGGCATAACATTAACTTCTTCATATACGGTTAAAATATTAAGATATTAAATCTTACTCTCAAAATTATTTTTGTTATTGTTCTTTAAATGTCCCAATCTAATCTTAGGATAATATTTTACTTTATTTTTCATATTTATCCCTTCATCTTAAAGTCTAAAATTAATAAGTAATGCTTGGTATATAAACTTTCACTCGGAATAACTTTACAATCTAAACGATCTATTTTTCTTATAAGAAAATAATCAATTTGAGTTTTACTATATCTATTCTTATAAGTGATGAGATGCTTCTCTCTTTACTTAAATATGGTGTTAGTAATTACAAAATTATAAATTAGAGAAAAATCTAATATGGTCTTACCAGCTTCATTAGTCGCTGCAACTCGCTAATATATTATGTTCTTGTTTTACCAGGAACATTCTTAGTGCATAGGGCGATTCTCGTGGTCGACATTTCTTCGAATTTGGTAGCCTAAGCTGATGTTTCCACTCCTAGCAAAGATTTCACGATAAGATTAGAAATGACATCCCTCAGGAGTAAGTCTTGATGAATAAAGTGATGACCAAGAACTCAGAACCAATGAGAAATGGACCTGTTATTGGAAGAAGTTGCATTCCTTTTTAAAATAACGATTTCATCCTTGAAATCAAACTAATCTCGACCTAATAGATGAAGTAACTTCGCTAAAAATAGCATGGAACTGATTGGATAGACTCGCAAAATTTTCTGTGAAGTCATGGAGAAAATGCTTTTCTGATTCTACAAATAGTTGAAGATTAGTAACTTTCTCGTTCATATTTGGCTTCTCAAGTTTGAAGTAGGCTTGGAGAGCAAGTACAATTCTCATCAAATTCTTGTCTTCTTCCAACAAATTCAATTCTCATTAAATTCTTGTCTTCTTCCAACAAATTCACATAGACTTATAGTATCTGAGGTTCAAACAAATTACCTCGCCAGACTCCCTTAAGTCACCAACCTCTTCAGCATCTGCAAAATCGTCACTGACTTCAGGACTAGTTGAAGAGTCAACTACTTGATCAGATCTAGAAGCTTGCTACTGACCAGGGATGATGGCAGTAGGACAAAAATGCTTCTTTGTTATTTCTATCCAAAGAGAATCAAGCAAGAATCAAGCAAAGAAGATCCCCGTCTAATATCCTTTCCTAAGAGAGAATTTTTGAGAAGATCACTTACCAAAGGCAACTCGATGGCTGCCTCATTTTTCTTACCCTTAATAGCCTCTTTTTTTTCTTCCATGGAGGACATGATAAAGATTCATTACAACTTTTCCTGGCTGCCCTCTTCTTATTCCTCTTCAACAACATTATGGCAATCTCCTTACTTGAAAATCTCTTGCCCCATCCATGATCTTGAAGAGGATTTTGAGGCCAGATCCTTAAAAAGAGAATGAACAATAGAGTATTTATAGATTTCTGTTGATGTCGTTGTATACAGATGGCTGGATAAACGTCAAATTAGAATAACAGATTAAAAACAGGACTGCCAGCTTAACAAAGAAGAATATTTTAATTCTTTTGTTCTTTCTGCAAAATAATTTCCAAATATACGATAGAATCATGAAATTAAATTTATGTCAATAAGCATATCATATGATAATTCATTTTGGAAAGGACAAATTGATGAATTAGCCCATGATTCTTAAAGAAGCTACTCGAGACTATTTACCACTTGAGGCTACTCAGCACGACTTCTGCCATACTTGGATTAAGGAGCCGACTAAATGAAGTCAACTGCTATCATATGATCTCACCATCTAGTACTAGTCTCCCTAAGAGCAAGAAGCGATTTCTTCAACAAGATAAGTATATATTTATTACATTTTTAGATACATAATTTTTGTTTGCTTAAAGTAAGAGTTAGTTTAATTTTATTCCGTATAGTCATTCCAGTAGCATCAAAATCTAGCCTGAACTTATAAATAGGAGGTCAGGAAAAGGTTCTGGCATCAAGTCATTTGTACTAAAATATTACTGTTAGCAATGTAATAAAATCTTATAGCTGCTGTCTCTAGATTCTAATTATCCCTCTATTATTTTGTTGTGTGTTTCTTATTGGCCTTGTTAGTAATGTTCTAATATTCCCCACAGGTAAGGAATATAGAAAACCATGAAAGATGGAAAATAGAAAAATATGATTGATAGAGAAGTGATGCTTTGATACCTATTGAAAATGAGAGTAGAATTCCATGTTTCTTATTTCTATGGGTAGAATAGATATAATATATAGGTGAAACATAGCCAATAAAGAAGGAAAATTAGGAATATAATTAAGGTAATTAATTATAATGAATTTAGAATTTATTCCACGCTAGGAATAGTTATTGGTGGGCTTAATATGAAAAGCAGAAGGGTGCGATTTGCTGAGCTGGCGGACTGCATGTGAAAGGCAGAACGTGCAGATTGCTGAGCTGAAAGATTGTTTGCAGAATCAGTTGGAGGAGCAGCTGCAAGGCCGGTGGAGCCAACTGGGGCGCTTACAGTGAGTGCATCTAGAGGGGAGTGGCAGCAGCTGGCATGGGCCTGACTGGCTGCATTGGTGTTGCCGGCAGCAGGAGCTGTGGGAGCAGAATTTCCAGTTATTCCAGAAAGTTGTATAGAAGTATTTGTTTGATTCCAGTTGGCTTATATATTTCAGTTTTGAAGATAGGAAGTGTGGTCATCGTACCAAGTTTCCTGACATAAGTTTGAGTAAAGATTCTGAGAAGTCAGTTTAGATCTAAATGAAAGATGTGAGAATACTAAGCTTAGGAAAACATTAAAATTCTGTTTTTTTCACAGAATATTTACAGTACACAATCCCCAAAATCTTTTTGCTGCAAGAGTAATATATCTCATGATTTAAGAACTAAAACTTCAAGATCTTCAGAGTGCACTAGGATTTCATGGACAATATGGATAGCAATGTCCTTGGATACTCTCGCTAAGTTACTATCATGGTTTATAATCTACAAAATTGAACTATTATTTTTCAACCATGACGATAACATTCATTACAAGGATAAGCTAGTAGCAACAAAGGAAGCTTAGTTTACCTTGTCATGTAGATAAGACTCTTAATGATCTTAAACCCTCTTTCAATTCTAGCCAAAATTTTCTCATTCTCAATCAGAAGGGATCCTAATTCATACTATATTCCTTATCATTTGAATTCTGAAGCAACTGGTTATTGTTAATTTTCGTTATTCATATATTCATTTTCCATTTTGCAGAACATCCAGAATTGTACAAGGAACACAGAAGTAGAAAAACGAGTGATGCTGGAACACAATCAACAGAAACCAATGATGTAGACATTGTAGGGAGAAGACAAGCTGCTACAGACGAGTTGATGCTTGAGCGTTTCCGCAAACGGGAAAGAAATCGTGCCATGCGCAGATAGCATCAACGATAATTGTATTTGGTTTGCAATTTAGTTTTTGCAGTATTTTCTTTTTGTTGTCTGTTTCTTTAGTTCAATTTGATAGCTTACTGTTTTATCAGAGTTTTCCTTGTGTAAGTTGAAGGGGTTTATGCAAAGGGCATAAATCAGTGAATTGTACTCATGCTCAACTATTTTATATAATGCCACAGAATTTCATGATCGTTGGCTTTGGATGGATTCAGCCCCATTAAGGATCATAGGATTTTGAGTAAGGCCTGTTTTTTACTGTTTTACATGTCTAAGAATTCAATATTGAATCTATTTTTTTTTTTTTAATTCAATATTGAATCTATACATATATGAGGTGTTCTGACTTAGGCTTCATTCAGGATAGTTTGCTTACTGCTTTATAAAGTAGCTTTTTAGTATAAAAATTTTTGTATAAAAAATTGCTTCATAAAGCAATAAGAAAACTGTCTCAAACGAAACCTTAAAATTGCTGCTTATTTGATTTATAGTCATCAAATCAAGAGTGAGCCATATATGAATTGCATGGGGTCATCGGGTTATGGTATGGATTTCATTTACATCTCATATATATGTAAGAAAATCATACATAGAATCTATGCATAATTCATAATCCACTCATCCATGCTATGATTTGATCATGTATCATATTTCATTCATGCTTCCATCATTTTATGTCATTCTCATGTTTTTAATGTACATTGAATGACTAGAAGTGTGCTTAGAGATGATCTCCAAGATTCATTGACTCTCTCATTAGAGAGTATTCGCCCTCGTATTGTTAATAACTATTATATATGAGCGGTACTATTAGCTCAGGCCCATCATCCCAATTTTAGAGTCATATTAGCCACCTTTAAATACACCCTCACATTTCAAGATCTCCCTCCATGTTGTTGGGAAGAGTTAGTGAAGCCAATCTCGATATCCTTCTCAATTCTCCTTTTTTAACCTACTCTTCTATTCATCTCTACTAGATGTGAAAACATTAAAGCCAACACTCCATAATTGGGAACTTGGCATAAAAGCCGCATTCTCTTTTGCTAAAGCTTCATTTGAGATGGCTTTCTTATTGCTTCTTAAAGCAGTAAGAAAATCGTGCCAAATTAAGCCTAAGTGGAATGAGCTTCTTTTTAGTGGCCATGATTTCCTTCCTTGAAGTGTTGTTCGGATCTTAATGAGAGCATAAATTGCGTAAAATCATCACGGTAAGCGATATAAATAAAAGAAAATATGATTCTAGCCCATGTTGGATGTTAGAAGTTTCCTTTTAATAATTTCTACTAAATCAGACACATAATGCTATCATATTAGAATTTAGTAAGGATGATATGCATTGGATATTAAAATACTAATAGGGTGGAGTCACCTTTTGTTAAGTGTCTTGGAGGATGGTAGGGTGAATTTCACACAACCTATGGAGAGCTTAGCATGTAACTCCTTGGTGATGGTCTATTGGTGCTATTAGTAAACTTTGTGCTTATGGATTGTTGGTTGCAAATATAAAATAGTTGCCATTTGGCTTAATCATTAATTATTTAAATTAGGATAGTTGATCATTTGGCTAGAGTTATTTCTCATGCCTCTCTAACTTTGCGACTTGAGTCACCTCAAAAATTGAGTAATATATATGCATGATTTTCTTCACTTAAAGGAATTATTAGCTCTGGACGGTTGCATACACACTAGGTACATACGACCTATCACATGAAATATCCAGCTTTATATTTCACATGATTGGTCGTCGCACATACAATGTTTGCACACAATAATTTCTCCCATACTTTGCTAAATACTTATATATTCCAAGGATGACGTATAAACCTATTCTAGGGATGATCGGTGACTCAATCACACGATGAACATACAATCTTAAGGAAGGGGGAGGAGGATAAACATTTCAGCCTTTTGGTTTCTTTTCTTTTGAACGGCTAAAATGCATCTTGCATGTCATACTAGTAAAGTTAATTTAAAAAAAAAAACATTTAGCTTACATAACACAATATTGAGAATAACTTCTTCCTTATCCTCTTCCCTAACGCTCATCTTATTCTTTCCAATGACCTTTTAAAAGTAATGTTCTTCTCTCCACCTAGCTTCCATCAACCAAGAATCTCCCACCAGCTACAAAAGAGCATATATTCTCCCACCATGAAGCCCTCCGAATATATTCTCTTAGCTTCTTATAAACCTCTTCTTGTTTGCCAATCGCATGAGGCTCAAGCAGCCATCCTATGGAAACCTTACATTCCATCTTCAAATCTTCTTCACTCAATCATTTTATCATATCATTCATATTACTCTCTGCTGCCCTCTTCCCTTCACTGTATCATTTTCTCTTAAAACTTCTCATCTATTTTTCTCCTCTTCTATCCTCCACAGCAATATGTTTAATGGCACTCTATCTGTTCATTCTTTCAAAAGAAAAACCATACAGAGAGATACTGTGCATTGAAGGGGAGAAGGGAAGTGGAGGAGTAGTTCAAGTTTGTGAAGAAGCTAACTTCAGCTTGTATAATGATCATATTAGAGCAGGTTTTCTTTTCTTGAAAGGTGGTGGGAAATGGAATAGTGGGTTGGAAGAAGATGATGCTGTGATATTTGGAGGGAAGGTTGCTGTGGGAAGAAATATTGGTGAATTTGTTGAGAGTATTGATTCTTATGAAGTGGATTGCTTGGCTGAAGGATTGTGGAACTGTTACTTTGGAAGGTTTTCAAAATGGAATCATATTGAGAGTGTTTCGAAGGAAGAAAGTGACGCGAGTGAAGAGTAGGGGTCTCTTTAGGGCAGCTTTGTTATTACTTTACGTTTCAAATTGTTGAAACCTTTTTGTTTGGCTGTTACTTTTTTACGTTTTATTTAGAAATTTTTGAAGCAAAAGTTTCTCTTTATAATCAGATATGTAGCGTGGCGGCTACAAGGAAGTTGTTGTTTGACTCTTTCATAAGAAGAAATACATATAATATTCACAATAATTTTCAAAAAAGTTATTCTTCCCATATCAGTTCTACAACTATTTTTTAAAACAAGCTACAATTGCCCTAAACATATCCGAAGTTATACTTGTTTAATACAATAACAACAACATCAGGCCTTTATCCCACTTGAGCGGTCGGTCATATGTGACCTTTTATTTTCTATTTTGTCCTATTATCTTTGTTCGATATTATATTTAAATATAGATTTGTAATTGCTTGCATGTGCATGGAAAAAATTATATTAGAATTACTTTATACAAAATTTTTGTCTCAATAAATTGGATGATATATATACTAATAGTAAAAAATAATATATATAGATTAAAAAAGGAAAACAGAATGAAATTTATGAAAAATATATTTGAATATTTCATTCTCTATTTTTCTAGAAAATGATTTTTTATTTATTTTTTGATAAAAAAATGAAGGCCTTGAAATTTTGTTTTCTATGATCACCGACTAATATGGCATCAGTTGCAAGATTAACTGTAAATCTGTGGCTTTCTTTATTTTTTTTCCTAAATATAATGTTAATTTAAGGGTTCTATTTATTACTCCTATGTTAAATTTAATATCAATTTGGTCGAAAATTATCAAATGAGTTGAGGTAAGTAGCTATTTTGGAGTTGATCATATCAAGGTTGTGAAAATTGGACTTGGCGTCATATCAGAAATATGAGAGGTTCAAGGTTCAATGGTTCGACCAATGTTGAATTGGGGGTTGAATTAAATGGAGTAATAAATATTATAATTATTTAAATAAAAAATAAATATATAATAAATATATAATGATATAAATTTTAAAAACTTATAAATTTAATACAAATTATTACTAATTTAAGTTAAATTTAATATAAATTATTATAAAATATTGTTAATTTATGTTATATATTTAGATAAATTTTACAATCATTAATTATATATTAAATTCACATTAAAATTTTACATCTATAAATCATTCATATTAGATTATTTAAAATTAATAAATAGATACAAATTAATTTTTAATAATATTTATTTAAAAAAATAAATATAAAATAAATAAACAATTAAATATAATTAACCAATAAAATAAATTTTATTCTTATTCTTAAAAAAATTTAAATATATATAATGTATATGTTTTAAAGTAGAAATTCCAACTATTTGTTTAGTCTCATATTATTTGGGAGCTTTGTCTTGTGTTGTTTATATAGCTTTTTTTTATTTTTATGAGTTAAGAACTCACATGGGATGGTGAGACCATATGAGTATGATTTATTAGTGTGTAATTGATACAAAATCATTAAAAAATATTAAGTTATTATTACATAAAATGCGTTGTATTTAAATTGGCCAGTTGCACTAGTGGTTCAAATAGGTTCTCACCGGTTTTATATGTATTTATTCTCTTAGCTATTTTATTGGACTATTTTTTATTGAGATATAAATGAGGATTATAAAAATTTTAATTTAAAAAAGTTTAAAATAAAATTTATTTAATGATTAGTTTAGATTATCAAATTTAAAAATATATGTTATTAATTTAGTTGTTAAAAATTTTGTGTGTGCATTTTACATGCTAGAATATTCTTGATGGTAGAGAGAGAGAGAGAGAGAGAGAGAGAGAGAGAGAGAGAGTTTAATATCTTAGTTTAATGTGAAGATCCAACACACATATTAATAAAAGAATGTTATATGAGGAATCAAAATTTTTAAGTGAAAAATCAAGAAAAGAAAGAAATCATAGGGTCTGAGCAAGTTAAAATGATTATACTATTCTATGTCATTGGTTACAAATAATGCCACTCCCTGTGATTAGGGAAATTGTTGATACAATGTAGTAGATATGAACTATGTTGGATGGATTCCGTGATGGAAATTGGAGGAGTCTCAAGGCATTGGAGTTATTTTCAAGATATTTTTGATAGTTTGTTCAACTGTTCTCCTTTGAGGAGAGAAAATAAAAACCAAAAAGTCTAATATAATCTTAATCTTGAAGTCAAGAATCAAAGTTGGTGTTGATAGTGTGCATCAGCCTTACTAGTGATGGCTTGCATCAGCTTGTTGGTAATGACATGCATTGACTTTGTTGATGATAGCAGCAATGAAATTAATGAGTATGGATGTTGATATTAAGCAACGATAGTTGGAGACTATAGTCCAACGAAGATGAATGGGATATCATATGGAATGATGATGCTCGAGAGAATGTGGTTAGTTGATGGTAGCCTACAGAACATTGTTGAGTAACAATGGTTGGGGGACTTTAGTTAGGCGATGATGATTAGGAGACCATAATTGGGCTACAGTAGTCTAGTGATTGTGGTCAGGAAATCATAGTCAAACAATGATGGTTGGGAGGCCATGGTTGGATTACACGTTAAGTGATAGTGGTTGGGAGACCATAGTTAGTTGAAGGTGATAAGAAGATCGTAGTTGGTCGACATGGTCTAGAGCCGTAATTGGTTGATGGTGATTAGGAGATCCTAATTAGACTGTAGTGGAGACCAAAATCAGGTGATATTGGTTGGGAGAATGTAGCCGGGCGATGATGTTTGAGAAAACTAGTTGATTAATGATGGTCTGAAGAATGTAGTGAGGTGGTGTTAGTCAGGAGATCATAATTGAGAAACATCAGTTTGGAGTCGATATTCAAGAGACTATAGTTGGACAACAATAGAGTGATATTATAGTCGGTTAATAATGGTTGAGAGACAATAATCAGATGACTATAGTCAGGAGATCACAATCAGATGATAATGATTGAGAGATTATATTTGGGTTACAATTGTAAAGAGATCATAATTAGTCAAAGATGATTAGGTGACTATAATCTGGCGGTAATAGTTTGGCAACAGTGGCGGGGAAATCATAGCTAGGCCACAATGGTTGAGAAACTCTAATCCAACGATGGTGGTCAGATGATTGTAATTGGGTGATGATGGTCGAGGGATGATAGTTATGTGATGGTAGTTAATAGATCATAATCAGACAATGATGTTCGAGAGGTCATAGTTGGGCGATGATGATCGGGAGATTATAGTTAGGGATGGTGGTAGTTAGGGGATCTTCGTTAGACGATATTGGTCAGGAGATTGTTGTTAGGTGATGATGATTTGGATGACAATGATAATATGAAAATTATAATTGGGTGATGATAGTTAGATAACAATGGTTAGGTGATGACAATCTAATGGCATTAGTCGGGTGGTGTAATCCGATGGTGTTAGTGGGATGGTGATAGCCCAATGGAGGTGGTCAGTCGACTGTGATTCAATGACAGAGGTATGACGATGACAGTTTGATGGTGGTGCTTTGGCGACATCACTCTAATGATGGTGATCATGTGGCGATGATCTACTGGTAGGGGTTGTGGGTAACAACCTAATGGTGGGGGACTGACATAGGAGGTAGCAATGGTGACCTAAGGATGGAGCTCAAGCAGTGGTGATAGAGTCCAGGTGACAATAATCTGGCAACGATTATCCAATGGCAGTGGTAGGGTAGAGCTCTAGTATTCTTCAAATCTCTGAATTCTCTCATTTTCCCTTAATGCATAGAATGAGGGTCTATTTATAGATTTCTAGAGTCACATTCTAGTTAATCTAATCAAAACCTCCAAAATACTCGATCAAACATCCCGTATTGATTTTATTGATCATAGATTATTCTCTTAACATTTAAGTGCCTTAATATTTTAGAATTGAGTGATCTTGAACTCATTAAATTTCTCTCAGTGATACACTCAATTTCAATATAAGCATACAAGCTTTGGAGAACATTCAGTCTCCAAATTAATGCCCAAAATTTTTAAATCTGACTTTAAGTTTTTGATTTTAGCTCATCTGGACTCAGATTGGATCACATTTGGTATTGTTGAGTTCATCTCATTAAGACATTTAATTTAACAATAATTTTGCAAAAATTGGAGTGCATATGATCCTATATTAATTCAAATATGCCTCAAGATTGTGCTTTGTAATTGATCAAGTAGAATTTCTGATAACGTAGCATATATACAATTAACTTGAATTAATGAATTAATCACTCCTTTAAAATGTTCATAATAAATTCAATAAGTATACAAATGTGATATTAGAACAATTATCAAAATTATCATAAATTTCAATATTTAAATTAAACTAACAATTGTGGGAAAGAATAAAACCCCCCTTTCACAAAATCAAGCATCATATTCTTAAAAAATAATATTTAAATAATTAGCATAAGTAATTTGTTAGCTTATCTTCTCACCTACATAGTGCATAATTGCCTAAAGAATATTGTTAGTTTTTCTTGTAAATCTCTGCACTACTCGGTTCCAAATTTTCTTCTTTTTCTCTTTCAATAATCTATGTTCTTTTATTTCTTTCTTTCATTTGAACTTACTCTCTTATAATCTCTCAAGAAAATCTATAAAGTTATTATATTTGGGTTTTTTTTATTGTATTTTCTTATATAATGAATATTTTTTCTTGACTCTCACTATTATATGGCCATCATTAGAAATCTCATCTTTAATGACTATTAATTGCGTTATTTTTTGCCTCTTTGTAGAGTAACATAAGTTGAGCTCGTTTTAAACTTCTCTTCCATATAGAGATGAACAATCTTTCCTCTTGATAGAGAGGGGATAAAATTCTGTCTTTTATATGTGGGTTAGTCTATCCGACTTCTGTTGTTCAAATATTGAGGCACTAAGACTTCCGATTAATATCTAATCATAAATTATAATGAGCCTACCTAGCCGCCATTAGCCGTTAAACCCCCAAAAAATTATGAAATGTCAAATAAAAATATAAATATAATGGTTACTTTATAGTCCATACATAGCATTCCTATCATCCTCAAAATAATAAGCATTGCCACTAACTAATTTGATGATAATTTTCTATCATTATTATATATCATACAAATAAAAAAATATTTAAAATACATAAATTTCCAACATAAAATCATTGAATAATTTTTCTAAATAGATAAATCTAAATATGAAAAGTTAGTAAAAAAATATATAAAAAAGGTTGAGTGAATATGTAAATATGATAATAAATGTACCCACTTAAACAAAAAATAAGAAGAATTATGCCTTTGGATGAGAAGAGAGGAGAAGAAAATTAAGAGTAAGGAACTTGGATGGCTGATGCCTTGCATGAGCTTTTGTTCTATCGAGGAGACATCTGTGAAGAGTCTCCTGGTCTAATCAAGGTGATGGGGAGGTTAGTGATTAAAATATGTGAAGAGAAGAGGACAGTCATGGAAGGCAAGCGCCAAAATTAGATGGGAATGGGGAGGAAGTCATTGAGTTGTTGGATTATTCAAGAACAAGACAGATTTTCTGACAGAAAATTCAGTACTCCCATGACTGATGGATAAATTCGTAGATAATGTAAGTGGGTATCTGCTTGCTTTCCAATAGAGCTGTTTGTGGCACCGCAGTTTTATGGTTGGCTTTGGCTTCGCTTGTGACGGCTTTCTTACTGTTTTTTAAAATAATTTTTTATGTACTAAAAGTTGTTTTAAGAAGTAGTAAGAAAGCCGTCCCAAACGAAACTGTTGTTGAGCTTGAGGATTTTGTTTCAAGTGCCCCATGAAACTAAAGCCATTTGGATGAGAGAATGATGTTATAGTTATGCCGTTATATTATTCTCCATTTATGTGACTTTTGGTGAGTTCAAGTAGCTTAGCCAATGTTCTCTACCCATGAAACTAAAGCCATCTGAATGCGAGGATGATGTTATAGCTAAGATCAGCTCTATTTTTTTTCAATTTTTTGATCCCTGACTCTGTTATATTCCACCAGAAGAACTGTTCCAGAATGAAGAGTAAGGAGTTGTGGTCACTTTTCTTCTTTAATGCTTTCTGTTCGTTGTGGATTGAAAGAAACAAAAGAATTTCTGTACTTAAAAGACTTCCACCAACTCTCTTTGATTCTTTATTGTAGGTTACGTTGGATCACAACGGTCACCAATTTCAAATTTTGGCTAAACAATCTTTCCTACTCCATTTAAAGCTAACATTATTTAGGTAAGAGTTATTTCATTATTTGTGAATAACATACAATTATACTGAGAATATTGAGTAAAAAAAGATATTAGAGAAAGAAAAAGATATAAAAGAATTTTAAAGCTATATAAGAGAATAAATATAAATACAATATTTGCGTAGCATGATCGGAATGTCAAACATTATGAAGTCATCTATCAAGTTCCTAAGAAATCACTGGGCCCCGAAAAATATGAGATTACTCTCCCTTATTCAAAATTTTCTTCTGCATTTTTTTTATTGTCTTGGAGCTCTGGAATCTGCTGTCTCAATAATAAAAATAGAAGTTCCAAATGATAAAATTAATATTTCAAAAGATGATATAGACTTCATTTATGATAGCTTTCTTACTACTTTTTAAAAGCAGTTTTTTAGTACAAAAATTTTTAGCTAAAAAATTATTTTAAAAAGCAGTATGAAAGCTGTCTCAAAAGAAATCATAATCGCTAGCTTATTCGGCAAATGTAAATAAGAGGAAACTTCTTCAAAGAAGAAAAATAAACAGCTCATTACAGATGGTCAACTCAATTTTTCTCAATCATTCGATCCCCAACTCTGTTATTTTCCTCTAGAATGAAGAGTAAGGTGAAGTAGTTGTGGCCTCTTTTTTTCTTTCACTATAGGAAATTCATCAAATACCGGCAAAATTTCCAGCGGTCAAAGGACCGCCGGAATTTCCGACGGTTAGACCGGCAGATATTAACTGGCGGTTTGGGCGCCTGAATTTCCGGCGGTCCCTTGGCCACCGGGCATTATGCCGGTATTTGGTATATCCGACGCAGTTAACAGCGGATGAACTGCTCATATTTGATAATGGACAATTTTTCTGTAGAATTTAAAGCCACGTGGTCGCTCTGGATTGAGAGAAAAAAGAAAAAAAAAAAATTCTTTGCTTTGACACTTCTACCAACACTCTTTGATTCTTCATTGCAGGTAGAGCTTTGTCTGAACAATCTTTTCTACTCCATTTAAAGACAATGCTATGGGCTTCATAATTATGCTAATTAATCATAAGTTAAGCATCAATTAAATAAACTTTATTCTAACTAAAATATTAATATTATCAAAAAAAGTTGATTGTGCCCATGCATTATTTACTTTCAAGGAAAAAAAATAGAGAAGTATATTGTGATGCAAATTACATCAAAATAGGGTTCATAATCGTTGGATCTGCATTAAGATAAGTGTAAGATCTGCACTAATCTCAACATAAATCCAACGAATGTGGTCCTAACCTTACTGCAATTTGCAGTATTCATTGGCTCTTCACTTGAAAAAGGTTGGTGATGGTGTGAAGCTTTTAGGATGATAAGAGGAATCTAGCATGCTTATTTAGCTAAAAGTGATTCCTTGGGTGCCCACTCCCCTCATAAACTAAATTAACCTTTAAAAATATAAATAATTTTTTTTAAAATAAATAATGCGTTATTGTATAATTTGTAGCATAGAATAATTATATCATAATTTCAATATAAATATCTTATAATTTTAAAAGTAATAATAATAAATATCTTCGAAATGAAAAATATTTTTTTATATTTTATGACGTAGTACTTATAAGATAATATTACACGCACATCATTATATTTATCTGTGCATAATAAACGTGTCATATCAATTACTTTGTTATTATTATATTTTTTAGTCTATGGTTAAATATCTATTTGGCTAATATTTTATCAATTTGTTATAATCATATCTATTAGAGTGTGACTAATAAATTTTTTTTTTCATAACATCTTTGAAAGGCTTCTTTCAAGAAAAATAACTTTTTTATAATTTTGATTTTCTTACAGCAATTATAGTTATTATTTTTTTTAATACTTTCAAAAAATTTTTATACTGCGAAGTACTTTTTTACTATGATTTTAAAAAAAGTTACTTTTCATATAGCTTTATAATAATCATTATTAAAAGCTATATTTTGTTTGTGATGACTTTTATATTGCTTTACAATTTTCTAGTAAAATATTTTTAGCTCAAAAAATTTTATATTAAAAAGCTACTTTCAAAGCCAAAGCACAATAATCGCTGTGAAATAATCGCCATCACCGTCAAAACCTTCAAACTTACGACAATGGCGTAAGCATCACGCTACCAAGAGAGATTAGAGATCTTAACAAATTACCATTCCCGACGTTACAGTGAAGAAGAATAGTCAGATCATCAAGCAGGATAACTTAATCAATATGGATATTATTAAAGAAATGCGTAATAAATCCAACCGACAAAGTGGGCACAAATCCGACCGTTCAACACAGATGATGATGAGGAAAAGAAAAAGAACCAACTTTTACAATCATAACGGTCCTTAATCAGCTCTTAGGGGCTAACCGGCTCTTAATCTTCTCAACTTCTTTGGTGCCAATCTGAAACGCTTTGGTGAGCACATTGTCAGGAATCGCCGGCGAGGAGCCAAAGAGCGCGGCGGCTATAGCCTGCGTTCCAGGAAGCTGGCTGTTGAACGCGGCGATGACAGCGGCCGGCTTATCCTCGTTGTTCTTCTGGAAATGGACAAGCCCGCGGGGGAACACGAAGTTCTCCCCCTGAGTTATGCGTTTGGTAACGAGTTTATTCGCGGTGGTTATGAAGCCCACGTCGAGAGTGCCGTAAAGAACGAAAACCAGCTCGGTGGCGCGCGGGTGGGTGTGCGGTGGGTTCAGCCCTTTGGGAGCGTAGTCTATGCGGGACATGGAAATCCCGAGAGTGTTAAGCCCTGGAATCTTCTCCACGTTGGCCGCCGTGACGATGGAGCCCAAGGTGTTGTTTGTGGCGCCCGGTGCAGCGATACCCTTGAAGAAGAAGTCGTCGGGTGTCACGGCGGCGGAAGGCTTGCAGAGGAATCCGTTTACTTTGAGAGCTGAAGATTGGAAAAGAGAGCGCATTAGTTAGTAATTAGTTGGTGGGATTTAATAGATGGAGTGAGAAATTAATGAAGTTGGTTGGTGGTTGTATTACTGGAGTTGAGATCGGCGACGCAGATGTCTTGCAGGAGGTCGGGATCGGCGGCGAGGGTGGTGGCGGCGAGGGTGATAATGAGGAGGAGGAATTTGAGGAGGAAGGGAGATTTGGTGATGGCCGCCATGGGAATGTTTTGACTGAGAGAGGGGAGGAGGGGGGGATGCTCGGGAGATATAAAGGCGATTGCTTTGGGCGTGGAAGATGGAGGGAGTTGGAGGAGGATGTGATGTGGTAGACAGGAGAGCAGGAAAGTTGGACTTTGAAACAAAGGAAAGGGGGGCGATGAAGCCAAAGGGAAGGAGGATGGTTGAGCAGATTGATTGATTAATTAATTGTTTTTCCTAAAGTTGAAGATAACTAACGAAATTGGTGAGGTGGAATTGGAGAAGAGTCAGAGAGAGAGAGAGAGAGAGAGAGAGAGAGAGAGAGAGAGAGAGAGAGAGAGAAGATGATGGGGTGGAGTGAATTGGTGTTCATATATTAAATTTGAGTTTGAACTCAAATTAATTAATTAGTTCATCTTGATCAAGTGGTTGAGAGTTTTGACTATCAACAATAAAGTCTTAAGTTTGAGTCTTGAATTTAAGTCTTGTGTATCATCTCATTCATTTTGTCCTTGTACTACAATATATGATAAGAGCAAAATGTTTTATAATTTATTATATATTATATAGAATGATATAATATCAATTAATAAATATTTATGATGTATTTTTATTAATACATATTATAATATTTAAATAATTTTATAATGTATTACTCAGTAATTATTATATTTGAAATTATAATAAACATAAAATATTATTTATATTTATATATTAGATTATTCATCATTTTTAAAAAAGAAATACTCAATATTTATATCAAATATTTAGCAAATTTTCACACAGGTTTCGTATCGAACAAGAATCGAGCTTCTTAATGAGCTTTTTATCGAGTTCCTAATAACAAGCGTCTTATTGAATTTCTAATTGGGCTTCATATCAAGCATGTTTATGAGCTTGAAACGATATTATTCATGAATATAATGAGCCACACATGTACTTGTTCAAGCTTGTTTATTAAATCATCGATGATTTAAAAAAACATTAAAGCTTATTTGATTACTTAATTAAACGATCGCAAAGGAGTTATAATCGAGTCGAGCTTCAAATAGCTTGTCGAACGCTCAGTTTGGTTACATCCCTATTCATAAGAGACAAGCTCACACCTAGTTCTACTCTTTTTGCTATAATTATTTATACTTTTATTACTTTGGTTAAACTTTTCAGTGAATAATTTATTATCAGTCAAAACATCATCAAAGACTCATTTCATCTATTTAGAATTTGTTATAATGAGAAAAAGTCATTTAAGGAGTACTTTCAAATATTCTCTTATATATATAGCACGCTAAATTTTGAAAATTGACCTAGAGTTATTATGAGGTGTTTTCTTGGAAGTCTCCGCCTATAACTTTCTACTTCTCATCAATGCGAGGGACAATCTACTCTTCTATTGATCTTATTCATTGTGAATATGCACAAATAATTGCTGATGATGCCATGAGCACTCATTCAAAATTTGAATAATTCTCAAGCAAATATAAGAATTTATAATAAAATATTAATTGGCCTCCTAAACAATAAAAAAAAAAGTAAGAACAGTCAAGGGATAAAAAATACTCTTCTCGCCAAATTCAGCTTGAATCACCCAATTATATCCCATTAAATACATCTAAGGTTACATTCTAATGAAGATCTAAAATTTTGAACATCTCAAGCAGCTAAAATCTTTAAAAAATTTTAATGAGAGAGATCAATCTAATTATTATTATTTTCATCATTTAAGAGTGCATTCAATAAAAAAATATTTTTTTCAATTTGTGGACGAGATTGAATACCTAATTCACCAAGAATATCTTAGTAATTATTTATAAGAATAGAATGCAAATCATCGGAGAGATCAAAAGAGTCATAATAAGAAAGTTATTAGAATTATTGATTTTGAGTGCCAAAACAACTTATTTGCCTTTATACCATTATTGAAGGCAACCTAAAAAGTTTAGGTCCTTATCTCATTAAAATTTTTAAAAGAATTTATATGTTGACTTTTATTAGAGATAAATATATATATATATATATATATATATATATATATATATATATATATATATATATATATATATATATATAAGTAAAATTCTATTTAAATTATTGGTAAAGTCTTACTTTATAAATAACATTATATTTAATAGAAATCCCTATAAGACTTGCTTATGAGAATTCTTGATAAGAAGTTAATAGTAGACATGATCCTCATTAAAAAGACACTATGAGGCCAAGTGGCAAGCAGCATCTTCCCTCATAATGTGATGCCCCCGAAATCTAATTTGGAAGAATTATTCTTTTATCTTTTAATTTACACAGCCAGAGCTACTTTTTTCAGTATAAATACCAACAGAAATAAAATTATCGATCAAAATATTAATATATACATCTATATTTTTTTCCCAAAAATCATGTACAGTACTCAGGATCTATACAATAATAACATATCTATTCTGCCCTGAGTATAAAAGAATAACTAAAATAAAAAAATAGAATCTAAGGAATCCTGATCAGTCTCACACTCATGAACCTCTTCCCTAAACCTAAAATTATTTAACCACATATATTGAGCTCAAGAGCTTAGCAAGTAACTAAATCCTATAACTCAACTCATTCCACGACAAAAAAGTAACATGCATGGAAGCAGTCAAATCACAGCAGTAGTAATCACATGATCATGAATCAATACAAAAATATTAAAGCTCATATGCAGTAGTAATAGAATATGTAAACAGTAAAATAATATGGTATAAAAGTTAGTAAAACACTATAGTGGATAAATCAATAAACCAGTGCGGGTATCAAATTAATAAAGCAGTCATTATATCAATACTATCAATAAGTAAATTAATCATAAGTAAAATCAAAGAATCGGTAAAGAACTGTTAAACTCAGATTAATATAGTAAAATCCTATAACTATGTATATATACTATCTAATATGTCACATACTCAATATATTTAGGATCAGTACTGTGATGCCCCAGAATTAAATTTAGAAGAATTATTCTTTTAATCTTTTAATAAATAATAATCAAAGCTATCTAATATCATCTATCCATAATAACAACAAAAATAAATTCTATAATTCAAAATATTACTATACACATCTATATTTATTTCCAAAAATTATACGCAATACTCAAGATCTATAAAATTATATCATAATTATTCTATCCTGAGTACAAAAAAATAATAAATAGAAACAGAACCTAAAGAATCTGACCAGCCTCACACTTTTGCTCCCCTACTCTGACCTGAAATCATTTAACCACATATAATGAGCTTAAAAAGCCCAACATGTCACCAAAACTTACAACTGAATTCAAAGCACGATCAATGAGCAATATGCATGTCAACAATTAAATCATAAAAGTAGTATTCGTATGATCATTTAATCAATGTAGAAATAGAAAAATTTACATGTAGCAGTAGTATAATCTGTAAATAATAAAATACTAAGGTACATAAGCCAGTAAAGTAGTAACCCAGTATAAGTGTCAAATCTATAAATCAATCATGTCTCCGTAATCGGATAAAATATCAGATCAAAATATCGATAAAGACAGTCAAAATAAAATCAATACAGTAAAATTATATAATAGTGTATCCATACTATTAAGGTATTCTATATCATGTGCTCAGTATATCACATGCATAATATCAGTACAGTGAATCAATAGTATCAAATAGTATTAGTATATATATCAGTAATAGTAACAACCCAATAGTATGAGTAGTATAATAATACAATAATAGTAAATTCGTATAGTAATAATAAATTCGTATAATAATAAGAATAATATTTTAAAAATATGTATTTCAGTAATCACATTAAACAAGTAAAAAGTCTTGGTTATCACGGTATTTTTCAGTGTTAGTATCAGTATTACTAAATTGTTGACTCAATAAATAAAGTCGTCACTCTTTGCCCATCAACATAGTAATAATCTCCTTATAACTCCTAACCAGTGTATCACGTGAATTAGTAGAAGATAACACCAAATTACAATATTTAAAGAAAAGTTCGTCGACCCACCATCATGTACATGTCAATCAATCTCCAACCAACGGGTCAACCAATCTTTACTTATTTTTTACTCATACACATTATTATCATAATATTATAACAGTAATAGCGACCAACTATTACTCAAGCACATATCCACATCCATTTTCAATACATTGTACAAAATAAGGCATAATTGAGCTTAATTCAAAAATATCAAAATGTCATAACGGTAGATAACAAAAATTCTATCAGGCAAAAATAGACATTTTTAAAAAAATTATCAAAATATTAGGAATTGTATAAAATGATATTTTAAAATTTTTATTGTACTACATTACTATTTTTAAACATCAAATAAAATTTTTGGGTAGATAAAAATTGTTACATTTTCAAAATCACATAGTAAAAAAATCTCAAATAAATACTTAAAATACTCATAATCATGATCTCTATAACATACAAAAAATTATGCAATAAAAGTTTTGCCAATACCAAGTTATTCACATTTTTCGGTAACAGAAACATAAATTTGATCAGAAAAATATCAAAAATATAAAATCTTTGAAATCAAAAATAGGATAAAAATTCCTTACAGCGAGATGAGCAAATATCCCAACATGCTCGATAGACAAAAATCACATCGCGGCCTCCAAATCTAAATTTTTCCTTTCTCTCTCTTCTCTTTCTCTAAAAATTCCTCAAATCAAGTTTTATTAACCGAAATCAAAGAGACTAATGGCTTAAGAAGGAAGTCTTGAGTGCTTTTAGATATTATAATAAAATATTAATATAATATTAATATAATTATTTAATTTAATTAATTTTTTAGTATAAAATCTAAATAAATCATTTTAGGACTTAAAAAATTATAGAAAAATATTCATAAAATAAATCATTTTATTTAAAAAATATTAATAAAATTATTTTGCAAAACGGACACCTAACAGTTTAAAAATTCTCACTTGTATCGATATGTGCCAATTTCTTAAGGAATTTCACCGACGCCTAAAAATTATGAAAATATTCGTGTAAGTAAAATACTACAATCAAAATATTATGTTAAAGATGATTTATAATTTGGAGTAATAATGACTCTAAAAAAAAATTATTTACTTGGGTCAAAAAAATGAGTTATTATAAGTATAGTGAATTAGAAGTATCAAATAATATCGATGTTCGTATCGGTAATAGTAAAATCAGTGGTGTTGCGGACTCAAATATACGCGACGATAGAGTTTAATATTTCCGTCTCAGCGTTGTACGTATATTCAGCACACAAACAGAATCGAAATAGTAACACCAGGATTTTTACGTGGAAAACCCTGGAAAGGGAAAAAACCACGGGGCCACGCCCAGTTGAAATAGTTCCACTAGTGTCGTTTGAAGTACACGAGGCTGATCCGTCCTTTAAATTCAGGACGATCAGATTACAATGAGTATCAGTTACAAGGACAAGCAGAGTTCCGACGTCACTCGGGGTGTCGAGCAGAATTCCGGCGTCACTTGGAAAGAAGTCCGGCGTCGGGTAGAATTCCGGCGTCGGGCAGAGTTCCGATGTTGCTCCCGTGTCGGGCAGAGCTCCGGCGTCCCTCGGGCGCCTGGTGGTGCTTCGGTGGTGTTCCGGCAGTGTTCCAGCGGAGTTCCGGCGGTGTTCCGGCGGTGGTCGAGGAGGAGTTATTCCCTCCTAGACTTCTCTCCTCTTCTTCTTCTCTTTCTTCTCTTCTTCTCTTCTTGGCTTGGGTCCCCTCTTAAGAGAAATGAGGGGCTATTTATAGTTTTTCTGGAGTGGCATAGCTCGTAAATATGTGAGGGATCAGGGGCGAATAGGGAGTGATCCGGATGAACGGCCGATATTGAATCCCTTGATCATGAACCGTTTATCAAGCATTTGAAGGTCTTAGTGATATCAGAATTCTGCGATCTTGGGCTCGTTGGATTCGTCTCGTCGAGCCGCTCGATTCGAGTATAAGCTCGCCAAAATCGGAGACCGTTTGGTAACTCAAATTGCTGTTCGATGCTTCCAATAGCATTTCGGGTACTTGATTTGGACTCGTTTGGGCTCGGATTGAGTCGAATTTGGTGTTGTTGGATTTGTATTTCCGAGACGCTCAGTTTGACTATAAGCTTGCTGAAATCGGAGTTTAAATGGTCTCCGAATTAATTTTTGAAGTTTCCAACTTGAGTTTTTCCTCGAGATTCGTGCCCGATCAAGATAATTTTTCGATGACGTATCAGTTGCCCCCCTATTTTTGGACGTCAAAGCTCCAGGAGTCCAAAAATATATGTGTCGGCTTTTCACTTTGGCAAAATCGCAAAAATTTGCGTTCCAAAAATTAAATGTTTGCTCGAACTCAATCATAGAGGTCCCGTTGAGCTCCGAAAGTGTCAAAATTGAGTCCGGAACGTCGAAAAACGTATCCGGGGACCCCAAAAACGTCGAATTTGGACCGTCCGGGCCCGAAATTGGAGCCCGGGAACGCGTAGGCGGCCGAACCGGCCGGCCGGCCGGCCGGCCGCCGGCAGCCGCAGCCGGCGGCGGCGCCCGCGCCAGCGGGCGCGTCTGCCCGCTGAACCGCGCGGAACCGCGCGGTTATAACCGCGCGGGGCGCGGTTACATTTTAAAAAAAAAAATTTTTTTTTTTTTTTTAAATTTGCGGGTCCCACATGAGAAAAAATCCGAAAAAATCCGAAAAAATTCCGAAAATTTTGAAAAATTTCAGGAAATTTAATAGAATTTTGGAATCCTCCCCCCCTTAAAGAAAACTATAAATAGACCCCCAGGGCCTAGTAGAAACTTGCCCCTTCTTCCTTTCTCCCTCTGGCTTTTGGCATTTTGAGGCTTTCCGCCGTTTTTGAGTAGGTGACTTTCCCTACTTAACTCGGCGCCCCTCCATTTGCGCAGAAGTTAGAGTATTCCTCTCTTCTCCTCTCTAGTTTCTGGCATTTTGAGGCTTTCCGCCGTTTTTGAGTAGGTGACTTTCCCTACTTAACTCGGCGCCCCTCCCTTTGCGCAGAAGTTAGAGTATTCCTCTCTTCTCCTCTCTAGTTTCTGGCATTTTGAGGCTTTCCGCCGTTTTTGAGTAGGTGACTTTCCCTACTTAACTCGGCGCCCCTCCCTTTGCGCAGAAGTTAGAGTATTCCTCTCTTTTTTCTCTTATTCTGACTTTCTGACAGTTGAGGCATTCCGATGTTATTCAGTAGGTGATTTTCCCTACTTGAGACAACGCCCCTCCTCTTGTACAGGAGTTAGAAATTTCTTTTCTTTTTCATTCCTTCATGTGGAGGTGAGATGTTAGTCGGAGGGAGTCTGACGGCGGTCAGCGGCCGGGCGGTGGTCCGACGAAGGTCGGGCTGAAGTTCGATGGCGGTTCGCGACTGGGCGGTGGTCCGACGAAGGTCGGGATGAAGTCTGGCGGCGGTCAGCGGCCGGGTGGAAGTTCGGCGGCAGGAAGAAGTACGGCGTCGGGTAGAACTCCGACGAAAATCTGTCGGCCAGAAGAAGTCCCACGACGGGTAGAAATTTGGTGTCGGGTAGAAGCCCGACAAACATCTGACGACAGGCAGAAGTCCGACGTCGCGTAAAAGTACAGCGTCGGGTAGATATCCGACGGGGGTCTGACGACTGGCTGAAGTCCGACGTTGGGTAGAAGTTTAGCGTCGAGTTGAAGTCCGACGAGGGTCTGGCGGCGTGTAGAAGTCCTCCAACGGGAGGAAGCTTAGCATCGAATAGAATTTCGGTGTTAGTTTGTCGATGATGGACGATCGGGTGGAAGTCTGTTGGCAGTCAACGACCAAGTTGGGAGCAGAAGGAGAGAGTTCAACGGTGTTGCTATCAGCAGTTGAACGAGAAGCCGATGATGACTGATATGAAGTAAAGGACCGCCGGCAGATATCCGACGAAGGGTCGATGATGGCGGGTGTCTAGTGGCATTGTGTTAAGGCAATATTCATCCATACTGAAGTGTGCCAACATCAGATATTACTGGATCAAGGAGCCGAAGTAGTGTGATATGCCAACATTTTGGCAATACACTAACACTGAGTGGAGATCTGATGATGATCCAGTTATGTCCTTTCTTTGAAGGAGCAGTTGTAGGAGAAGCTTGCGTGCAGTAAGGGAGAAGTCACTTAAATCCACCAAGGATATTTGACTGTGTTAAAGTTGCTTATTGCTTGATGACGTTAAGGGAAGATGTTAGATTAAATCTCCCCAAGAATGATCTTCCAATGATTGGGATACAAGACATCATCTAATGACATTTGACCTATATGAGGTTGTATGTCAGAGCCCTGCTCGACGACGTTAACCTTTATGGAAGAGGTCGAGAGAATCCACCAAGGATGTGAGACCTATTCGAGGTTGTATGTCAGAGCCCTGCTCGATGACGTTAACCTTTATGGAAGAGGTCGAGAGAATCCACCAAGGATGTGAGACCTATCCGAGGTTGTATGTCGGAGCCTTTGCTCGACGACGTTAACCTGTATGGAAGAGGTCGAGAGAATCCACCAAGGATGTGAGACCTATCCGAGGTTGTATGTCGGAGCCTTTGCTCGACGACGTTAACCTGTATGGAAGAGGTCGAGAGAATCCACCAAGGATGTGAGACCTATCCGAGGTTGTATGTCGGAGCCTTTGCTCGACGACGTTAACCTGTATGGAAGAGGTCGAGAGAATCCACCAAGGATGTGAGACCTATCCGAGGTTGTATGTCGGAGCCTTTGCTCGATGACGTTAACCTGTGTGGAAGAGGTCAGATCGAATCCCCCTGGGATTGATCATCCAGTGATTGAGACACAATAAAGATTGTGTATTTCTCGAATCAAGGATAAAGAGACTATATTTGTCAGTAGTTTTTCATTGTCATTTATATTCTTTTTTAAAGAAAGAGACAATATCAAAACTGGACGAACAACACATTATATTACTGTAATACAATAATTCCCTTGTACAATAAAAGAGATACATATAGGGACAACCACATCATTTGACTTGGTAGAAATACTAAGGATATTAGAGTGACATCCTACTGATCATAGAAGAGATACATGGTGACACATGACAAGTAGTATTACTAACACAAAGGTTCAAGTTGCAGCATTACTCAATCTCACCAACCATTTGAATATTATTTAATGGTTGTCTTTGTTGTTGATTTTGCCCCCCAGTGGGGCGAGCTTCTTCTCGGGTAGGTGGGTTCCCAATAAACTGTCGAAGATAGCCCTGGCGGATAAATCTTTCAATCTCATCCTTAAGTTGTCAACATGCTTCAGTAGTGTGGCCACGACTACGATGAAAGTGACAGTACTGATCTTGATTTCCTGTATTTGGCTTCGAAGGATGCGGCCATTTCACTTTGTCCTGATCTTGAATCGCCATTAACACATTTGCTCGAGATGTGTTGAGCGGAGTGTACTCTTTCTCCTGCCGAGGTTCTCGTTGTGGTAATGGGGGCCTAGGAGGTATATTGCTATTCCCTTGCTTTTTCTGTTGTAAGGAAGAATTATCCATCCCAGGAGCACCTTTGCGCTTCCCATTTGTCTGCTCGAATTGCTTTCTGTGAGCATTTATGGCTTCATCTGCGGAGATTTGTGCCTCCACACGATGAATCAGGTCGGCGTATGAATGAACCGTATCTCGCATAAGAGCTGAATAAAAGGGGCCAGGACGGAGGCCACCAAGAAAGACTCCTCGGAGCAGTTCTGGGTCCACTCCCGGAATCTGTCGAGCCTCGGTGGAAAACCGTTGAAAATATTCTTTTAATGTTTCTCCCTCGTTCTGACGGATCCCAGAGAGATGAGAAGAATCCTTAGTAATTCTTCGGTTGGCTACGAACTGTTCGACAAATACTTTGGCCAATTTGACGAATGAAGGGATCGTTCCAGATGGAAGAGAATAGAACCATGTTCGCGCCTGTCCTTTGAGTGTAGTAGGAAAAACCTGGCATAGGAGTGCATCAGATGCTCGCTGGATATGCATGATAGTTCTGTAATGATCGATGTGCTCGTACGGGTCGGATGTCCCGTCGTAGGAATCGATGCTTGGTAGTTTAAATCCTGCCGGAATAGCGTGTTGAAGAATAGCTTCTGTCAAGGGTGACGACTTCTGCAAGTCCCACTGACGAAGGGGTTGCTTTATGCCTCCTGTAAGGAACTCTTCTCGGACCAATCGTCGCAGTTCGTGACGAAGGGCATTGCGAGGGAGCTCAGCAATGTGTGGTCGGGCCAACTCTTCGGGGAGGTCTAAAGGAATACGAGGTTGCCGACCTGTGTGCGAAGGATGAGTAGAACTTGCTGTATCAGCCAGTTCATTATCTTGATGTGACTGCAGATGTCTCCTTGGCGGAGGAAGAGGAATTTCTGCTTGAAGATGTTCGAGTTCAACAGCTTCTACCCGTGGTGGATCTCGAGGGAGAAGAACCTCCTCCTGTGGTGCTAGTTCCGGTTGTCGAGTCCCTCGTAGGAGTTGTAGGATCTCGTTCTGAGATTCTTCCATTTTTCGGATTCGCTCCTCCAAAGAAGGCCCTGAGGTTCCTTCTCCAGCAATGTGTTGCCCCCCAGGATGAAAGGAGGCAGAAACTTGATGTCTATGATTTATAGACTGGTTTCTGGATTGATGAGAGTGAGAGCGGGAGGCTCCTATGAGGCGATTGCTACGCCTATTGGCCATCGTAGCAATACTTGAAGTTGTGGGATAGTTTCCCACAGACGGCGCCAAACTGTTGCGGACTCAAATATACGCGACGATAGAGTTTAATATTTCCGTCTCAGCGTTGTACGTATATTCAGCACACAAACAGAATCGAAATAGTAACACCAGGATTTTTACGTGGAAAACCCTGGAAAGGGAAAAAACCACGGGGCCACGCCCAGTTGAAATAGTTCCACTAGTGTCGTTTGAAGTACACGAGGCTGATCCGTCCTTTAAATTCAGGACGATCAGATTACAATGAGTATCAGTTACAAGGACAAGCAGAGTTCCGACGTCACTCGGGGTGTCGAGCAGAATTCCGGCGTCACTTGGAAAGAAGTCCGGCGTCGGGTAGAATTCCGGCGTCGGGCAGAGTTCCGATGTTGCTCCCGTGTCGGGCAGAGCTCCGGCGTCCCTCGGGCGCCTGGTGGTGCTTCGGTGGTGTTCCGGCAGTGTTCCAGCGGAGTTCCGGCGGTGTTCCGGCGGTGGTCGAGGAGGAGTTATTCCCTCCTAGACTTCTCTCCTCTTCTTCTTCTCTTTCTTCTCTTCTTCTCTTCTTGGCTTGGGTCCCCTCTTAAGAGAAATGAGGGGCTATTTATAGTTTTTCTGGAGTGGCATAGCTCGTAAATATGTGAGGGATCAGGGGCGAATAGGGAGTGATCCGGATGAACGGCCGATATTGAATCCCTTGATCGTGAACCGTTTATCAAGCATTTGAAGGTCTTAGTGATATCAGAATTCTGCGATCTTGGGCTCGTTGGATTCGTCTCGTCGAGCCGCTCGATTCGAGTATAAGCTCGCCAAAATCGGAGACCGTTTGGTAACTCAAATTGCTGTTCGATGCTTCCAATAGCACTTCGGGTACTTGATTTGGACTCGTTTGGGCTCGGATTGAGTCGAATTTGGTGTTGTTGGATTTGTATTTCCGAGACGCTCAGTTTGACTATAAGCTTGCTGAAATCGGAGTTTAAATGGTCTCCGAATTAATTTTTGAAGTTTCCAACTTGAGTTTTTCCTCGAGATTCGTGCCCGATCAAGATAATTTTTCGATGACGTATCAAGTGGTAAGAGCAGTAAAATAATATTATAATAGTAATTTCATGTAGTAATAATAAATTTATATAATAATAAAAATAAAGCATCAATAACATATATTTTAATAATCACACTTGCATCAATATTAGTAAATCATTGACTTAGTAAATAGGCCCATCACTCTTTGCCTGTTGGTATAATAATCACCTCTTTATAATTCTCAATCAGTATCACGTGAATCAGTAAATGATAACATGAAATCACATATTTATAGGAAGGTCTGCCAGCCTACTATCCTTTATAGGTTAATCAGTCTCTAGCCAAAGTCAATGAATAATCAGTCTTTACTTATTTTTCCCCGCAGATATATTATTATCATAATATTATAATAGTAATAACGACTAGCTATTTCTAAATCACATAAGCACATTTATTTTCAATGTGTTATAATAAATAAAATATAATTGGGCTTAATTCAAAAAATATCAAAATATCTTAATGGTATACAACAGAAAACCCTACTAAGCATAAATTCACATTTTCAAAAACTAACAAAATTACTAGAGATTGTATATACAAATATTTTGAAGCTTTAATTGAACTAACACTATTTTTAGATGTTAATATAAATTTTTGAATTGATAAAAATTATTGCTTTTTCATAATCATCCAGTGAAAATGTAACAGCACAAACTCTTAACTATCAAGATATTATCCGCTTTGGCCTAAAGGCCTCACGATTCTGTCCTATTGGTATAACTTCCTAGGAGGTCACCCAGCCCAAGATTTTTTTTGGATGAGCATACTTAACTGCAGAGTTTCTTAATAAAATTTTGATCATTGCACCAAAAAGCACCTCGATGTTTAAGAGTTTAATTTTTTTTATTTAGGGGTTTCATAATCTTTCACTTAAGTAATTGACATCCTCGCCAGTATTTTTATCCCAGAATCATCCACCAGGCAGATAGGATTCTGGAGGTGACCCCTACAAGTTCAAATGGTAACTCCTGTCACATAGCACTTTGTCCCATATATGATTCAAAAGGTTGCTCACATGGCATAACACTTTGTATTACATGATACTTAGTTCTTGTATCACTCTGATACCATTTGTAACATCTCAAACTCTTAATTATCGAGATATTATCCTCTTAGACCTAAGGGCCTCATGATTTTATCATGTTGGTGTAACTTCCCAGGAAGTAACCCATCTTAGGATTTCTCTGAGATGAGCACGCTTAACTGTGGAGTTTCTTAATAAAATTTTGACCATTACACCAAAATGCATCTTGATATTTAAGAGTTTAGCATTTTTTTTACTTAAGGGGTTTTATTGAAAAATCTCAAATAAATATTCAAAATATTCATAATTTTAATCTTTATAACATATAAAAAATTACACGGTATAATTTTTACCAATACAAAATTATTCTCATTTTTCAGTAATGAAATTCAAATTTGATCAAAAAATATTAAAAATATTAAATTATTGAAATAAAAAATAGAATAATAGTTCCTTACAATGAGACGACAAATCTTTGAACATAACGGATTAACAAAAATTGCTTTATAGCCTCCAAACCCAAGCTTCTATTTTCTCACTCATCTCTTTTCTATCGTATTTCACTTTTTTTTTCTCTTCTTCATGTTTTAGCCGAATGAAGGAAATCTATCAATGGGATTTATGAGGGGCTTAAGATATTTTAATATAATATTAATATAATTATATAATTTAATGAATTTTTATTATAAATTCATTTTTTACTTCAAAAATTATAAAAAAAATCCATAAAATAACTCATTTTATTTAAAAAATTATGGTGAAATCAATTTGCAAAATAGATACCTGATGATCCCAAAATCTCCACTTGTACCGACATGTATCAATTTCTTAAGTATTTCTATGAGTGCCCAAAAATTTTAAAATATTTAGTGTAATTAAATCACTATAATATATATTTTATGACGAAAAAGATTTATGATTTAGACTTATAATGACTCTAAAAAAAGTTTTTTTGATTAGATTTAAATACGGGCCATTACACACAATATATCTTTGTAAGGCACGCCCAAGAGGTAGCAGCATAAGAAGATTGTAATGAACATGGTCTTCACCAAAAAATTATGATGGTAAGTGATTGATAGAGACTTCACCCCTTTAAAAATTAAAGAAGGCTAAAAATCTTCAAAGGTATGTGCTTCTCTAGTCATCTGAAAATCCTAGAAGACATGCCTAAAAAGGCACATGTTCCTCTAGTTCTGTAGAAAATATTAGAATGTTAAAAGTCTCATAAGAAAATATAAAAAGACTTAAAACCTTAGAAAATATATAATTCTTTGATTCTCTAAAAATCTTAAAAGACTAAAAGTCTTAGAAGGTACATGCATGTTTCTTTAGTTCTCCAAAAATATCATAAGGCTAAAAGCCTTATATGATACATGTTTCTTAAATAGCTTAAAGCCTCAGAAAATTCAGGTTTCTTTGAATTTTTAAAATTCTCAGAATGTTAAAAGCCTAAGAATGTATATATTTTTCTGGCTCTCTAAAAATATCAGAAGGCTACAATCCTCAGAAGATACTTCCTTAGCTTCTTCAAAAATCTCAAAGATTAAAAACTTCAAAAGATACAAGTTTCTAAAAAAATCTAAAAAGTTAAAGTTTTATTAGTTAAAGGTTATCCAAAAATCTTCAAAAGATTGAAACTTCAGAAAGTCCTTATCACTAAGAAATTGAGGTCATTATGTTCTAATTAAGGGGGCATATCTTAAAACTCAAAGAACCAACTGTGACATGCAGAATATCTAACCAGGCTTGAAGATTTCAAATATATCTCAAAGATATATAAAAGACTTAGTCTCTTCTAGGGGGCAAGTTATCATAAATTTGAATTACTTTTACACGAAGATAGATAGTTCATTACTTTTAACAAATTAATTACAAATACCAATCAAATTTTTATATTAGCATATGAAGAAATATATACTTCAACGTCATATACAAAAATATTGGAGTTTATGATGTCAACACACAGTCTTCTACATCCTATAGATCTTTAAACTCTTGCATTAATTTTCAACGAGTGGTCACTTCTCTCTTGTAGCTTGATGAAATAATGTAAATTTTATCTCACATATATCACATCTCAAAAGATTTCAATGACTTCAATATAAACATTGGTGCTTGATATCACCAATATTATCACAAAATTTTAATATCAAACTGAAAGTCAAAACTATCTTTGATAGTATCTAAAATGAATGAAGTACTTTCTTTAATATCATCTCTTGTGAGAACCACATCAAATTTTGACAATAATTATCTCCCCTATTGGGGGAAAAATTTGAAACTTCAAAATGAGATAAAAAAATCTTTAAATTTGGATCCTAATCCCTCCAAATGAAAACAATTGAACACACTTCAAGAGAAAGACCGTGGTGCTGCCACAAAAGATTTAAAATATCAGATGCACCTCACAACTCTGCTTATACAGGGTGATTTGGTACTTTTGATATAGAAAATACAAGATCTTATTAAAGGGAGAATTTTTCACCTATTAAAGATAGTATCAAGCATATTTTAGGAGATAGAACTAAAACCTACAAAGAAGAAATTGACAGAGATGTTTTTCCCATAACTCTATCTATGAAGGATAATTTGTTACTAGTAGAGGAGTATTAGAGCATGGCAGGGAGATAGGAATTGCTTATGCAAGATAATGGAAAATATCTTTTAAGAGAAGATAAGTGAATTTATCTCCTCCTTGTGCTGCCTTACTCTTTTTATAATTTTCTTTTTTTTTCTTATTGCTTTTTGAAAAAAAAAAGTCTCTAGTAAGAGACTTCCTTTTTAAAGGCATCCCATGCTAAAAGGTGCAGACCCAATTGCCCATTAACACTAGCTCCACTGATGATGGCCGGCGGCTAATTGGTCAGATCAGTCTAATCTAATCTATATGCAAGCCTAAACAAATCAAATTAAATATTTTTGGAGTTCTTGGGACTATTTTTTGATATTTCGCATTTGATTTTGGCACATTTAAAGCCTAATAAAGCCTATATTATCAAACTCAAGCAATTTTAAAGATTTAATTATAGCAAATCTATTCAATAATTTTGCTCCAAACGATGCCATTAACTAAAAAATGATTGAATTTATAATTTAGAAATTTTTATTTGGTTCATGGCTCCAATAAGAGATCAATGTTGATGTCCGAGAATAATCGTGCCTCATAGTTTTTTGGAATTATAATTTGACACTTTCAAAGATTGAAAGAATTTTTCAAATGACATAGACTTTAATGTCCAATAATAATGGGGGCAAATGATGTCTCAAAAAAATTTTAAGAATTAAATCAAGATCATCTTAACTCAAATTTTAACAATCTTTTATTCAAATTGAATATCTTAACAAGGCGAATTCATTGATATCCCAAGTGATTTAATCTGGCTCTGAATGAAGCAAATCCATCTTATGAAGCATAATTAAAATCTTTAAGACATAAATTGAATGACCAAATAATCTCTAAATCTTACATGTTTATAGTCAAATTAAACGTATTGACGAAATGAATTCAACAAGTTCAAAATCATATGAATTTGAATTCATTAAGTTACTGGAATACTGATAGAAATGATATATGATTAAAGGAAATAAAATAAGTTATTTAATAGAGTATTTTCTTTTTAACAAATTTGGTCAAATATATCAAATCACCCCTCTCAAAAAGCTATAAATAAGGCTTAGAGAGGTTTTGGAGTGGAGAGATCTGAGGAAGTCCCTAATACTATCTAATGATTGCTGCAGACGACTACCATCAACAACCACAATCCCCATCATTTGATTACTAACATTTGATCCTATCATTTGACATTGTATAATTGCCCACACTTTCCATCATTTCTTATGTAATCTTTAAATCGGGAATCAAATAATTATTCACAATTATATAATCACTTATTCATAAATTTATGGGGATGAACAAACTCTTGTATTTATAATTAAATGGTAGATTATTACAACTGGGTCAGACTTCATGACTTCTCCCCTTTTTGAAAATTTTCACCTTCTATTTGTATATATGGATCTGTTTACAAAACTAAAATATTAAGCATAATTTCTCTACCACTATAAATTTCGTAGCATCTAGAATCATTTTATATTTTTGCATTTTTATTTATATTTTAACATGAAATAAAATATGTTTGATATTTTTAGTTTTTGCTATTTTGTTTTATTTTATAATGTATAAAAATTATTATTGCCAATGAAACAATGAGGGCAGCGGTAACCACGGGTGACCAAGGACCCGATGATGGCGACGACGATCTCCAGAGCCCACCACCAATAATGATGGAAGTGGCAACTGGTCGAGGTAGAGGTAGTGATGACCGGCGATGATATGTGGCTAGCGGACCTAATTGATGACTTTAACGACACTCAAAACACCTACAAACGATTTCGATTATTATTTTTAGAACAATTTTGATTTATTTTTAAAATAAAAATAATCCCCAAACACAACAAATAAATATATTTTATGATAATGAAATTGATGTCAAACAAACCCTAAGCAAATGGGCTACTCCTACTCCACCAAGAAAAGGAATTCATCCAAGCCAAAGACACCACCTCGGGTGCTCTCACCAAAGGCTATAGCTGAAGAGACAACGGGTTAGCCACCAACCACTCAATAACACCAGCTTGAAGGCCCATGCTCACGTGACAAGCATGAGAAAATTATGGCACCTATATGAATTTTTTTTTTTAATAAATAAGGAAGGAATTTTATATTAAATATTTAATTAGTTTAAAATATAACATAATTTTAATTATTAAAAAAAAAAGTGGTTTGAGGCAAGTTAGAAGTAAGAAGGGTATAAAATTAGTTATAGATCTAATTCTATATCCATTGTGATGATCCAGTTTTAGCTATTGGGTGTAGTTGAGTTAGGCTGACTCGTGAGATGGATCCAGCTCGACTTGATAAATGACTCGTGAACTAAACACAATGAGATGATGAGCCAAACTTGAGTCAGCCTCATCTCGACTGGTTAACTTGTTAGTCAGCCTATTTAAAAAATATTAATATAAATATACTTAAAATTTATAAAATATTCAGTAATTTTAGTATAACCTAGCATTAATATTCAAATATAATATCTATAACTACTTCCCCATGGGAATAACGACTAGCTCGCTAATCTCCAAATTATTGTTAGAATAAATCAGCTAGAAACTTTGAATAATATTTGTAATGATTATCTATGGAATTAGATTTAATTAAGTATGGTCAGTCTTTGAGAATAAGTGCCTATTTTATTCAAACAAGATCTAGATAATCATAAAGAGACTTAGGTTTCGTTTGGGATGACTTTTTTACTGCTTCTTAAAGCAGTTTTTTAGTACAAAAATTTTTATTTTTTGTACTAAAAAGCTTCTTTAAGAAGCAATAAAAAAGCCGCCCCAAACAAAGCCTTAGTCAATGAAGGAAAAAAGAAGTTTTTTTTATAAGTAGGAGCTTAGTTTTCAATTTCAATCTTCTATTTTCATACATAAGAATCCTATTTAGAGAGGACCTCAAAACTTTCTTATTTTCTCAAGATGAAAATAATAATAAAATATAATAAAATACAACTCAAATGATATGAAATATTAAGATGATTGGATAACTATCGTGAGTTCTGGTCTAGTTCACAACAAAGTGCTACGAAGTCGATTGAACCAGTGGGGTGCGGTGCAGAGTAGGCGACAACGATATGACCGACGGTGCGATGAGAGGGATAATGAGTTCATGTCATCATATTTTTGTTGAAATTTAAAAATTTAAATATTATATAAGCAAAAAATAAAATTTAGATATTAAATATTTAAATTAAAAATTTTTAATGATATGCATGTAAATCCCCCGACAATTAATCAATCAATCTGCTCAACCATCTTCCTTCCTCTTTGGCTTCATCGCCCCCTTTTCTTTGTTTCCAAGTCCCACTTTCCTCCTCTCCTGTCTCTCCCATCACATCCTCATCCAACTCCCTCCATCCTCCACGCCAAAGCTATCACCTTTATAACTCCTAAACATCCCTCCCCCCTTCCGCTCTCTCAGTCAAAACATTCCCATGGCGGCCATCACCAAATCTCCCTTCCTCCTCCTCATTATCACCCTCGCCGCCACCACCCTCGCCGCCGATCCCGACCTCCTGCAAGACATCTGCGTCGCCGATCTCAACTCCAGTAATACAACCACCAACCAACTTCATTAATTTCTCACTCCATCTATTAAATCCCACCAACTAATTACTAACTAATGCGCTCTCTTTTCCAATCTTCAGCTCTCAAAGTAAACGGATTCCCCTGCAAGCCTTCGGCCGCCGTGACACCCGACGACTTCTTCTTCAAGGGTATCGCTGCACCGGCCGCCACAAACAACACCTTGGGCTCCATCGTCACGGCGGCCAACGTGGAGAAGATTCCAGGGCTTAACACGCTCGGGGTTTCCATGTCCCGCATAGACTACGCTCCCAAAGGGCTGAACCCACCGCACACCCATCCGCGCGCCACCGAGCTGGTTTTCGTTCTTTACGGCACTCTCGACGTGGGCTTCATAACCACCGCGAATAAACTCGTTACCAAACGCATAACTCAGGGGGAGAACTTCGTGTTCCCCCGCGGGCTTGTCCATTTCCAGAAGAACAACGAGGATAAGCCGGCCGCTGTCATCGCCGCGTTCAACAGCCAGCTTCCTGGAACGCAGGCTATAGCCGCCGCGCTCTTTGGCTCCTCGCCGGCGGTTCCTGACAATGTGCTCACCAAAGCGTTTCAGATTGGGACCAAAGAAGTTGAAAAGATTAAGAGCCGATTAGCCCCTAAGAGTTGATTATGCAACATTATAATTGTAAAAGATTCTTCTTTTTCTTCCCTTCATCTGTGTTAAAACGGTCGAATTTGTGCCCTCTTAATCTCTTTGTCGGTTGGTCAGATCATTCATTTCTTTAATGATTATGCATCTTGATTATTAATTTGTTATCCTGCTACAATAAATCATTTGCTGCTTAGGATTTGTTTGTGACTGCTGCAATTTTTATAAAAATGATCGACAAAATTTTTTAAAAATAATTAAAAAAATAATCAAATATAATTATAATTATGATCTAAAAATAAAACAGTAAAAAAATTATTTCAAATATAACCTAAATTTTTATATATATTTAAAAACAGGAAAATTATTAGGTCCGGTGTCCGGATTCGTCCAGAGACGAATCCGGATGCTCCATGTCACCCGAGCCCAATGCATTTGGGTGATGTGGCGCATTTGGATTCGTCTCCGGACGGTCCGGTGACTGGACCTAATAATTCGCCTTAAAAACATGCTGTAATTTAATGGAACAAATTTATAAAAAAAAATTCACAAAAATTCTATCATAAATGATATTAATCTTAATGAATCAAAGATATTAAAGTTCATCTTAATGTCTTTTACTTCAAGAAATAATAACATAATTTTTTTAAAAATATACAAATTTATAAGATAAAATATTTAGAAAGATAAGATAAATGCATAAAATAAAAAGTATTTATATAAAAAATGAGAAATGCTGATAAATTAGTTTTATTTTAATAGGATTTAAATACCTTTAATTTTGAGTATCTAATATTAATTATTTTAATAAAATTATATAAAAATATGATAACTAAGGATTTGTTTAATAAAATTATAATATTTTATAAAATTAGTTGTCTAGATATTATAGAAAAAATAACTTTACTAATATGATTATAAAAAATAATTTTTTATTAAAAATTTTAAAAATAATAATCAATTTAAATTATATTTATTATCTAAAAAATAAGGCAGCCAGAAAGCCAAAAAGCTGTCCCAAACGGTCGGTAATTTTTATTCCAATTCTGTTCTTAGAGGCCGCCAGCGAAATTTCTACGTTTGTTAGTCAAATGTGATTAATATCGCTTTGTAGCGTGTAGTTTACGCTAGCGTTGGACATTTGACTGAGCCACCGCGATTATTTCGCGTGGATAAGTGTTTGGGAATTTAGGTGAAATATTGTGCAAATTATTTTCATTGAAAGGACAACCTAACAATTTTGTTGAGGAATTGCAGCAGAGTCAGCCTCACAGGCCTAGCTTCGCTGGTCTCGTTTGGACGTGTTTACCATGGAATCTATTTTTGTTAACGCAGGAGAAGTGCGGTCTGAAAAGCCATATTTATTATGTACGCGTAATTTTAAATGTGTTCACATGTGGTGTAATAAAGAATTGAATATTGAATAATCGCTCTTTTCAGAATCTAGAAGCTTTTTTTTATATAAGCCATTTGCTAAAAAATTTATGACAGTTGATATGACTCAAAAAATATCCTTATGAACTGCACAAATTTTGAGATAACTCTTGAATTAAAAATTATTTAAATTAAAATCATAATCGTCTGAATTTTAAATTTGACATGATTATATTTGAATCGAACGCGGTTTGATGAGACGAATCTAATGAATCCAAGTTCACTCAATTATCATATCATTAAAACACTTAAATGTTGAAAAAATACTACTTGATCAATGAAATCGATATGGACTGTGCGATGGAGTATTTTGAATTCTGGTTGAAATTATCAAAATGTTATTCCAAAAAAATTTATAAATAGAGCCTCATTCTCCATATGACGAAGGAAGAAAGGAAAGAACTAGAGAGCTCCCTTGTATTTCCAACTATCACCTCAATGACCACCACCAGCTATTATCACCGACAACAACCATTACCACTGATGATCACCATTAAGAATTGCCATCATCTTCAGAATTTGACATGATTTAACCATGTTATTGGTATAGTTGTCCACCTGTGGACATCTACTTTTTATAAACCCTAGTGGGGAAATCAAGCCCTGATGTTGGGAGTTATTATCCATTCGTGGACACTTGATTTATGTTAGGGTTGTCAAAATGGATTTTCGGGTCGGATTCAGGTCCAACCCAAAATGACCCGTCATTATTTGACCCAACTCGAACTCGACCCAATTCTAAAAACAGGTTAGAAATCCGAACTCAGACCTGATCCGTCCCAAACCCGGGTCGACCCGACTCGATACATTGATCCGGGAGAGCAGGCTGCGAGGCGCACGAGCGTTGGGCCAATGCGGGCTGCAGGGCGGACGCAAGCGAGGCAGGTGAGCGTGGGCTGCAGGGTTGAGCGTGGCGCGGCAGGCCTTGGAATCGAGCATCCGCCCTGCAGCCTTTGTTACTATAATACAATTTTGCTCATATTTTTGATAAAAAAAGTTGAATGGTCTAGCTACCTCCTCTCTAATATATCTTTTTGTACTATTTGGGAAGGATCTTCTATAAAAAAAAAAATTTATTGATTGTTAGCATGCTTTCATTCCATATATACAAAAAGACATTTCTCATATCTTCCAAATTTATGTATTTAACTCTAAATATATATTATTCTTAAAAATCATTTTTATGGGGATTAATTATGTTTTAATCAAAGATCATATGAACCAAATTTTTTATAGTTAATTATCTTTAGCTAAGAGGATTATTAGTAGTTTTCTCTCTCTCCTAACATAAAAAAAGATGATTATATAATTAAAGCTTATCCCTAAGGTTGTGGGAAGAGCCGGCCATGCTGATTTATAAGGTTCAATCAAACTATCTTTCCTCCAGCTCCCATGGTTGACAAAAATTTTAAGATTTCATTTGGGGCAGCCTTCTTGCTGCTTTCTAAACCAACTCTTTAGTTCAAAATTTTGCTATAAATTTTTAGCTAAAAAGCTGCTTTAAAAGCAGCAAGAAAGCCGTCCCAAATGAAGCCTGAGTTAGTGGAGCTTGCCAAGGCTACATGGCTAACTAAAAGATGATATTGTGAGTAAATTAGTTGTCAAGGACATATATGATAACAAGAGAACATTATTTTTCCACATGTCTAAGGACCTTTTCTTTTTACCACTCTTTAGTTTTCAGATCTATGACAAGAGGCATTTGAAATAATGTGTCTTTTACGAAAACGGTAGGATTGATGAAGCTACATATGTTGATCTACATCTTTCAGAGACTAAAAATGAGAGTAAGGAGGACATACAAACACTTACTTCTTCGAAGCAGCATGTACCTTATGAAAATTATAATAGGGTTGATGATGGTACATATATTGATCTGCATCTCTTAGAGACTCCAAATGGGACTAAGGTTTTATTTGGGACAGCTTTCATATTACTTTATGAAGCAGCTTTCATACTACTTTATGAAGCAGCTTTCTACAAAAATTTCAAATTCAAAGAAAATTTGAACTAAGAAACTACTTCATAAAGCAGTAAGAAAGCTGTCTCAAATAAAACCTAAGGAGAATAAGCAAATGCTCACTTTTCAAAGTAGTGTGCAACTTATTGGAAGTGATGATGTTGCAAAGTCATCTCCCAGTGACTCATATTTGGCAACTAAATTTATACTAGAAAGATTTTTTGAAGATAGAGGCCATATAATGACGTTAATTAGTCTTCATATTTAGGCTTCGTTTGGGACGACTTTCTTACTGCTTTTTAAAGTAGCTTTATAATACAAAAGTTTAATTTTTTTTACTAGAAAGCTGCTTTAAGAAGCAGTAAGAAAGTCATCCCAAACGAAGCCTTAGTGATCAAGGAGGTCGAGGAGGTGCATGTTCGGGGGTGGAATGATTCTTCATTCTTCCACCATAAATATCTAAAGCAACTGCAAAAAATGATAGAAAGTGGATTACAATAAGAGTTCTCAAATTGGGAGTTATTGTTTCAATACTACTTGTTGTTGTTCAAGTAAGTCATGATAATAAGTTCAAACTATGATTATAGCAAGTATATAGTTAATGTTGAATGGCTTTTTTTCACCAACCAAAATTCACAAGTTACACTAAGGGTCTATTTGGGACAGAAGAAAGTCCAGCGACAAATAGGGAAGAGATCTAGCGACGTTAGTGAACGGGCAAAAGTTTGGCGACTTTTGGTGGTTGGTAAAAGATCTGGTGGCCTCCAATGAACATGCAAAATACTAATGATAGTTGGTGGTTGGGAAGAGATCCAGCGGCGGACAAAGAACTAGCGGAAGTCTAGCGACGGTCAGTGGTTGGGAGGAGATCCGATGGTGGGCAACGAATAGGCGTGTTGATCTCATTTTTGTATGAGGTTAACTAAACAAAAATCAACTCAAATTCAACCTAAATTCAAATCAACTCAAATCCAAATCAAACCCAAAATTACACCTAAATCCCTTCAATTGATAGTCACATAATGGCTATCATTTAACCCCTCCTACTCTATCATTAACAATCACCTAAATGATTGACAGTGATATGAGTAAATCAAATTTAATCAACCAAGTTCAAAATCAAAACCAAATCCAATATTTCAATCCAAAAATCAAAGCCAAAATCCCTTGTCCTATAACCTATTTTGAGTGATTTTTCAATCACCTCAAAACTAAACTAAATGACCTTGGAATTATGATTTTTCAATTACATATTAATTAGACATGTCCCTAGGGTCAACCCTCCAAATTTGAGAGAAATCCAAGCTCTCTAACCCCCAAAATTGAATTAAATTTTAAAGGTTATAAAACCTTCAAATATTTATAACTCATGTCATTGGATCATGCATCTTGATAAAATTGACCTTGGGAACCTCCTCAAAACCTTTGAACATGTTCATGATCATTGTTATGACAAGTTAAACATAAAATTAAACTTTTGAGCCCATTTAACCCTAAAACCCTTAAATAAAAATCAAACCCTCTCACAAACTTCAACATAGCTCATTCAAGCCAACCTTTGGAAACTCTTCCCCAATGCATCCCAAACATCATCTGAGATGTGTTAAAACTAAACCTAAGTCTTGGTCAAGTTTGGTTGACCAAGTCAACCATGGATGACCAAAGTGCCTCTTAAGCACTTAAACATCCATTTCATGCAAAGACACCTAACCATTACATGGGACCACCTTCATTGGGTCAAAAATGCCATTTTGAATTGGTCGAGCCCAACCCAACCTTTGGTCAAGCTTGGTTGACCAAACCAACCCTACACTCAACCTAATCCAAATCCAATGTTCTAAGCATTTTCAAACAAAATTAAACCCTTGGGATGGTTCATTGTGGCCCTACGAACCTTCCATAGAAGACCCAACCCTTAGATTCACTTGGGCTAGCCACATGGCTAAACCCAAATGGTCAAGAGGGACTTTTTTTTAGCCAAATATCAACCCAAACCAAATCAAGCTCCTAAAATTATTTAATTGCATACTCTAAACATGCCCAAAACCTTCATGAGTCAAACCCCCATTGGTTTGACTTGGTCAACTCTTTAAGAATGGTCAAACCTATGCATTTGGTAAATCTTTAACTCAAACATCTAAACCACTCCTTCAAATCCTTTGGGTTTCCCAAGTAGCCTGTAGACCTCTCCTATAATTAATCACAGCTTTCTTGACTAGTTAACTGGTCAAATAGTCAACAAAAGAACCTAAAACACTCCCATATGGTCAACGCTCCTCATGCACTCAATTTCCCTCCAAACTAGCCTGTATAAGCCATTCAAATTAACCCTAAAGCTTCCCTAAACACTCCCTAACCTGAGCCCAAGCAATGGTTTAGACAAATGTGGCAAGATGTGGTCCCCTTCCCATGAAAAGACAAACTCAATTCACTCTCACTTTTGTAGATACTTTTCTAGCTTCTAATCACCTAAGACAAGTGGTAACAATCCAAGGGAGAACCATCCAAAAAAACCCTAGTGTTTGAAATGGGAAAAAGGCATGAAACCTCTCATTCTAAGCAAACTCATTCTCCAGGCCTCCTTCAGCTTAAGCATTCTCTTCCTCTACCTCTTTAGAGCTCCCTCTACACTTCCCAAGCATTTTCCCACCATTCCCCAACCTCCAAAGCCTCCATTTGAGAAGAAAGAGAGAAATAGAGAGAGAAGGATATTTTTTAATCCAGTGCAAACCAGATCTTAGAGTCTTCTGTAAAGTTGAAGAAGACTTCTCCAAGAGAAAAATAAACCCAATATCGAGGAAATTCGTCCACTGGTTGGTGGGTTATCCTCAATTTAAGTTTAAAATTTATTTTAAAACTACTCTAAAATTTTAATGCATGAAGCCTCAAAGCTCCAAGCATTGAAAGATTAAGATACCTCGGGCTTATGTTTCAAATTTCATCAAATTTGGATGAGTATTTTGGAAGTTATGGCCATTTGAAATTCTAGTTCATTTTGAACTAGAATTCCTGGCACAATCTGGATCATCCAATCGTGCATTTATCACGATCGAATGGTGCAGATCATGCTGAACAAAAAGGCACCTCTGACTAGTTTTGAATGCACGTCATGCACGTCATGCGTCGCCCGATACACACAGATCAGACGGAATGGATCTCATGCTAATGTGGCAAGTGGATAAACCACTGTGCACCATGCTTCCAGCACATGTCGCTGAGTTGCAGTGTGTGCCACACGTCGCCTCCACAGCCACCGTCATTGAATTATCATTAAAATAAATTAAAATTTTCTTTAAAATGCCCATAACTTCTAAAATATACAAAAAAATTCAAATCTCTGCCAAATTAAGTGTTCTTGGACTCATTAAAAAGGTATTGAGACCTATTATTCTCTTAAAAATTATTTCAACGAATTTTGATCACTGGATTTTTAAAAAATTACACTTGTTTGAAATCTAATTTTCTCAAGATCTAGTGGTCAAAGTGAGCTAAATTTTTTGTGATAATTTTTTTTTGCATTTCATAGACCTCTTGTATTATTTTTTTTTTAGTCATGGTATGCTCTGGATTACTATGAATTAAATTTTCATGGTGATGGATTAATTTTGGACCCATAACTTTGAAAATTTATAACTCTTCAAATAAGTAAAATTTTTTTATTTATTTTCTATGGTGTTTTTAAGCATGTGTAGGGGTTAACCAAACCAAATTTCAAGCCCAATTTGACACTAGTAATACTTAGAGAAAATAATTAAGGATCATGTCTAGAGAACTTAAAAAAATTCTAAGAGATTCTACACATATCCAATAGGGATGAAACTCAAAACCAATAAACTTAGTGATATCATACACTCCATGTTTTAATTTCACTTTGATTTGACATTATTTGATCCTAAAAGTAAGCAAAACTAAAATTAGCCCCTATTTTAGGGCTTAAACTTCAAAAAATCATAAATAATTCAAATTAATCAGAAAAATACAAACTAGGGCTTGAATTCCTCATAAATAAACACCCAATAAAAAAAAGCTCTATCATCAACCTTTCGAATTAAGGGTAATTTGAAAAATAAGAAAAATAACTAATTAATTAAAATTAATAATTAAAAATAATTAAAAATACCAAATAAATTTTAAACATTTGAAATCACCCCCATAAGTCATTCCTAACATTTGAGAAAAATTTTAAGAGGTTTGGAGTCAGTTTGGTATAAAAATAATAAGATATCTCTAGTTAAGAAATTAAATAATTTAATTAAATATACAAGTTTCAAAAAATCATAACTAATCAAAAAATCATAACTAATCACAAAAAACTTTAAATTGAGTAAACTCAAAGGCATTAGACTCATCCCTGAGTCTAATATTTATGAAAAATATAAAACCTCTAGAATTCTTTAAAAATCAAAAAAGTCAAAATTTGATCAAACCTAATTCAATAAAACACTTAAACTTATAAAATTTATAATTAATTGTAGAAAAATTCAATTCTAGCAAACTTAGTGGCATTTTACTCATTTATGGGTCTAATATTTATAAAAAAATATAAAAACTCTAGACACTAATATAAATCAAAAAGTCAAGAAATAGACCCATTATTAAATGTATTTAAATATTCAATAAAATATAAAAATTCAATAAATAATCAAAATTTAAGTGAATCATAAATTTACTGAATTAAATCAAAAGATACGAGTAAAATGAACAACCAACATTCTATCGATAAAGTTTTTAGGTTGGACTACCTCGAGCTGCGAGTTATATGCCCTAAGGATGCCTTAGTCCTCGTACTCATTGTGACAATGCCACAAATAAATTTGATGGAATGAAAATCATAAACCATAAGCTTAATAAATTATTAACAAGTTAATCACAACTTTAGATAACTTAATCTAACAAACTAAATCAAACCTAAATCTGAAGATAATTGTTGGGTTGCCCGAACCTACGAGGCTATTAAGTTAGCCCCAACGAGGGTAAAATAAACCTCATGACCCTGGTGTAAATAAAAATAGTTATTGTTCAACTTAAATAATTAATAATAAATTATTAATAAATAACAACTTTTATATCTTATGTAGATTCCAATTGAAAGCATAAAGTATTGGATTTTAAGGCTTAAGGACTAAAATACTTAATTAAAACTAAACACTTTAGAGAACTAATAATTAATTAACTTTTACACTTAAAACTTATTTTAAAATGAACATTAAAACACCAAACTTAAACTCAAGCTAAAACTCCCCTTAGCCTACAACACATTAAAGTAAAGCATTAGAAAACTTTAAACTACAACTAATTTAGGATATATCCAAACCACATAGCCTGATGCACACACTGTAGATAGCTTGTTAGGACAACCAACTCTAGTTCTAAGCTAGGCCGTTGTTCTTTTATGAATATTTTTCTATGTGACGTGGTTTTATGTGGATTTCTTTACATATTGGTTGTTATGATTTGATTTAATTTGAGATGTTCATGACGTGGCTTGTGATATTTATAATATGATATTTTCACTATCTTATTCATAATATGATATGTGATGGACACTAGATTTTTCTAGGTTATGAGCAATCTGGATACTAACAGAGTTTTCTACATGTGGTCATGTGTATGCAGGGCTATAAAAAGGGGCTAATTATAATGTGATTAACAAAAAATTATGTATGTGCTACAATTTCTTAGCTCCTTAATAATTAAAACCAAAACCAAGTGAATGTGTTGGTTCAAAGGTGAGCAATTGATATGTATAATTGCTTGAAATTTTTGATGATTTCATATAAGTTGTCTAGGATAACATGTTGGGAGTATAGAGTCATTTTAAAATTTCATATATAATTACATTTAAAAGAGTTGCAGAAGTTAATGAAATTGGGATATTTAGTGTTCAATTTGGAATTCATAAAGGAAATAAACATCCCTTTAGGGAGAGTTCCTTCCATTTAGAGATTCAAATTTGGATAACATGAGATCCAAAGAGAAAAGAAACATCCCTTCAGAGAGGAGTTCCAGACCTAGTAGATCCAAGAAACCCGAAGGAAGGAGCTGAATAAATGCAGACCAAAATATTCCACTTTAAAACTTGTATTATTCTGTAGAAGTAGAATTCAAAATGTTGTTAGTGGAGCCTGACCATTTTTAATTTCTCCAAACCTTAATTTATAATTAAGTGACATTTGTCACATAGCCTTTTACATTCATTTAATATGATTTGATGATTGATGATTTCATTTAAATTACACGCCATAGAAATTACATGTTTTTTTAGATTTATTACTTGCATATGGAATTTATTTTAGGCTAGATTTCATTAAGCTCTTAAGGACCTGAAAAATTCTTCTACTTGTAATTAAATAAAAATTTTAGGCTCATATAGAAAGATAGATAATTTTAAGAAGTAAGCCTGGGCACACCGGGATTTTTTATGCATATATATCTATCTTCTCTCCTTGTTAGGCACCTCCCCGCTTGCAATTGTGGTGGACCACCTGACCTATTAAGATGTAGCTCCGTCTAGGAGATGTTGCGTATCTCTATGAAAAACCTTATTTTTTAAACCTATTTTTTAAAATTCAAAGCATATGATTTATTGCATAAAAGATCAATTTTTATACATTGCATCAGAAATAAATTAAAATTAATTAAGATTTAATTACATCGAGCATAATCACCATACATAAGTAAAGGGACCATTTAGGAAATTCCTTATATGTCGGCCCCAAATTCTCAAAAACTTAAATAATATGCCTTACCTATCTTTCATAAGACCAGATTCTTGGTTTTAAAATGCTTAGGTGGTTTAGCTGGCTTTCCAATCCAAGATGATGTAAACTCGAAATTACGTTTCATTAGTTAGGTTCGGGTTGTTATTATGTAATGGTCTAACTTAGATTTAGGTTCTAGGACAGACCATGTCCTAAACATCAAGAATTTAAGCTAAAATTTCTAATAAAACATCAACTCAAACTTAAGATTTCATCTCCTCCAAAATTTAAAGCCCAGCATAGGATATATTGAGGCATTTCTAAATTATTTTAGAATCTTAAAATATCTCCTACTTCTCATCATTTGACCTCCAAAATAAGTGCTTAAAAATTGCTCCAATCCCAATTAAAATTCCAATATCCTTCCTTTCATGTCACTCCTAAAAAATCCAAAATAAAATTTTTACTATTTTTTAATGGAGAGTATCCTTAGGATGCATAATCTTCATACAGTATAATTAACTATAAGGGCTTGCCTTTGTAAGAGATTTATGACCCCAGATAAATTAAACCACATCCTATTTAACTCCTAAATAGGATGGAAGAGAATCATCCTTTTAGGGAAAAATTAAATTTAAAGAATAATCATTATCGTCATATTAAAATGGTTAATAATAAATAATATTTTGTCTCCTTGGGAAGATATATCATTTATTATTATTTTGATTATGAAATTAATGATAATACATCCAGATTATTGTAGCTAAATATATGATTAAGCACTATTTTGATCATTCGGGATCATATGTAGTTCCTCTTAAATTTGACTATAATAGTCGAGATAATATTATAATTTTATAATCTGAATCCATTAGAGAATGTTATTTTTATCTCCTGAGATGATATATCATTCATAATGATGTATTCGATTTTAAAATTAAAAAAATCTAAAAGTCTATATTCAAATTTTCCCAAAAGAAAAGCAAACAAATAAGGTGGAAGTCCGATGACTGACGACGATCAATGGTTGGGAAGAAATCCGGTGGTAAAAGTGCTGGCTGGAGAATGCAAGATAACTCCCTAATTTTCTCCTCTCTTTCTTCCTTTCCTTCATGCAAAGAATGAGGATCTATTTATAATTTTTTTGGAGTGGCATGCTTATTAAATATAGAGAAGATCTAGGATAAATTTGGAGTGTTCCATCGGACGACTGATATCAATTCACTCGATTATGGAGTGTTCTTCAAATGTTTATATTTCATAATGATGTTGAAATTAATCGATCTTAGGTTCGTTGGATTCTTCTCGTTGAGCCGCTTAATTCAACTATAGGCATTTCATATTTGGATATCATTTGTTCATCAAATTAATGCTTTGAAGCCTTCAAATACATTTTGGTTATTTGATTTGGGCCTATTTGGGCTTAGATTGGACCGAATTTGGTGTCGTTGGGTTTGTCACCTTGAGATGTTCAATTTGACTATAGGTTTGCTAAAATCAAAATTTGGACAGTCCTAAATTCAATTTTGGAAGGTTTTACTTCAGATTTGTATTGAGATTCATGCTTAATCAAAGTGATTTTTTGGTGACGTATCAAAGCTTATCTTCTTCTTCTTCTTCTTTGAGAGTTTCATTGTTCCATGGATGTTTGTATCCTTGAGCTTCATTTGGGATAGCTTATGCTTCTAAAAGCTTCTTTTTAAACCACAATTTTAAATATTCTTTTTTCAAAAAAAAATTAAAGATTATATATATATAAGCTATCATCCAAACAAATATTATTTTTTATTGACTATTTTGTCTAACACAAAAAATAATCAAAAAGCTCCCCCAAACAAAGCCTTAATACTCTCTATTTTTCCTTCACCATAGTTTCCTTTCATTAAGGTAATCATGGTGGGCAGATCTTAATCCCACATAAAAAATGATTCAACTCAAATTAAATATTTATATGATATATAAATATGTATATATGTATGTATGTATGTATGTATGTATAATGACATTGATAATTATGCATATGTTTACGACTCTTTATAAACATTCCATTCATTTAAGCACATTAATATTATATATGGCATTATGAGAAAAATAATTGCATATTTATGCAATAATAGTAATTAAAAATTTAGATTATTTTTTCTAAGACTAATTGAATTTACTTGAATAAATATATATAACTAAAACTTTTTTCATCATGATGGCATTATATGAAAAATTAACGATATAGTTTCCTATTGCTCTGATTTATCCAATGATTAAGGATTTATTTTTTATTGAAAAAAAGTATAAATTTTAATTCATATAATTAATTATTTTCTTGTTCAATATTTAAAACAAAGTAAAGAATAGACTTTTAGATAATCTTAATAATCCAATATTTATCTTATAGAATAATAATTTAATTTAATATTTACATACATGATATTATTAATACTTGAATATATTTTATTTACATATAACTCATCAAGATCAAATATAAAATAAATATGCTTCTAACTATCATCAAGATTAAAATCATTTTCATCAAGCAATAAAATCTCTATTTTTTATTCGTAATATTGACTTCAAATAATCAAGCTTTGTATTGATCTTTAGCACCATATCCACATAAAACAACAATATATTCACAAAAAACATTGTAATGCCTATCTACAGACACACTGTTATGTGACTGCCTCTCATATTCTACACAAAAATGTTTCATTAATCTCAAATGGCATGAATTATAGCTAACCTTCTTTTTTCACCACACCCTTAGTTCTTATATGACCAGAGGATTCATCCACATGCAACAGCAAAAAAATAAGAAAAATAAAAAAAATAATAAAAAACTCAAATGAGTCATCTCGAAAGAAACATTGCACAAAATAATTTACTCAAACTTCGCTTGAAGTTTACGAACATAGTTCAAAACGTGATCAATCTTGGAAGTTGTTTTACCGGTGCTTCAATGTTGGTTGAAATTTTCTCGAACCATGACCAAATCATCTTCGAAATATAATCAAAGATGCTTCAACTACAGTTCGATTCTAGTTCTAAAATATAAACAAACTTCGAAGAATGTTCAATCATGTATCAAACATGTTTCAATCAAGATCAGAACAAGTTTAGAATAATGTTTGAAATTGGTAATCTTATATAACATATCATTATAGATTTAGAGTTCATAATGTAAACTTATATTATTTTTGAGGATAGAAACTTTGCCAGATGTATAGCATCAGTGTCCTTCAATCATAATTGCTTGCTCGTAAGCGACATAGAAGAAAATATTAAATTGAAATTTTACCTCATAACCATTACTAGCAAACTTAGATTTTCATATGTATATATATATTAATTTCATCACAAATTTGCATTGACGGGGCTCTTGAAGGGTTTTTCTCCTCCTCCTCAGGTTTTAGGCAAGGATGACCTCTAAGTTCGTATCTTTTTTGCATCATAATGGATGCTTTCTTGTGCCTCATTGACTCTCCTAACTCTTCTGAAAGGTTTAAAGGCTTTGAATTATTTCACCTATCTCATCTCTCTTATGTAGATGACTTGTTGGTGTTTGGGAAGGCAGAAATTTAGAATTGTGATTGTCTCATGAGAATCCTCAATACTTTTTCTAATTGCTCTAGTTTGCATCTTAACCTGCAAAAGAGCTCACTCCTTATCTCTCCACTCACTCCACTATCCCCAAAAATTTCACACTCTCTTCAAATTCCTAACATTTCCACCAACATTTCATTACCTAGGATTGCCCATCTCTATGGGAAGAACTAAAGTATCTGATTTTTCTCCACTGGTAGATAAAATTACTAACCTCCTTTCTAGTTGGAAGGCTAGATTACTCTTTGCAAATAGGATGCTATTTATCAAATTTATAATTACCAATACGATGGCGTATTAGATCCATGGCACTATTATTCCAAAATCAATTTGTAAGGCTATTGGGAAACTATACTCGAAATTTCTTTATTATGGGGGCTCTCAACTCAGCCACCTTCAACTCATATCGTGGGCTAATACTTGTAAACCCCTTTCTAAGGGTGGCCTTGGGATTGCAACTCTTCAGGCTTTAAGATTTACTTTAATTGTGGGACAACCAACATATGCTACAACCTTGCATCCCCCCTCTCCACCTGGTTAACCACTAGATATATTTCCCCATGGAAATCCATTCAACCTACTGCTACTGCTTTTTGGAAGAGTATCTGCAACACTACCTCACTCGTCAAAAACAAATTCAAATTCCATATCAGCCAAAAAAGTCCTGTTGCCATTCATTGGGATCATTGATGTTTGGGAGACATGATTTCGTCCAAATTTTCGGAATTACCTCTATTCAGCATGTGCAACTATAATGCTAGACTTGCTGAAATTGAGCTAAGCTCAGCTGAGTAATTGTGTCTTGCTGTATATTGAGGCTGTTTCTGCTTTGGTTTTGGGTTGCAATGAGGTTTTTCTGGTTGCTCTTTTTGGTGGAAGTTTTAGAATTAGCTTTGGGTTGCTTCTGCAGAAGCCAGTGAACTTCTTTTTGATTTCTCTGTTGGCTGACTGAACTGCTACCCTCTGTGTTCTCTTCGTGCCCAATCGATCTTGTTGCCTTTCACGTTGCCTATTGCCAAGCAGGTTCGATTTTGGGACTAGACGATGATGAAGCCTGCCCGCCCACCTCCCTTTGAAAAGTCTTTGGGCAACCAAGGGAGTTGCTAACTCCACTTTCATGAGTCCTGGCCAGATATTTTTTTTTTTCTGTTTTATCTTCCTGTTGTCTACTCATTTCTTTTGGCTTTTTATTTTATTTTAGATCTTGTTAGCTTTGTCAAGTCTCAGGTTTTTGCTGATGACGATTTTTTTGGTTTACACTTGTACACCTATAATTTTATTCTTCAATAGATTGGGTTAAGCCTTCAATTTTTCCAGAGAAAAAAAAAGGCCCATCCTTTTGTATTATCCTTTTTATTTTTCTGATTACTTCTCTGCCATTTCTCTCTGCTTCACTCAGAGATCACCAGCCAGGAATCCCACTTGGCTATCTTTCTCTTCACCCGAATAGAATATACGCTCATCTTCTCCTCCGCCGCCATGGCATCCCTGTTCTCTGCTTCCGCGCTGCAGGTCATTCCCTCATGCATTTGAGAGAAAGAAAGTCTTTCACCTCTGGACCAGCTTAGCTCACTGTTCTTTATGCTTTCAGGGGAGCTTTGCCTCTAACGCTCTCAAAGTGAACCGTAAATCGTCGAAGATCGGCAGTGCGGCGATTCCATCGCTATGCTTCAGGGAAGCAATAACAGCTGGAACCAGCCATCGCATTTTGAGGATGGTGATTTGTCCAAGGGCGAAGGTTATCGCCCGAAAACAGAGAATGATCTGCGTCGCGGCTGCTAAATCTTCAGAGACAGAAGTAAGACAATCGATTCCTTGAAAATTTTAGGACTAATCTACTATCTAATATGATGTTAAAGCAAGAGAGAATACTGTTTGCCATTCGATCGTATTTTGGTGCCGGTTCGCGTGCTGCAGAGATGCTCTTGCTTGTTCTCTCCCTTTGAATTAGCTCCTTTTTTTTTCTTGTAATACCTTGTCTTCGAATGTGCGTGATAGCAGTTCTTTCTGAATTTATGTATCGTGCTGTAGTTTAATTATTCTTCTTTAACGTGGTAATGTGTTCAGAAAATCATCAAATTGAAGATTTTATTAGTCTGATGAGGATAACTGTTGTTAAATCCAAATGGAAACTGCTAGAGGGGAAAGTTCTTTTTGTTGTATCTTATTTACTAGAGAACCTCTATATTTGTAAAACATGAGCGATTATTTTAAGGTATAATCCTTAACCAAATAAATATACATCACTCACTAAATATTTAGTATTTTTGTAGTTTTATATTTTCCGACACCAACACTCCTCTTCAACTTAGAAAATATATATCAATTAACTTCAACTTGTCTCATAATCATAAGAAAGCTAGAAGGTCCAAAGCTTTTGTAAAATTATTAGACACTTATTCTGAATTGGAGTTGCGGAGTGACATTCTTCTTAGAAAACATATCCTAAATGAAATTATAATCAATCTTAATATGTTTGGTTCTTTCATCAAATCTAAAAGTTATTGCATTGTAGAGGGCAAATATTGGTAAATCCAAATGGAAACTATTAGAGGAGAAAGTTCTTTTTTGTGTATCTTATTTACTAGAGAACCCCTTATTTATAAAATATGAATGATTGTTCTAAGGTATAACCATTAAACAAATATATACACACTACTCACTGAATATATAGTATTTTTGTAGTTTTATATTTTCCAACACTAACACTCCCCTTCAAATTAGAAAATATATAACAATTAGCTTCAACTTGTTACATAATCATGAGAAAGCTAGAGGGTCCAAAGCTTTTGTAAAATTTCTAGACACTTATTCTAAATTTAAGTTATGAGGAGTGACATTCTTTTTCGGAAATACAACATCCCAAATGAAATGATAATCAACCTTGATATGTTTGGTTCTTATATTAAATGTAAAGGTTATTGCATTATAGATGAGAATATGATTGTCACAGCATAGAACAACAGGCAGCATAATTGCAAAACCAAACTCCCCTGTGAGGGTTTTTAAACACATAAATTTGCATGCAAAATGAGGTATAACTTTGTACGTAACATGAACATTGGATCTAGCCGCAATAGCTTGTTTCTTACTTTTTTTAGGTGAGCAAGTTACCTCCATTAAAAATTTAATATCCCAAAGTAACAGTTTAATCGACATTTAAGAATGCCTATATATCTAATTGCTAATCTTAGTTTTTAGTAGCCCTTTTATAGGAGACATTTTGATATACTTGAGAATGCGTAGAACAACTTCACTAGGCTTTTGTTTTGGAGTGTGCATGTGTTGGCTCATAATTATTATGATTAATGAAACGTATGTATGGTGATAATTTCCTGACTAAACTTTGATTCCAAGATGGATCATCAAAGGTTTGCTTTGTTAGAAGTATTATAAGTATTCATAAGAGTATCAACATATTTACAACCTAACAGGTTAGTATTTTCAAAAAGATATATAGCATATTTCTTATGAGAGAGAAATAAATTTTTATTGTAGGAAATTCAAAACCAATTAAATTTTTTCAGCATTCCTAAATGTTTAGTTACAAAACATATTTGCAAATATTGTTTAATCTCAAAGATGCCATTGTGATCTCTCCTAGTGAGTAAGATATCAACATAAATAGTCAACATAATTGAGTTCGAAGATGTATGCCTGATGAAGATTGAATGATTTTTGGTGCTATTGTGATTTGTGAAAGACAATCCCCTAAGAACTATGCAAAATTTTTTAAACTAAGCATGACGAATTTGTTTAAGCCCACAATAGTCTTCTTGAGTAGTCATGCAATTCTCGCATTGAGTAGCATATCTAGGTAGTTGCACTATATACTACCTCATTAAGATCTTTATAGATGAAGGCATTACTTAAATTCACTTGTAACATAATTATCCTTGATTGATCAACAATGATAAGAGAATCTTGATAGAGTTAAGGTTAACAACTAGGGAATATATGTGAAAATATCTATCCCATAAACTCATGTGAATCTTTCGACATCTAACTACACTTTTAACCAATCAATCAAGTCATCATGATGAAATCCTATGGTGAACATCCATTGGTAAAGAATTAGTTTAACCCTAGACTATGGAACAACCAAATCACATATATGACAATCGAATAGAGCACTCATATTAGCATTTATAGGTTATTTCTGCAAAAGATTCTATAGCGCTTCCTTTTTAATGTCATAGATATGGTTGAAGATAAATGATTAAATGATGTATACAAGTAATTGGGATGAGTAGTACATTTCCTTTTACCGTTTCATAGGCCAATTGGAAAATGTAGATCAAAGAGTTAATCTACAAGTTCATGCTTAGTTGAATCTAACTATATGGGTGAGGTATTGAGGTGGAAGATGCTCAAGGTTGTCATGATTAAACCTTTGGAGGGGTAAAAGCAAGTATATAAGCTTATAGAGGAAGAATGACTGTTGAATTTGTGGATGAATAGGGATTAAACAAAGGTGTGGCCTTATGAAAGAAATGTATAAGGGTTTGTTAAAGGGATTATAAGATCTATATCATTTTTGGTACTAGAATATTTGAGAAATATACACCAAATGATATAAGGAGAAAGCTTCTTGTGCAAGCGAAAACCATGTATAAATGTGATATAACCAAATACCCTCGGTGTAAATGGGAATTTAGTCTATCGGGATAAAAAGTAGAGATTGTTAAAAGGTTATTGAATTTACATGATTGATAGGATAGCAGGATGACATGGGGTAAAGTTCTTTATATTTTTATCATATTCACATGTGTACCCCTCTATGTATATTAGAGGAAGGAGTACATGGGCTAATGTAAAATTAAATAAAATTACACCACTCACTAAATATATAATACTTTCCTAATTTGGTATTTTTCTACGCTAATAGAAACATGAAGTATTTTTCATTTATCATGGGTGCTTCATTATGCCATCTAATGTAGCATTTCTCTTAGGGTGACTTCCATGAGATATTTATTACTTTCCGTATACCATGTTTTTGTAACTTTGGTTTACTTTAGATTTTCTATTTCATAGTTTCTGATTTCAATAAAAAATATTCATGTGATGATTATCCATATAAATAATTGACTACATTCTCTTTTATGCTAATTTACTTTGTTCACTATGATTTACTATTTCCATTTTTTTGTTAATTTGATTGGTTCAGTATGATTTTCTAGTTTCAAGACTTTTTGGTCTAATTCAATTCCTTGTGTATGTTGGTTTACCACTCAAACCACTAATTATATTGATGATGAACATATTCAAACTCATTACCTGAGAGTTCAAAGACGTAGTCATTTAGTCTATTTCTTGTGCACTTAGGAAGTCATGTCATATTTTCTTTTTCTTTATTATATATTTTCATTTTTTACCCTTATGTGATGTATTTGTTGGGTCATTATCATAATTGTTGTGTTGTATTAATGTCTTGAATCACATGGTCCTTATGTATGTATTGATAGTAGAACCCAAGTTGGATCAGAACCATCTAATCCCTTTTAAGCTATTTTTTATGATTATTTGACTACTATTTAACCTCTACCTCATTAGATGAACTTCACATCATCTTTGACTAGAACGCCCAATTATTCACTCCACTTTCTCTCTTGTTACTTTATGACAACTCATTGTATTTCCCTCTTCATTACGCATTTGGCCATGGCAACTCATATGACCCCTTAAAACCCTACAAATAACTCTTCAAACTTTATATTCCTTGATTTATTTTCCTTTTTCTCTTTCCCATGCATTGCTAACCACACTATCCATGACTTTTAGGTTTCCCTTGGCACCACTATATACACCCCAACTGTGTCTTCTATGGTTTTATCTTTAAATGAATGAAGTTTAGTTGTTCTCTTCAATTTTGAGTGTGGTGTTTTATGTTTTTTCCACCCAATAGAAGGGCTTCTTTTGTAAGAGTATACAAATCCTTGGAGGACTTCCAATGAAGGAAGGAGGCCTACATGACAAAGGATAGTTTATAGACATCTACTTTGGTCATCCCTACCCCTCCAACCATTAGCGGATCTACAATGGGGGCCTGAGGGCACGGGCCTCCACTAGCCTGACAAATATGTTGTGCTCCATTTAACATAAATTTATATATATATATATATATATATCTCTCCTAAACCTAATTAAAACTAAGAATCTCGCCTCCGCCTCCACCTTCGCCTCGTCCTATGCCTTAGAATTTTTTTTCTTGCCAAGAACGCTGCCTACAACTCCTCCACTGACCAATGGGTCTCTCTCTCTTTCTCTCTCCATCCCCCTCTCTCTATCTCTTTGAGATAAAAATAGAATGGTAGTTTTAATTAGTGGCATCAATAATATAAACTCTTTTAGATGATTCCAAAGATAATATTAATAAATTCATATTTTAGAAGCGGTAAAATTGATAATTATGTTTTAATAATTAATCATATTATTATGTATAATCTAAGTTAAAATACTTGCTATTGAATTAAATTGATTGCCATATTTTATTTTATTTTTCATAGTAAGTTTTTTAAAGTGAAATAAATAAATTCGAGTTGACGGGTCATGTATGGTGTTGAGTGGATCTTCTGAGTAAGTTTTTATTTTTTAAACATCATGTTTGGATATGATGAAATCAAATAATTTAGTATTAAATTTATTAAATAAATTTTTATTTATATTAGATATGGAGAGATATTTTAAATTGATTGCCTTTAAAAATTTTATTAAAATTGTCAATTTTGGTCCCAAGCCCGGATGAAAAAGGATGAAAGTTTTTTTAAATCAATGATTTGTGTCCCCACAAGAAAAAAATTCTTGCTCCACCACTGCCACCAACATACGCGTTAGCTTCCACCGTATTGTTCAAACATTATCTTTCTAATTATTTTATGGTTAGAAGTCTAAATTTAGTTAATATAATATCTTATATTATCATGGTTCAACTTAAGTTGAATCAGTAGTTGCTAAGTGATTCTACCAGTAGGATATTTATCATTGCTCAAGTAACTTTTCTAAGGAACTTCAGTGAAGTCTTTGGATCTCCTTGCACTTGCATTAGTTAAGATCTCATCCATTCTAAAACATATTTTCATTATATATATATATTTAATTATTTTCATCCTACATTGTTCATGCGGGCGCTCTGATCAGTATTATAAGCATGTTACTTTACCTGGTGCTATGGCTATGACAGTAGTTTGTTGATGTTATTTTTCATCTAAAATGAGGCTATTATATAATTTAATGATAGGGCTTTATTGAATCTGTAGCCTCCTAGGGGATTTGTTGTTTTAACGATTGTTTTTTATCTTCTTGAATCATTGCCACAGGATGGAGAGATATGTTGCTTTCAATTACTCATAATTTATGGGATTGGGTATTGTAGCAATACTGGGATTTAGTGTTCATTAACTGGGAAGCTGCCACCTTTTGGTCTTTTTTAATGGTCATGAATATGAGATCTCTAAGGCATGTAAAGAAATTGATTGCTTGATGAAATTTCTTTCTCTAAAAACTTTTATTGTTTAGATATAAATTCTTCTAGTGTGGTGAAAGTGTTGATTGATAACTCTCTCGAGAAAAGTCACCTCTTTATGCCGGGTGAAGCTTAGATCTCTTATTTAGCGACTTCTTTTCTTGTTAGCTTTTCGCCTACCTATTTTGTGATTGGTTTGCTTGTGTGATTGGATTTTGGTTAAATCTCGTATAATTTAGGTTTCTTTTGCAATGTGAATAGTATTGAGGTCTATTTTAATGAACTTCAACTTTTAGTAGAATTTTTAATTAGACCATCTTTAAATTATTATTTTTGGTATTTTTTAGATTTCATCAAAATAGATAATTAAATTAAAATTTTGTGTACTATGAATTTGAACTTATGTGCATGAACAATGCATCAAATCCAAAATTTGCATTAGAAAATTAGTGACCTTGAGACGTCCTACTTTTGAGGCTATATATAGGCTTTGTTTGGAATAGCTTTTCAATTGCTTTTATGGCAAGAAAAACATTTAGTAAAAAATAATGTATTTGAAAGACATTTTTTTCACCACTATTTTAAACTTTTCCCTTAAAGAGCTATTCTTGAAAAAACTTTTTTGAAATAGTGGTTGAGAAGTGAGCTTTTAATAGCAAAAACACAAAAGCTTAAGTTGTCCAAACAAACCCATAGATAGGGGAGAGATGGACTTTTGTCCACGTATGAAGCGAATGGCTATTTTCCTAATCTTAGTTTTGATCCTATCACTTTTTGTAGTCTTCAAAATCAAGATCACTCCATTAATTATGATATTGATCATGAATTTTTTGTTGGTCAAGTTTCATCTATTTTAATAAAATTTAGTCATTCATGAAGAATGTAAAGAAAATTACGATGATTGAACGACATTTAAAATCCTCATAGAAGTCAACTTATATGTATCTATTTCATTAATGCAAACCAGCAAATAGATCCCATATAATAGGCTGTACAACAATAAATAGTTGTTAAGTACGTGGTTTGCTTATTTTCTCAGGTTCTTGAGCTTCAGGCAAAGGTAACCCATAAGTGCTTCTTTGATGTAGAAATTGGTGGTGAGCTTGTTGGCAGGATTGTAATTGGTCTCTTTGGGGATGTTGTTCCTAAAACAGTCGAGAATTTCCGTTCCCTATGCACTGGTGAGACTTCCAACTGTTATTGCTTTTACAAAACCTTATTCTTTTAGTTCCGTTAAGTTTGCTCTCTGAATTGTCAATTTTTGGCTTGTTAACTTCTATGGTCTTTTGCATAAAGGAGAGAAAGGTTTTGGCTATAAAGGATGCTCCTTTCACCGTGTTATTAAGGATTTCATGATCCAAGGAGGAGACTTTGAGCGTGGCAATGTAAGGTTCAACTCACAGTATTTTATTTCGCTGCAAATGAAAAGAAATTTGTAACAAACCCCACAAAGCAATTGCAGCAAATTGGGTTCTATGTATATTATGCAATTTAGTAAACTAATGCAAAGTAAATGCAGCAGTGAATTGTTGATCCCTACACTAAAGACGTGCAAAACAAGGCAGGTTTGGCCAATTAAATGACGGTCGGCGGCGCGACACGCACTTGATGGGTCAAAAGACCTCCGATCGCTAAACGGACTGCGTTGCGATCGGAGTGTTGAATTTTCCTAAGAGGGAGCCCCTCGCAGCCAAATCGGACGAAGACTATCAAAATCGGCGCCGACACCCGAAATTGACGTGCGATGCTGCTGCCCAAATGATGTTCGATCGCAAAACAGACATTGTCGTTGCGTTCGGAACGTCAACAATACCCAAGAATGACCATAATTTCACCTAACATAACTCGTTCGACAAAATCGGCCCCAATCTTGTGGCGTTGTTGCACGAATCTCGAGGAAATTGAGTGCAAATCGAGGTGTGCAAAATTCTGCCTCATTTTTATCATTTCTATAATAGCAATAATAACATATATTATTACTATTATAATTATTTAACAAAATTTTTTTTAATCAAAATAAAAATTTGATCAAAGCGCATACCTCATATCCCGTCGAAGAAATCCCGGAAATCCCGCTGAATCTTCTGCCAGAGCTGCTTCACGTCTCCTCCCGTAAATCCAGTAGCTCAGTCTCGATCGCAGCTTCGCTCCCGCTGCCCGCTGATTAAATGAAGACAATACAGAGCCTATTTTTTCCTTTCCTCACGACAGAGACTCACAACAACTGCTCCATCTTCTCTCTTCCTTGTCTCCCGATCTCGTCAAGCTACGACCAGTCCAACTCCTTCAATCGACTTCCAACACCTCACAACTCATACCCATCAACCTCTCGTCCGACTCTCGGCTCACAACCGAACACTTCCGTTCGAATCCCCACACCCGATTTTCCTCCCGCACTCTCAAATTTCTCCACTTCCCTGTTAGATCCCGGCTGAAACCTCCGACCCTTCCTCTTGTCCGAACCCAACGACCACATAGCCGTAAGACCCAATCAATCTCGCCCCTCAACCATCCCAAACCGAACTTCTACTGCAGCTAATCGATTTGAGCACCCTCTCCTGATGTGCATGGCTCGCAGACCTCCCGTCACTTCGCACTTCCCCCGATCCTAAAGCCTTGCCGTGTCTGGCTCTATAGCTTATACCCGATTCGTCCCCAACTCCCAAATACATGAAGCTCCAGCCCTCTCACCCGCCTCCCTCTATCTGATCGAGCAGGACAACACCCTCACACAAGCAGCCAACCAATCGAATGACCTAGCTCCTGTCAATCCTAAGCTGCTACAGCTCTTAGATGCTTGACCTCACTGTGTCGAGCTCCCTTCTTCGCACACGACTGGCCAAAATCCCTATCGTAGCCGACTTGCTTCGATTCCTCCCAGATCCTGTCAAACTCAGCGTTCAAAGCATGCAGTCAGCCGCAATAGCTGAACTCCCCATCGCTTTCCTTTACTATTTCCTCTCCAAACTGTAGCCTAGTAGCCGTTCACTCTCTATTGTGCTGACTACTGCCTGCTATTCACATAAGACTTGCACTCCATCTCCACAACAGCAACCAAGCATCCTCATAATACTACCCCAAACTCCAACATCCAAACAACCCAAAGCCACCTATAGCCCTCATCTAACCCAAATACAGCCCACTCAAGGCCCACTTCCAACTGAACTCCCTTACAACCCAACCCACTATTTCAACCTACTTCAAAAGCCCACTAATCCTCTAAATTAGTCCATCTTTCTTTCCCTCAGCTCCCCCTCTCTATTTTAATATTATCAATAGTATAATTAATTTTATTAATAGTTTTAGCAGTTAATATTATTATTGTTATAAAAAATAAGAAAAAAAGAGAAAAAAGAGAGGAAGAAAAGAAAAAGAATTTCTAATAGGAAACACTTGGAGATCTCAAGTATTTCATATTAATCTTCGGAAAACAGCAAGAATTCTTCACAAAAATCCACGCAAAACCACAAAAATCTGAGGGAAAACACTTGAAATTCACTAGTAGAAGAAGAAAAACAGCAAGATACAATTGATCCTCTATTCGAGAGGAGGATCGATCTCTCCCAAATCCCTAGACGCTGCTAGAGCCCAAAAGAAAACCTAAATATAAGAGATCTCAAATTTCAGCCAAATTGAAGATGCCCTAATCCTAGGAAAACAAACTATTTAATGCATAGAATTCAAAAGGAAATCTCTAAACAATCCTTATATTCAATTTCCCTCCTAAACTTCCTTCAAAATCTTTCCTAAATGGCTCTGTAGAAAGCGAGCGGTCGTATCCCACATATCGGAGGCGGAAGAGTTTCGCCTCTTATCTCCGTGAGCCGGTCCCGTATGGACCGGCTAGAACGGTCCATTAACTGGTCCAATGGACCGGTCTAACAATATTCGCCTCCCAAAGATCCACCTTGTCCTCAAGGTGTAAGGATGGGACGTTATTGATAGCTTTCCTCAGCTGCTCTGTTAGTGGTCATGCTATTTTCCACTGGAACCAAGCTAAAGCTTTCCCTTCCAAACATAGGGCCGTTAGTGTCAGTCTCTCTTCCTCCGTCACCCCATTCACCATGAGATACATCTCCACCCGGTACACCAACTCATAAGCATCATCCCTTTCAAATACTGGCATACCCAACTTCCTCACCCTTGGATCACTACCACCCCAATAACTTCTTCCTCCTCCAGTGTAGCAATTGTCGTGATCGCTCCATATTTCCCCCATGTATCGTGGGTGGGAATCCCACCTTCCTTCCCTTCGCCTCACATGACTTGATCCCCAAGGTTCAGCCCATGCCCCTCCTTCAGTCGTCCTCTTCCCTTGCCCAAAAGACCTCCCATAGGGGTCGGCCACCCCACCACCTTCACCACGAAATGCCCTTCCTGCTGTCCCCTCATCCGCTAACCCTATTCCACCCCTTATCGGAGTCCTAGGAGGTGGCTCTTGAACCCCTCCTTCGATGAGTGGCTCCCCTTGCCTAAAATGCCTCTTATAGTAGTCGGCCGCCCTACTGTCTCCACCAAAAGATTTCATCTCTGTTATCCCCTCATCCAGGAACCCTGATCCACCCCTTATCAGAGCCACAGGAGGTGGCTCTTGATGAAAGAAACTCCCCTCGTCAAACTCCTCTTATCCGATCTCCTTTCCCTTCGATTCGGCCAAGGGAATCCCGATCAAATCTTGGTTAGGGTTAGCCATCGAAACCACCAGTGAAGTGTTTGTTTGCATCTCCAAGAGCCTTCTTAACATCTCCTCCACCCTTCTAAATCGATTTTCCATACGGTTTTCCATATATGAAAATCTTTCTCCCATGGTAGAGAACTTCTCCAAGCCGGTTTTGAATTGCTCCATCTCGCCTTTCAACACCTCCATCTTCTTTGTTGCCATTAATTGGATATAGGCTCCAATTGCAAAAATAGCCAAGATATCTTTTTTTTCTGCCCAAGAAAGCGCTCTGATACTAATTTGATAGGAAACACTTGGAGATCTCAAGTATTTCCTATCAATCTTCGGAAAACAACGATAATTCTTCACAAAAATCCACACAAAAGTATGAAAATCTGAGGGAAAACACTTGAAATTCACTAGTAGAAGAAGAAAAACAGCAAGATACAATTGATCCTCCATTCGAGAGGAGGATCGATCTCTCCCAAATCTCTAGACGCTGCTAGAGCTCAAAAGAAAACCTAAATCTAAGAGATCTCAAATTTTAGCCAAATTAAAGATGCCCTAACCCTAGGAAAACAAACTATTTAATGCATACAATTCAAAAGGAAATCTCTAAATAGTCCTTACATTCAATTTCCCTCCTAAACTTCCTTCAAAATCCTTCCTAAATGGCTCTGTAGAAAGCGGGCGGTTGGATCCCGCATATCGGAGGCGGAAGAGTTCCGCCTCTTGTCTCCGTGAGCCGGTCCCGTATGGACCGACTAAATCGGTCCAATGGACAGGTCTAACAATTTCTTGTGCATCTTTCACCATCGTCGTCTCGCCGCCGTCGACACCGTCGTTCTCCTCTGAGGTATAATGCCCCTCAAACTCAAAAAAGCTCTCAAATCCCACTTTCAGCGCTCGCGGTGCATCGGTGGACTACCTATACACGCTTTTCTTAGTGTGGTGGGAGGGAGCCCGATGCAAGGCTTGCAGCGAGGCAGGTAGGCCTTGTACATGCTTTTTGTAGCGTGGCAAGGACACTCCTAAGTACTCAGTTATGTGTCATCATGCCTGCGAGGAAAAACTGTGCATTTTAAACAGGTATTTCAGAGACCCATATACACTTTTCTTAGTGTGGTGGGATTAAAAACTATGGCCGCGGTGTCGCACGACACCTACCATACACGCTTTTCTTAGCGTGGTGGGAAGGCCCAGCTCCCCAAAATTCCCTTAAACGGGTGATACGCTGGGAGGCTACCGACTTTTTGATTGATAGAGGTCCTGACTTGAACAAAAATGCAGGGGATTGAACTTGCAAACTTGAATGAACAGCAGGGAACAGAACTTGAACTAAACAACAGGGAATTAGACTTTAATTTGAAAAATGCACAATTATATTGAAAATACAAATGTTAAGTGAACTTGTGAAGAATATTCAAATGATTATCACCGAATAAACAAAGGGCAAATGATGAGCAAAAACAAAGTGCAATTAAATGGAAATTCAGGATATAATGTAAATTGAAAAAAAAAAAAGAATGAACAAAGGATTCATGATGAACTGCAGCTCGTATACAAATGACTTTGGAGGCTTGTAATGAACACAGTCGTTTTCTCATGATGCAAAAGAATGTGGAATGTGCATGATGAACTGCCTATGAACATGCAATGGACTTGACAATTCGCCTACGAGCACGTATACGGAGATTATGATGAATACAGCTCGCTCACAAGCAACGTCAGTCAGCTACAAAGAAGACATACACTTCTTATAGGCAATAAAAGAAATCTCTTATGCATACAATTGCCTATTTGTAGATTAAAGTAGAAATATTTGCAAGCAATGATAGATGATCTATCACACGCGTGACAGCTAGCATGCAAGTGAATGTAGTAATCTGCCCATTAATATGCGTGGTGAATCAGCAGTGAATGCAACTTGGTAATTAGCGCCAATATGCAGATGAATACATCAATTCATCTACGAATAATGAAGCAAACACACATAGTGCAGCATACAATGAACGCGAGTATCCACAAGCAAAAGTAGAAGACTCATCATGTATACAGTAGATCATCTACAAGTGATGACAGTCAATATGCATGGAGAAGCTGATGACGAATGCATGCAGCTCCCCGACAATCAACATTAGTTTGCAAATGAATGTCGTTAATCTATTTGCAAGCGGAGATTGTAGATATGCTGCTGGCATAAGGGATCCTCTGTGAACATGGACATGCAGCATGCCATTCACAAGCAGAAATTGAAGATCACGACAAATGCAGGACTACAACAAATGCAAGCACCTATGAGCTGTTGTAGGAGACCAGTTATATATAGTACATTATCTACAAATAAACACAGAAAGGGTTGCAATGAATGTGAACACTTGCTGGCAATGATGGAAGATGTGCCATAGGCGCAACAATAATAATCAATAATAGACAATGGATGTTACGACACCCTTGCAATCAGCCATCATTCAACGTCAGGCAAATACATCAATCTCCTGCAAGCAAAGACGGGTGATATGCAATGAGTGCAACCATCTATGAGTAATTGTAGAAGACTTACCATACACGTAACAAGTTATCTACAAGCAAGCACAGAAGCTTGAGATGAATGCAAATATCTGCAAGAAAATGCAGAAGATTCGTTAGTGCATGACAGTCTACCTGCATAAAACAACAAATAACCCGTGGACTAATGCTCTAATTCTCCTGTAGGTAAAAGTAGGGAATCCGTAGTAAAAACTGTGGGCCGCTGATAAATTGAGGCAGCAAACTCGCGACGCCAGGCTATCACATTGGATAAATCAGCTCGCTTGCGAGCAACATGTGGAAGACTCCTGATGCGTCGCACAACATATTTGCCAGCAGAAATATACTCCTACAGGTTGAATGTTGAAGAAAATAATAACCTACAGAAGACGAAAAGAGTTAAACAACACTGCTGAAGCGCAATAAATGAAGTACAATGCCAGGCCACTGGATCCGCAACACTCATACAAGTGGACAGAAGGCGTTCACAGGCTTTTAAATAGAGCACTGTGCACACTCAAATGACCATCGTTCGCACATGATTAATGTTAAACACTTTAAAATGCGCACTCGTTGCACTGCATATAAATTGCTATCATACAAATATATTATGCAAAATACATACAACTGAATACTTGCATGGGCCCCGATGAGCGTGTTGCATGCACACACATGACGTCTGAGGATGCTACGCGGGTTAAGAAACGAACCTAAGTTCGAGCCCGATCCTTCTATGTGAATAGATAGGAGTTGACACGGCTCGAACTATCAAACAAATATACGGTTGCGGCATTGATCGGGATATTTGTTTTACACGTTCATATTATGCCTTTAGGATCTATAACAAAGAAAATTCACTAATAAAGGCATAAAGCCGACAACAAACTCGATCCTCTGTCGGCAAGCTGACGGAGTCTACAAGGTTCAACCAACAAAATGAAACTACCCATAAGCACCCCGAAGATGGTCATATTGAATGTTTATCTCAACTGGAGGGGAGCCCAAATATTCAAAATGCATCCAAATTCCCATAAAATACACTCAATAATATCAATATTTAAAATTGAAATAAGTCACCAAAATACTTAAAGCAAAAATACTTATTCACCCTCCGCAATAGTTCACCGAGGTGGACAAATTAGAAAATCACTTCAGCTCACAAAGAGTGAATGTCTAGGCGAGAATATCACTAGGATTCATTTTAAATCCGTCTCATGTCAGTAAGAACGTGACACGTGTCCCCTAACCGGTGGTTTCGTCGCCAAATTATACCATAGGTAAACGGTTATGGCTGGGACCCTCTGATTAGGTGGTTTTGCTGCCAAATGGCACCATTAAATTATAGTCATGGCCAGAGCCCGTATGTTCCTCAATGGCACTAAATCATTGAGCAATGAATCAATAGGATATGATCGATAGGGCACAAAGCCCTTTGTCAGCTAAGATGGATTCAAATATGTCCCCTTAAGCAAATATTCACCAAAGTCTATAAGGTACCTTTGGACGAAGCAACCTATGGCTGCCGATAAGTATCCTTCTGTCAGGTTGGGTCGACTATCTCCTCTGACTAAGTAGATCATGGACCATGATGACTCAGGATGACAGAACCATGGGATCTTGATCAGGTCTATCATCACCCCCCCCCCCCCCAAAAAAAAAAAAAAAAAAACTGCTTTAAGTATGAGGTGGTAAAATTCTAATTTTAAATATTAAATTTTCAAATACTAAATCACGCTGCTACTATACACCAGATAGTACGTATATGTTTGATTACTAGCCTTAATTTAAAGTTCTTTCTGGCTATTAGGAGGGGTAATTAACTATAGGGGCTTATGCCTATAGGAAACCTGAACTTAGATCATAAAGTCCTTACAAAATGAGAGAGAAATCTCTGGGTAATGTCTTATCTAAAACCCAATCTACCTTTTGAAAATTTACCTCGGAATTTACTCGTTAAAACTCTTCTTGACGACCCGAAGAGAAAATAAAAGGGTCCGCAGAGAGGCCGGGGCGCGAATTTTCGGAGCCCACATGAATATGTGAAGAAAGTAAACTATGAAGTAAAAATGCTTTACTCTAACTTGAATTATGTATTCTACGACATAAAAAAATATAGCATAGTGACCCTTTTATGGCTTTTATGCATTTATAATGTGTTTGAGCTTTAGCATAAATGGAATGAAACATCAAACTTTTGTGCAAGTAAAAAATAAACTGCCATAAAAGATAAGAGAAGTTGCCTCTTTTCATATTCCAATATGATTTTATGCAGATTTTTAGTACCACTTTTTTTTTTCTTGTCTGCTTCGAATGGATAATTAACTTTCTATCCGCTTAAATTTTGAAAATTGATTATTCATATGTTGGATGCTGTTGTTTCTCCCATATTTTAGTGCCTTCACTGAGGAAATTGTTTTGGAATATTATGTAACGAACAGAATTCTTTCGACCTAATCCTACAACTTTGAGATGATTTATTTGGGCTGTTCGTCAACTTTTTCTCTTCCAAAATCGTCTCAGCATTTGGATTTAAACGCTCTCACAATAGAGACTCATCATTAAGCGATATGTGACATTGTTGAGGTTTTTATGCATCTAAATGCTATCTATTTGGATATTTTGTAGGGAACTGGAGGAAGAAGTATTTATGGTCGACAATTTGATGATGAGAACTTTACTTGTAAATACTTCATTTACTTGTTCCTTTGTTTTTGCAACTTAGTTTAGACCAATCTGCCTATTTACTTCACCGATAACTTTTTCCTCTTTAATTTTGTTATCGCTAACTTGTACATCATCGTACTTTGGCTTTGGACATAGAGTAGATTTCACTAGGTTTTTTTACGTCATTCTTTTGGTAGCATTAAAGTGACTTTTTTGTTCCTTTTTTCCCTCATGTCTCATTGGAATCCACCAGTACGCTCATTAGCTTATTTTAGCATCCGCAAAAAAAATGTATTAAAGTTGTTAGGTATTATGGATGTTTTTTCTATCATAGCCAGTTTAAATATGATCAAATTTTTTTCAAATGCTCCTTTGAGCCAGTGACTTTCCCTGAACAAATTAAGATAGCATTGATTGTTTGTAAATAGGTGGGGTCAAATTTGGATCGAATACGCAACTCTCCTTAGTTTGTTGGTTGGGAGTTTGGCTCCCAACTAAGAAGTTTTGGATTCGAGTCTCGTATATGTGTTGTGTGTGTATGTGGGCGCTGCCCCTAATTTCCAAAAAAAAAAATGAATCAAATATTGATATCCCAATCAAACCAGCATTACATCCATAATATATTAGCTTTACGTATTTTATATATGTCCTGAACAAATGCTATACCAATATTCTATATATAGTATTTTCAAAGCTTGTTATATATTAATAGGATATAACTTGCATAAACTAGATTTATTTTACATCATCTAATAATGAGCATGAGAAACAAGTCAAATCATCTCAAAATTAAAGGAATTATGCAGAAATTAATTATAACAAAGCTATTTATATATCATATGGCATTTGACTATGAACATCAAAACAATAATGAAAATATGGAAGAGACATGATTACATGTGCAATGCATTGTCCAGTAATTTGGTAAATATCCAAGGAACCTACTATATGCATAAAGGATAATGATCCTAATAAAGAAGGATATGCTTGTATTCAAATAAATAAAAGTTATGTACCTTAAAAAGTGCAGTACTTAATTTCATTACTTAATTAAGATCCAATGGAGCAATACCTGATAAATATGAACTCAAATTTATTAAATAATCAAAGCTCTTAATCAATCACATATACACACAAACGGGTATTAAAAATTAATATTCAACTAATGTAGTTGCAACTTGGATGATGTAGCAACACAGCTGCCCAGGCGGGAAGCAGCCCAACTGCCCAGATGGGGCCTAGGACCTTCTTTATCACCTATGGGTGAAGAGGCTTTAAGGGGAACTCTTTGGGAAAGATGTAAGGGGCACTTATTAGGGGATTTGGGCTGTTTAAGGGGAGAGATTATCGAGGGTTAGGGCTTATGTTTTATTTTAGTTTTCTGAATTGTAGGAGAGAAGATTTACCTCTCGAACAGTGAATCAACTTGTATCATCTTACTTTGCTTAGAGATTAGTAAATTAAGTTTTGTTGGTGTTATTTCTAGATCTATTTGAAGTAAGTTTCTATTTTTTTTATATTGTTGTTTGTTGTTTCGATCATCAAGTCCTATCAAATTGGTATTGGAGCAAGTTTTTGGGACCAATGGTTGGGAGAAGAGTTGAGGCGTTGGAAGAAAAGTTGAAGTGGGAAGTAGGGCAGCTGCAAATGGATGTGGGATCGTTGAATAAGCGTTTTTTCAACAATGAAAGGAAGGTTTGGGAATCTAGAGGAGATGATGAAGCGGATGTTGGAGTTTCAAACTAAAGCAGCTTTTGCCAGAAGCAAGAGGTAATCAGGAAAATGACATGCCGAGGGAAGACTGAGAGGTGGAAATTTTAGGAGAGGAGGAAGGAATACCCCACCTTAAGCCTCTATCGAAAAGGGGGATGGATAGGGAATATGGAGGTAGGAGGGAATGGGAAGAAGAGAACAGGCGGGCTGAATTTGAAGGAAGAGGGGGATACGAAAGGATAAGGGAGGAGAGGGAACCATGGATAGACCCCAATGCTTGCTTCATGGGAGGCATGGGGGACGGAAGGGGAAATTGGGGCGGGGGAGATCTAAAGGTTAGGAAGCTGAAAATGTCGGTGTTTGAAGGGAAGGATGCGCATGGGTGGATCTATAGAGTGGAGAGATAGTTTGCGATTAACGAGTTGACGGAAGGGGAAAGGATTATGGCAACGGCTCTATCTTGCGGGGAAGGCACTGACATGGTACTAATGGATGGCGTCGAGGTACCCGATCCGTTCATGGGAGGAGTTTAAAGACCATTTATTGGAGCGCTTTCGAACCAAGCAGGAGGGGGACTATTATGAGCTGCTTTTTGCTTTGACACGGGTGGGAGTAGTGATGGAGTACCAAGAGAGATTTGAGTTTCTGTCAGGACGTTTAGGGGGACTACCTGAGATGGTGTTAGAGAGCAATTTCACGAAGGGCTCAAACCAGTGCTAAGAGCCGCTGTGCGGGTGGCAAGATCTCGTGACTTGGGAGAGGATATGGAGTTAACACAGTTGATAGGGGATAAGAACTCACTTGAGATGAGTAGCAAATGAGGAAGTTTTGGAGGTTCTTACTGCATGACGACCACCTTCCTTACACTTAGGGTGCTGACTGTATCAGTTCAAAGGAAAGCTCCAAAGGAGAAATGATTGGGAGCTCAGTTGGGAGGAAACTTTAAACGACTAACTGATATGGAGCTGCAAGACAAACAGGCTAAGGGGCTATATTTTAGGTGCGACGAGAAGTTTACACCGGGCTATAGGTGTAAAAATCACACCTTGTAGGTCCTTTTTGTTTGTAATGAGGAGGAGATGGGCGGAGTAGAGATGGAAGGAGAAGTGATAGAGGAAGAGGAGCCCTTACACTTGGAGTTAGTGGAAATTTCGTTGAATTCTGTAGTGGGATTCACCCCGAATCACACTATGAAGATGAGAGGGCGGATATGCAGGAAAGTGGTGACAATTTTGGTGGATAGTGGGGCTACCCACAATTTCATATTGAATTAGGTGGTTGGCAAGTTGGGGCTAAAGTTGGTAAAAACGGGATGCCTTGGGGTGATGGGTATAGGGAAGGTAGAGAAGAGCAGGGATATCTGTCAGGGATTGGTGGTGGAGTTGCAGGGGATTTACATTAGGGAGGATTTTCTTTCATTGTAGTTGGGAAGTACGAATTTGATCTTGGGTATGAAGTGGCTACAAACCTTGGGGGAGATCAAGGTGGACTAGAAGGCCTTAACTATGGAGATATAGGTGGAGGGGAGAAAGGTTGTGATTAAGAGAGACCTAGCTTATCCAAACCAATGGTTTCCTTGAAAATCATGGTGTGTGTCATACAGGGTGAAGGAGTGGGAGATGCTTGAAGCCGAGATCATCAAGCTTAGTGTTAGCACTTTTTCTAATCCCGTGTTGTTGGTGAAGAAAACGGATGGAGGTTGGAGATTCTATGTAGATTATCGTGCCTTGAACAAGGAGACTCGAATACCTCACTGAACTGCTGGAGAAGCGACTGAACTACCTCACTAAACGAGTTTCCCATACCAATCTTTAATGAGTTGCTATACGAGTTGCATGGCTCGATGGTGTTCTTAAAGATCGATTTGAAATCAGGGTATCATCATGTCAGAATGCAACCAGAGGACACCCACAATACGGCTTTCAAAACTCATGAGGGACACTATGAGTTCTTAGTGATGCATTTTAGCCTCACTAATGCCCCTGCCACTTTTCAGTCATTCATAAATAGGGTGTTCAAGCCTTTTCTTCGAATGTTTGTTCTAATATTCTTTGATGATGTTCTTATTTACAGCAAGTCGGAGGGGGAGCACTTGGAGCACTTGAGGATGGTATTTAGAATTGTTGACCTCATTTTTGTATGAGGTCATCATGACCATTCAAACTCCTTATTAAATCTCTAGGGATTGACATCCACTCAATTGTCAATCATTTAGTACTCAAGAAGATCAATCAATCATATAGCCTGCATTCAATCAACCTGTCAATTATTCAATCAATAATTAATATACATTCAATTAATTATCCAATCAACAATTATTTAGCAATCAACCACTCAATCTATCAATTACTCAATCATTCAGTTCAATCAATCAATCTCTAATCAATCAATCAATGTCTACATACAGTTGCAACCGTGCATTGTCATCTCTGATCCAGTGTATTACTTTGCATAGTACATTGACCCTTTGATCCAATCAATAGTTGACTTGGTCAACTGGACTCATAACTGGTCAAACTAGGTCATATTAAACAACTTTAATGTATGCAATCATATCAAGCATCTTGACTTCTTACAACTCTTCCAACTTGTGTTCTAAATCTATCCAACAATCCCATGGGTCAAACTCCAATGACTTTGACTTAATCAAGTCAAAATACTTGGTCAAACTCCATTGCTCATATTCTATACCCATGGCTTCATACCTATTGAAGTCCACTCAAACACCTCCCATATGCTTCCTAAAACCTAGCCCACCATGTTTTGACCATTTGACTGGTCAAAATCAAGTCAACAAAATTTTAAATGAGCTTTGATGGTCAACTCCCATTCAAATGCCCACACTACACCTTCATATGGCTTCCAAACCCTTTCATCAATCCCTTGGGTCCTCTTATCTGCCACCTAAGCTGCCTTGACTCTTTGACTAGTCAAAGAGTCAATGAAGTCTTTAAATGAGCTTGTTCGGTCAACTCTATCTAAACACCTTATTTCCCTCCAAACCAATCCACTACAACAGTTCAAAATGTTTCTAGAACACTCCTAGACTTCACCTAAACCATCCCTAACCTTTGGATTAGCCCTAAGCAAGTAGGTGGCCCCTCTGCCCCATGTGAAGACAAATAAACCTTTGCCATTCCATTGCCCTTTCCCTGACTGATTCCACTGCTGTATAAATACCTAGGACAAATGTCCACCATCTAGGGATCACATCTAATCAATCACAGCCATCCCCTTCAACTCCACCAGTTGGAATAGGCCAAGCCATACAAAAAAACTTCATTCCATCCGATTCCCGAACTCACTTATCCCCAGAGCCATTGTGCATTTCGTTTTGCTTTTTACCAGTTTCCTTTTTACCAGTTTCCTTTTTATTTCTTTCTCAATCCCTGGTGTTTGGAGCCTGCCGACAACGAGATCGAAGACGAGCTAAATCTAAGTCCGTCTAAGCCGCTTGAACTCTCTGTTGAAGCTTCCTCCAAACTCGAAGTCTTCTAAAAGATCGTAGAGAAACTCCAAGTGAGAAGAACGAGTCCATTGTCCCTTGAGACCAATCGTACGAAGGTAAAAAAAAAAACTTAGGCATTTATTTAGGTTTCAAATTAACTTTCTAAGGGTTGCATCAAAAATCTTATGAATTATTCCCCATTTCGTCGCCAGACTATAGTTTAATTATGTTCAAGCTTTTAAAACTTTTAGCCCATCCTATTGCGCGTATAACATCAAAAATGATTTTAGGGTTTTCGGTATATCTGTGAGGAAGACAAAATCACGTCCGTCCTTTTCATCATTTTGATTTGGACGGTCCAGATTTTGTTGTATCAGGCGTTCATTTAACCACGCAGTTTAATCAAGACCGCGGGATCGTTGCTAGCCGTCCGATCCATCTTGTATGCGATCAGACGGATTAGATTCACACCGTGTTTGGTTAAGTGGGCTGCGTCACCTGATCGCCGCCGTCCACATGGCGCAATCGTTTTCCACTGTGTAAAGCACCCGCACAGTCAGCGCCGCCAGCTGACTGTGCATTTAAACCCTCAAAATAATTCAAAAAATTATCCCATAACTTCAAAATTTTATAAAAAATTCATTTCTTAACCGTTTTATGAGTTCTTGGACACATTTTCTTCAGAATTTAATCTATTTTATTCTAAAAATAAAATTAAATTTATTTGACTAATATTTTGGTAATTATTTCAATAATATAGAAAATCTTAATTTAATTTTAAATAATTATATATAAATCATATTAGTCTAAATTTTGGCAGAGGTAATATAGGACCTATCATTGACCTTCATGAATTTTCTTAAGGCTTTTTGATGCATACTTAGTCTATATTTGAATTTACAAAAGTCTTGGTCATGATTTGATCTAGACTTTTTAAAATTCATATATAATTCAATTTAACTCCAATAAATGCACATTAGAGCTCTATAGATTCAGTGTGATGAGCACTTTCCAGTAAAAATATAGTCAAGATCAGATCATGCATAGTTTGAGAATAAATTAGCATTGATAGTGTTGATTTATTGTATGTTATTCTCAAAATGAGTATGATTATAGTTTCAAAGTTGAATGGAGAAATCATTGGAAATGTCCCTTGCATCCTCCAATGATTTCAATCCAATTCAATAAACATATCTCGTTGTATTTAAATTTGTAAGCTCATAGGTCACATAACTTTAACAATTTGATACAATATTTTCAGAGCATTAGGTCACTGTCTTGTTCTTGGTTTCTATAATGTGATTGGAATTTGTGCATACAAAGGGTTAGAGAACAATGATTGCAATCCCTTTCAAAACCTAGTGATATTTAGGAACAATAATTAAGGTTGTGTCTTAGTGAACTTAGTCAAATCTAGGATTAACTACACACATCCATTTTGGATGGTACTTCAAATATAGAAAATGTAGTGTCATATACCCCTTGATCTAACACATCCTATTTGACATTAATTAACTTCTAAACAATGATCAATTTCAATTAACCATTCATTAAGTGTTTAATGCTCAACAAATCCAAATAAATCAAATAAAATTCATAAAAATATAAAATCAACTTCAAATCAATCATACAATTATTGAAAATTAAAATTCAAATAAAAATTTCATTAAATTTTTATTAATATTTAATCACCTTTAATTAAATATTAATTAAATAAATTCATTAAAAGTAAAATTAAAATTAAAAAATATAAAACAAATTAAAACAAAAATAAGGATCAAATCAGTGATTTATAATTTCAATTTAAATAAAACTTTCAATTTAAAATTAATTTTAAATTCATTAATAATTAATTGAATATAATAAATAAAATTCAAAAATTCATTAAAATTCAAATGAAATTAAATAAAAACCAGAGATTAATAATTCAAATTAAAAATAAATTTTTTAAATAAATTTTAATTTCTAATTCATTAATTAAGCCAATTTCATCAACAATTAATTAAAAATAATAAATAAAATTCAGAAATATATTGAAATTCAAATAAAATTCAGAGATTTATAATTCAAATTTAAATAAAATTTTGGATTAAATTTTAATTTCAATTCATTAATAAATCATTAATAATCAAATAAAAATCAATTAAAAATTCATCAATTAATAAAAATTCCAAATATTACAATAAAATTCAGAAAAATTAAATTAAATTCTAATTCATTTAAAGTAAATTAGTTTAATAATTTGATTGATTAAAATTAATTTTAATCAATTAAATTTGATAATTAATTTGAATTAAATGGATTTATGTCTTTATGCCTAAAGCTTATTTCCTTTTGGAGGGCTTTTTGGCATTAAATTTTAAGACCTTTTAATACACTTAAATAAAAAAAAAGACTCCTATGTGTTGTGCACAACTCCTTTAGAGAAGGCACTAATGCATTGGATTAAGGGATCTTCAAACAATTAATAACATACAACCTTATGTGACATACTCAAGTCCTTTTGGAAGGTATGTTGCATTGTATTACAAGGTCCCTTTATCTATCTATAATAAAATTTTGGAGGCTCTCATATGGCCACTTATCCTGCGTAGAGGATGGGTGTTTATTTTGAAAGCCTTAGGATTTATAAATTAATAACTCCTTGCATTTTGGGAGTTATCAATCTATAAGTTCTTTAAAACTAAACCAATAACTTTAATCTCTAAAATTGGAATAATTAAAGCCAATTACATATCACTTAAATTTTAATTAAATTTCCCTCCAGCTTTTAATGAATAAACATTAAAAATACATGCAATTTAAACAATAAATCCCTATCGGATCTACCAAAGCCACATAACCTCTTTCACACTTAGATGGTTTACTAGGACAACCAATTTTAGTCTAGGTTAGGCCGGTGGATTATTTTGATTTGATTTTGGGTGTCTTTGTCTAGAGGGCAACTATGTGTGATTGATTACTTTCTGCAAAATATACATGCCATATTTAATTTTTTTTGTCAGTGCACTAGAGATTGGACTGAATGAGGGCCATGTACTTTACTTTCATTTACTTACCTGTATTTTTAATGGCTCATAACGCACTTATAACTGCATTTTATTTTCTGCTCTTACATTTCGGCAAAGTAGAATGTTCCTATGAATTGATGTATCTGTAAAGAAGATTTGTAAATTTAAATTTCATAATTTTCTGTATATAGATCGAGTTGTATAGAGTCTTGAGTTGTAAAGAGTCAAAGACAGCTGCTTATATATACAAAGGTGGGGTTCCAAAAAGCAATGTCCTCTTTTCAAGAGGATATTTCTTTTTGGAACTCCACAGAAGACTTGGAGCCTGAAGACCATTAAGCAGTTGTATTTGATTATAGATGTTTCTTATAGGATTAGAATCCAAGATTTTTGTTGGTGGGGCCTGACCACCATTACTTTACTGCAGACCCCGGGTTGTACTTTGTAAATTTTATATTAATAAAATAAGCTCTTTTATATACATTGTTGTTCATGCATCGTAAGCATTATACGTGTAGATTTTTATTTTTTTTGTAAGCATGTTGTATTGCATCTGATTTAAATTTTTTAATAATTTATTGATTCTTAGGATAGAGCTTTCTAAATTTTTCATTCATATGGCGATTATTATGATTAAGATTGTTAGCTGGCAGCTCACTCTAGGCAAGTGGTAAGTCCAAATTATATACCCTTCTCTCCACCTTCTTTCTTCAATTCAAATACTCAAATCTTCATATTCGATGGTATAATTTATAATCTAAAGCATGTACATCAAAATTTAATTAGCCCAAATATTTTTTTAAACTTATATGAATTTCAAAACTCTTTAGTCTTCATTTAAATCGAGAGTATTCTCTTAGGAGATGTAATTAACTATAGGGGCTTGCCCTTATAAGGAGTCTAGATCTTAGAATAAAATAAATCTTATCTTAGATTCATTTCTAAGGTAGGGGAAAAATTTGTGAATGCAGACTTGATTTTATCCATATTTTAAATTTAATTTCATAATAAAAAAATAGAAGGATATTTGATTTGCTTTTACAGCGAGTTGAGTATCCTCTATATTTGATTATGGAAATAAATTTACGATTTATTTCTCTAATTGGAACGGTAGGATAATATGCTTTTCATCCTTCGGGATGGTCTTTATATTCCCTATGTTGCATCTGATTAGGAAAATAAATTATAGTTTTCTTTCTTTCAAATCGATAGAAGGACATTAGTCTACCTTTCGGAGTGGTATAATATTTAACTATGTAGATTTAATCGAAAGAAAATATCAAAATATAAATAAAGATCTTGTGGGACTTAAAAGTATTTTAAACAATAAAAATTTCTCACGGGAACATTGAAGGAGCACCAACTACATGCTAGCTTGAAGAAGTGTTCTTTTGCGTAGTAGAGTGTGGAGTACTTAAGACATATAGTGTCTCAAGCTGGGGTGTCAGCGGATACAACCAAGATAGAGGCAATGGTGGAGTGACCAGTGCCTAAAATCCTGAAGGGGCTAAGAGGTTCTTGAGACTCACAGATTATTATAAGAAGTTTGTGAAGGGATACAGCTTAATAGCCTAGCCTTTGACAGAGCAGCTGAAGAAGAATAATTTCAAATGGGGGGAGGCAGCCACAAGTATTTGAGCAGCTAAAGAAAACCTTGACTAGTATCCATGTGTTACCACTATCATATTTCAGCTAGCCGTTTGTAGTTGAGAATGATGCATCAGGCGATGGGTTAGGAGCCATTCTCATGTAAGGGTAGAGGCCCGTAGCTTATTTCAGCCAATTGTTGATTGCTAGGGCCAAACTAAAATCAGTATATGAAAGGGAATTGATGACGATAGTGTTAGGAATTCATAAGTGGCAACCTTACCTGTTGGGGTAGCACTTCATAGTCGAGACTGATCAGAGGAGTTTGAAGTTCCTATTGGAGCAGAGAATGGTGACAGAGGAGCATTAACGGTGGCTTTCCAAGTTATTGGGGTATGACTTGGAGATTAATACAAGCCCGGGTTGAAAAATAAAGCTACAGATGCTTTCTTTAGGCGTAGTGAAGACCCCCAGGTTATGGTTCTATCGGTTTCTATAGTGGTGGATTGGGAGGTCTTGAAGCAAGAGAGCGAGCAGGATGAAGAGCTAAGTAAAATCAGAAGAGATTTACTACAGAACAAGGACAATCATCCTGGTTACTCCTTGGAGGGTCAGAAGCTGCTATATCATAGATGATTTGTTCTTTCGAGGACATAGGAGCTGGATACGCTCATTTCATTCTCCTATACCACCTATACACCTCAGTGTCAGTGGAAACCAATTTCATTAGAGAGGTGGTCCGTTTGCATGGCGTACCCAAGTCCATAGTGTCTGATCGGGACAAGGTCTTTTTGAGCCATTTCTGGAGAGAGCTATTCAAGATGTAGGGGACTATTCTAAAGCAGAGTACCGCTCACCACACCCAAACAGATGGCCAAATAGAGATGGTAAATCGCAGTGTGGAGACTTATCTTCGTTGCTTTATCTCAGATACACCAAAGATGTGGGCCAAATGATTAGCATGGGCAGAGTAGTGGTATGACACTTCATATCATACAACCGCCCATACAACACCATTTAAAATCCTATATAGGAGGGATCCTCCTCATCTGCTACATTATAGGCATGACAACGCACCAGTGTCGTCAGTGGAGCAGTACTTGGGAGAAAGGGATCAGATCCTGACAAAATTGAAGGGACATCTACTGTGAACACAATAAATTATGAAGAAACAGACAGATGGACACAGAGGGATGTGCAGTTTGAGATTGGGAACATAATTTATCTGAAGATCCAATCTTGCAGACATAGGAATCTAGCTCGATGGAGGAATGAGAAGCTGTCCCCCCGATACTTTGGGCCTTACAAGGTCGTGGAGCGCATCACCTACAGTTGCCACCAACTTCAGTCATCCATCCAGTATTTCATGTGTCACAATTGAGACTAGCCATTAGAGACCATACACACTCGCTCGTACAACCGGCCACACTATTAGAGGATATGGAGGTGCTATTAGAACAACTAGAGATGAAAGGGGTGCACTAAGGAGATAAGGGGATCAGGGAGGTGTTGATCAAGTTGAAGGATTTACTAGAGTATGAGGTGACATGAGAGCCCTACAGTATCATCCAGAACCAATTTCTCTCTTTCCACCTTGAGGACAATATGACTTTTTGGGAGGGGAGTATTGATGTGGTGGCTGGCAGCACAACTGCCCAGGAGGGCAGCAGCCCAATTGCCCAGGTGGGGCTCAAGACCTCCTATATCACCTATATGAGAAGAAGCTTTAGGGGGAACTCTTTGAGAAAGGTGTAAGGGGCATTTATTAGAGGATTTGAGCTATTTAAAGGAGGAGATTGTGGAGGCTTAGGGTTTATGTTATATTTTGGTTTTCTACAGTAGTTTTTGTGGGGTGTTTTGGTTCCTAGTGACTGCTAGGAATTGTGGGGGAGGCGATTCACCTCTCGAATAGTGAATCAACTTGTATCTTATTTTACTTTGCTTGGAGATTAGTAAATTCAGCTCTCTTGGTGTTATTTTTGAATCTATTTGGAGGAAGTTTCTGTTACGAAGATGAAGCATGGAAAGAGATGATGGATGTAATGGCTTAGCTAGAAATCAAAGAAGAAAACAAGGAGCAAGGCTCGCGAACTTGTGTTGGGAGGGAAAAAATGAGAAGAAGTGGACGCCACTCTCTGCAGTGGTTGTTAGTTGAAGAGATGAAGAGGGGGACTCATGATGTATTAGAGAGTGCATGGGGAAGCCCTATCCAAAGATTTCAAGGCAGTGGGACAAAGTTGGTTGCAACAGGGAAAGACAACTATGGTGGTTTGGGTTGGATTGTATAAGGTCAGCTGGATTTTATTTTTTATTTTATTAGTTGTGGTATTACAGAGAGAAAATGAGATTGATGGGAAAAGATGATTTAAAGCTAAGAAGATGAGGTAAGAGTATTGGAGTGAATTATGAATAGTTTAGGATTATTCTTGTTATAAATTATTTTAATCAAGTATTTTTATATTTCAGTTGGATTACATCAAGGATCAGCTTTAAGCCCATACCTTTTTTCTTTAGTCATAGATATTCTTACTAGACATTTGCAAGAGAATGTACCCTAGTGTATACTTTTTGCTGATGATATTCTTCTTGTTGATAAGACTAGAGAGGGCGTTAAAAGAAAACTTGAATTATGGAGGTCACCTCAGAGTTTATAGGTTTTCGCTTGAGTAGATCTAAAACCAAACACATTGAGTGTAATTTTAGTAGTAATAGAACTAGTGGGGGGACTATCTCTTTGGGCGATCAAGTCATTAAAAAGAGTACACATTTTAGTTATATGAGGTCTATTGTTCAAAGTGATGGTGAAATCAATGGGGATATTATTAGTAGAATTCAAATTAGATGGTTGAAGTGGAGGAATGCATCGGGCTTGTTGTGTGATAGAAAAGTACCCCTCGAACTTAAGGGAAAATTCTATAAGATGGTGGTGAGACCTGCAATGCTTTATGGCGCAGAATGTTGGCCATTAAAAGAGAATCATAAAGTTAGTGAAGTGTTGCAGAGATGAGGATGCTCAGGTGAATGAGTGGCTTTACTCGTAGAGACGGAATGCGAAAAGAGTATATACATGAAAATGTTGGAGTAGCTCCAGTGGCAAATATGATTAGAGAGAGTCGCCTAACGTTGGCCTTCCAATGACCCGGTTAAGAGAGCAGATGTATTAGATTTGGCCTTTGTTAACAAAGGTAGAGGTTGACCTAAAAAGACTTTATTAGAAAGTATTAGAATAGATTTAAATGAGAATTTGACTTTTAACCGAACACAACGGAGAAAAAGGATTCATGTTGATAAAGGCTTGATGTTGTTGTATGTATATAACAATGAGAAAAAGAAAGAGGGAGAGATGCTTCTCTTAGATGAATAGGAGCACTTGCATCATTCATCCACGTATTTGAATGTTTAATAATTGAAGTAGACTTTTATTTTTTAAAGTTGATAGTAGGATTTGAAGAGGAGGATGATCTTCTTTAAATCTCAACTATTCGAAGGGATGAATGAATGCTCTAGGATTAAGTGCTCATATTATTATAAAATGATAGTAGTCTATATATATATATATATATATATTCTATATATATATATATATATATATATATATATATATATATATATATATACATATATACATATAGGATTTTCTATCATTGCATTGAGTAGATAATCTGGAGAAAAAAAAATCGATCCACATCTAGTGGGAAATGGATTGATTGTTGACCCGTTGCAGTCCTATTTGTAATGCCAGATTTGAGCATTTCATATATAAATTTCTTATTTTTTAAAGATGATTATAATTTGGAAGTAGTCGTATTTTTGTTTACTTGTTGCACTGATGCCACGAACTTATCGTTAGTATTTCATTCTTCCAGTGAAGCACATTGGACCCGGAGTCTTAAGCATGGCTAATGCAGGCCCTGATACTAATGGAAGCCAGTTTTTCATATGCACAGTGAAGGTATCTCTCTCTATAATTTTTGGTGGTTTAAACACACTGACCATTTGTGACAAACTAAACTCCCCTTACCAGAATCTTATATGTTTTGTTTGATGCGATTCAAACCTTTGCCCTCTATCTTGAAAGCAAAGGCATTGCCACCATTGATCTTGGCTGCTTGAATCTGTTCATAACCTTCATCCCTGTTTTTGGCACATTCAAAATAGTGAGTATGGAAGAAGCTTTATCATCTTATTCACAAGATATTTTTAAACATAATATCAAAATCTTTCTTATATACAAAATTAAAATTAAGAGTCAGCTAGTTTTATAAATAGTTAATATTTAAGTATTATGTATAAAATCTCCACTACATTTACTTACTTTGCTGTCATCTTGTCAAATATTAATTGGAAAACTTGCATGTAGAAGTTACAGCTAGTTTATACATTGAATTACTATAAGGTCTGCATATATTCACCTCCTCCATTGGCGTCTAAAACAGACTCCTTGGCTGGACAATCGCCATGTCGTTTTTGGCCATGTTCTGGAAGGAATTGATGTCTTGAAGACGATCGAGTCCCAGGAAACCAGCAGGTCTGATGTCCCAAAGCGCCCTTGTAGAATTGTGAATTCTGGTGAGCTTCCAGTCTAGAGAGCTGAATGGTTCTTCTGCTTTGATGGGCTTGCTTGGCTTATTTTTACTTGGAGAAATACTAGAATACTATCTTTTCCATCTCTGTAACTTTGATGTAGACATTTTTGCTTGCATTATGAGAAATATAACCATTGAGGCTGCTCCAAATTTCTGAAAATGTGGAGGCAAATTTAGGGCTGTAACTCATACTCCACTTGATGAAGTTTATGATTTTGCTAAGTAATTTTCCATCTTGTTTCTGCTTAGTTTTTTTTTTTTTAAATTCTTTCTTCCGTTTGCTCTTATTTATGTTAATGATTGTTGAAATAAATGAGGTGACAACAATTTTCTTTTGAATGAAGTGTTAGTGTGTTCAGTGATGCTGGTTATGAGCTTTATGAAGTCAGGCTCTCTTCAGGTAAAATCTAACTTTTCAGCATCATAGTCCAAATTCTTAGCTATCAAAGTATTGTTCATGTTGGTCTGATGGCCTCACGATTTTGTCATGTTGGTGTAACTTGTCAAGAGATTACTAATCTCAAGATTCCTCTCGCACAACTACACTTAACATTGGAGATTCTTAATGAACTTTCAACTATTACATCAAAAGACGATGTTTAACAATTTAACTTCTTTGTACTTAAAGGGTTTCGTAATCTCTCACATTTAAGTAACTGACGTTCTTTTCAGATTTTTTATCCTATAATCATCCACTAGAGATGACTCTTACAAGTTCAAGTGATGGCTTCCGTTATGTATCACTCTGTCCTATATAGGATTCAAGAGGTGGCCCTCATAGTGTGACACTTCTGGAGAGTGTATTACTCTTAACTGTCAAATTATTATTCGCTTTGGCCTAATTATTTATGTATGGGCATGCTTAACTTTAAAGTTTTTAATGAAATTCTAATAATTACATCAAAAAAGAGCGTAAATATTTAAGAGTTTAATTTAGGTTATTTTTTTAAAGGAATTTCACAGGAAGAATCAATTATTGCAATTTTGATATGAGTAAGACTATTATTTTATTCAAATAAATTTCCCTTAGACCTTGCGGTCAACTATTCATTGTTATTCCATTGCACGATTTTTGAGGATTGACATAGATTTTGAATGCATTGATTTTCTTGAAACTCACTTAAATATAATAAATTTGGTTTTACTTATAATATAAATTTAATTATTTCTAAAATATATTTTAAATCTACAAGCAACCAAATGAGCCAAAAAAAAAAAACTCTAATTCATACGAAAATTTTAAAAAAAAAACTCTAATTCATTAAGGGGTAGTGACTGAGTTGTTAGATTCAAATTTGTTTATGATTGATATTAGTATTTTAGACATGCATGATTTCTGTCTTGAGAGAAAAAAAGAGATTTAGAGAGTAAAAAAATGATTTGACCCATCAATTTGACTCAAAAAATCTTATTTTGATCGACCTGTTTGATAAGCGGGTCAAGTTCAGATTTGAAATTCTGATATGTTTATTGAATGGGTCAGATTCGTGTTGACCTACGTATTCGATCTTGACTCGTTTAATTTTTTGTTTGTTGGTATATCTTTTTATTTTTATTTTTATCAATTTACATAAATTATATAATTAACATATTTAAATTTTTTTTAATCAAAATAATGTTATTGGGTTAGGTTCACGTTGTGCAAATTCAGGTCAGATCAATTGTAAGTTGGATTTGAACCCAACTAGTTAACCCATTTTGACACCTCTAATTGAAAGCTTGTCCAAGAATTTAGTAAGTTCCATATTCAATGCAAACTCAATTAGACATTCAATTCAAATTCAATTAGACATAATTCCCATACCTTTAGTTTTAGGCTTCGTTTGGGATAGCTTTTTTATTGCTTTTTAAAGCAGCTTTCTATTACAAAAATTAAAAATTTTGTACTAAAAAGTTAATTTAATAAGCAGTAAGAAAGCCGTCCCAAACGAAGCCTTAATCACTTTTATTTTTAAAAATTCAAACTCTTAATAGTTAATAATAGTCGTATAAAGTGGTGCAAGTAGTAATGGTGCTTATTCTATAGCTAAGATTCCTTACTTGTCTATAAATAAAGTACAAATGAAATCATTTATTATAAATATTTTTATTAAACTAATAACATTCATAAGTAATTATAACCCTATTTTTAATTGCTAATCCTCTATTCATTTTTATATAAGGGTTATTTGATTTGTTGAAAAATAAATGCAGAACAAAGGGAATGCATGTGATTATATATATATATTTATTTGGTTTGAAGTAAAATAAATACAATGTAAAGTCAAAATGATGCTGGTGGTGGTGGGCTACGACAATACAATCAGCTTTCAGTAAAAAGAATCGAACGAAACTGAGTGAGTTTATAACACATAAAAAATAAATTAGAGCGTAAAAAAGAAATTTACTAAATTTTTTACACTGTACTCATTTTTCATCAAATCAGACACCTAAAATTGGAAATCTTCTGTATTTAAAATACTTTATATTTATTTTTTAAATATTTTATTTTTTTATTTATTTACCTTTTATTTTTATAAAATTAAATATTTTTAGTTATTAAATATCAAAATATAATATTCACATATTTATATTATTATTCAAATTCTTGACTTCTAAGCAATGTTTTGAAAACCGGACCGGACCGACTGGTTCAACTGTGAACCAGTCTGAAGACCGGTCCGATCCAGCCTACAGAACCGGCTTCGCATTGAACCGGCTCGAACCGGACTGAACCGGCGGTTCAACCGATGAACCGCTGCCGGTCCAGTTTGGAAAGAACCGCCGGTTATATAAAAATAATTAATTTTGTTTTAATTAAATATTAAATAATATATTTTAGTTTATTAAAATATTTTAGTTTTCACTGTGCATAGGCATCCATTTAAATAGCCCGACAAATCAAAAAAAGGGTACGCGCGAATTCCTTTTCCATTTCCCTCTCAGTCCTCCACTCCTCCGGCATCTGCCTGGCCCTGGAAGATCTCTCTCTCTCTCTCTATCTCTCTCAGGCGGGTAAGGAACCTTCCTCCTGGCCGAAAATGGAGGCAACGAAGCAAAAGCAACGACGGCTTTAACTCCAATGAGTCCACACCGAAGACTCAGGGCGTTTCCTTTCTTATTTCTTTTCTTCTTCTTTACTCGTCTCGCAAATTCCCAATTCCTTTGCAATAAAAGCAAAATTGCCAGCTGAAACGGCTTTTGCTTATCTGTCCGTTTTTATAAAACTTCTCGTCATTGCGTCTACCGCGCGGATTCCTTAAATCTCCGGTTCTCTTTATACATTCCTCTTAAGATTTTCTCTCTGTGGTTCATGTTTATTACAACGGAACACATGAAATCTTTCTGGGTTTTTGGCTTCCTTTATCTGCTGCTCGTGGGATGTGCTCTGGGCTTAGAGAACTTGAATCTGACGGAGACGGAGGCGATCTTTGATGGCGAGATGACTCTCGGAAGATCGCTTCTATTCGTCCCACTCACTCTAATTCCAGCTGCGGCCGCCAGTGGAGCATGTAATTTAGCTGGTTCTTTTATTTTTAATACTCGGTTTTGTTACTTTCTCCTATTTTATTGTTCCTTCGTTATACTGATTCATGATATTATTGAAAAGGTCTTTGCCCTGTGTTTGCATGAATCTCTTAATGTTTGGTTTTTAGTTGTTTGATCATTCTGCTGGAGCATTAGTCTCTGTCACGATTTTTTTGTTTTAATTTGTTACTGCCAGCTCGTTGAATTTCGTAGCCATATACTAGTAGATTACTTCATAGAATTTTTTCTTTCTTTTTCTTGTCTTTTCATTAAACTTCCGTTCGAAAATGGGTCAGCAATTTTTCCATATATATATATATATATATATATATATATATAAGTGATTCGGGATGTCTACTACATCAAGTGTCTGTTTCTTTTTCATTTGAAAAAAATATATATGTTAAAATATTTTAATATAATTTATATTGAAGTGGATTTAAAATTTATTGGATTTATTTTGAGATTAATATTTATATAAAGAATTTATATTACACTAATCATAAATTTAATTTGATAAAAGTCTATTCATACAAATTATATTAGAATATTTGACATAATTTTTTTTCTTTTTCATTTCTAGGAGTCAATACTAGGCCAGTAAAATTTCATATTTTTAGCATCGCTTTATCTCCAATGTTGGATTTTCAAATCATAAAGCAAACGATTTGTGATCTCATTTGATCTAATTGGAGTACTACAATTTGATGTGATGAGAATTGTTTCAAATTTATACCGAATAAACATTTATGCCATCTAACCTTCAGACTCGTATGATGGTTAGATTTTGATGGATGCTCTGAGGTCTCCAACACATAGTCTGGGCGATTATCATCAGCTGGTTAATTAGTTCATTTGATTGATGCAGTTTGCATGGATGGAAGCTTACCTGGTTACCACCTTCACCGTGGATTTGGATCTGGAGCAGATAGTTGGCTTGTCCAATTAGAGGTTAGAAGAGTAGCCTTAGAAAATCTTAGAAAATATTGGATAACTGATATACTTTCAATCCATGCATTTTTATCCAATACTGAGATCTGAGTATTACAAGTATAAAAGTTAAATTGTTTAAAATAATTTCAGTACAACACGGGACAAAGTGTTCTTGTGTACTCGAACCTGAGCCAAGCTTGAAGACAGGCTAAGCGCGCTCAAATTCGATTGTTGATTGCACGTAGAAATTGTTGATAATTTTTTGAGTTTCTATGCACTTTCATGGCCATAATGCATAAAACATTAGCATATTTAGTCTAAAATTTGCTATCTCTTATTCTCAAAAATTACTTTGGTTTCAATGAGCTTTTCAGGGAGGAGGTTGGTGCAATGATATCCAATCATGCCTTTACCGCAAGAAATCTCGCCATGGTTCATCAAACTACATGGAGAAGCAGCTACAGTTCACTGGAATTCTGAGCGATAAACCTGACGAAAATCCAGGTGGGTTTTTAACCTTAAACCCTTTCACTGTTCCATTGCAAAAGTAAAGGGCATTTAGTTCTTGGATTTTACCATAATGGTCGTGAACTTAACACATGCAGATTTTTATAACTGGAACAGAGTTAAGGTTTGCTACTGTGATGGTGCGTCTTTCCTTGGCGAAGGCTATGACAGGGTTTGTATTTTTTTTTTTTTTTTTGATGTTTTATTCTTCCTTTTCCACCTGTTGCTTTATAAGCTGTTATTGTATTCCCAGCTTCTCTAATATACTGGTACACAATAGAATGACAGAATCTTACTAGTTAGATAGTACCGCGTCTCCATTAACTGCTGAAAATGAATAGCGCAGCTCTCTACATCAGCTCTGTTGAATATGCTTGAGAGATCCTCTATCTTAAAATGCAGTCATCTATCTTTACTGATGCCGTCATTATTGTTGACTTTACATACTAAGGACCTTTAGATATCTTCATATGGTTCTTATTATTTTTTTGTTAGTTATTTTAGCTGGGTTTCTAGAGCACAACATTATGCCCTTCTCAGTATAGTTGTTGTTTATCTCACACATCGATTGGCAGCCTTGCAGTATCTCTCTAATTCCTGCACACATGAATAGTTATGGCTAAAAAAATGAAACTACATTTTCTGATGGACCAATTCCATTCTCAATTTTGATTATTATGGCCGATAGTACTGCCACATGCTAACGACACATAAAACTTGTTTTATAATCATGGTTTATATCACAGTGGTGCAACAAAATGTTAGAGGTGCTTCCTGTGGTATTCAATTTGTAATATCATGCAAAGGTTTTAAAGACTTCTTGGAGGTCTAGCATTTTCCAAGTGCAAAATAAACTTTTGCAAATGTTCCAAATAGTTTCGTTTATATTTATGTTTATTTTAGTTGAATTTGCTAGGCTTAACGTGGGTACATGGACCAAGTAACAGTTTCCAAATGTGGTCAATTTTCCTAAATTACATTGGAAGTTAGCCATTTCAGTGCCTATGTGTTGTTTCTCTGTGCTTCAACAGTTCGAACTCAGACAATGCTACTTCTTCGAGCTCTACTCCTTGCTGCTATGATGATCAGTACTTCACTGAGTCCCACCGCTGCAATCATAATTGTTAGTGTTGTACCGGAAATAATTTTCTTAAGCTAAATCTGCATGTTTCACTTTCGTATAAAGTGATTTTCTTTCCTAGTCCTGGTTTTGTAATGGACGATTCAGATTTAAATGGCTCAAATGCTCAAAGTTGGCTGGTTCCATTTCAGGCAGCAGGTCTTTTTTTCCGTGGTCAACGCATCTGGTTAGCTGCTATGGAAGATTTAATGTTAAAGGGAATGCGTTATGCAAATCAGGTTTAATTCCTTGCTTTTGCAATGCATTTTTGTCATAATTCCACGTCCTTCTATGATACTAGTCTGTCTCCAGGCACTTCTTACCGGCTGCTCCGCTGGTGGTGTAGCAGCCATACACCATTGCGATGGATTTCGAGCATTATTTCCAGGAAGCATAAGAGTCAAGTGTGTTGCTGATGCTGGAATGTTCCTTGATGCGTATGAAACTCTTGATGACAGCATACATATTTATTTATTTGCTAAATATATCTTAATAATTTGCCACATAGATCTCTTCATATTCATTTCTGTATTAGACTAAATAATTCCTAAATTCATCTTTTCTCTCTTGAGAAAGTCATGAATTTAAACTTCATTTGAAACTTTTTCATTTAATTTGGCTATTGCTTGTGGTTTATCTTGTGACTGTAGTATTGATGTGGCTGGTCGTCGCACCTTAAGATCCTTCTTTAGAGGAGTAGTCAAGTTACAGGTACTTGTTACGAGCCTTTAATATGCATGTTTAACAACTCATAATACGCTGTACATGTTTAGTTGCTGAATAGACTTTATAAAACTTATGGTTCCAAGTTTTTCTTACCTTGTTGAGTATTTGCTTTCATTTACTCTCTAGTTACCTCATAAGCTTTTCTCTTCTGCAAATAATTGTTTGGGCAAACAGGGAGTGGCAAGGAACTTACCACAGACCTGTACTTCTCGCTTGAATCCTACTTTGGTAAAATTTCCATCTCCGATATAAGGTTATAATTTAAATGACATAGGTAGGATTTAACAGATTCGTAAGTTTATTATTCATCCTTCTTTCTTTTCAGTGCTTCTTTCCACAGAATGTGGTGTCCATTATTCAGACCCCGCTTTTTCTTTTGAATACAGCATATGATGTTTGGCAGGTATAATACTATCCTACAAAACATTTTATTATAAACTCAGTACTGCATTGTAATGAAAATTCTGCTAGTCTTTTTAGCGAACTTTTTATGAATAAAGTGTAACTATTCACCGAATACTTTGTGGATCTCCTCATTTTCATATTGGTTCCATCAACTATGATGTCCTGGATGACCAATAGTATGATGAGAACCTGAAATATTACTGCAGTCTTATTTTTCTCCTTGGGTCTCAGCTCAAGGAGAGTCTAGCAAGCAAAGTGGCTGATCCTCGTGGTTATTGGCAAGACTGTAAGATGGATAATGCAAAATGCAACACAGATCAAATCCAGTTTCTTCAAGGTAAATATTTTTTCCTCTATAATTTAATCTTATGCAATATTTAATTAGTTCACGTAACTTAAAAGATATATGCACTTAATCTTTTCCTCTATTATAGACTTCAGGAATCAAATGCTTAATATTGTGGAAAGGTTCTCGTTATCAAAAGAAAATGGGATATTTATTAATTCATGTTTTGCCCATTGCCAAAGCGAAAGGCAGGATACTTGGTTCGGTAGCAACTCCCCCACTATTAGGGACAAGGTTTGGTTACACTGCATCCCTTTATTGTTATTAATGCTGCCAAAAAAAATTGTGAATTTCTCTTCGCTCAATGCATTCTACCCATTCGATAAAACTTACAATCAAAATAAGGCTTCCACCAACTTTATTTTGTTAAGTTATGAAGCTTAATTTTTGCCCTACAAAGAAAATATGCTATGTAAACTTAGTCTCTAGTTGACTTTCATGGTAAGTTTGTCATGGGAGTTGGAAAAAGAAAGGGAGGGGGGGAGCTTTCTCGTGAGAGTTTCTGGGTGTTGCCTCCGACAGTTATTTATTTCTTGGAGATTTGTCCATTAAAAATGTCTTCGGAATTTTATTGTCTTTTTGGTCGTCTTAGATTTTGTTTTTTTTAATAAAAAGGGGATGTCATCTTTATGTTGTTTCTGAAGAATTGGGATTATAATTTTGCACAATGAAAACCATAATAGAATTAATAATAGCATGGCATGATATAATCATCAATTGGATGAATTCATATAAAATTCTTTGTATTTATTTTTTATCTTTTTTGCTCTTTATGTTTGAATTAGGTTTGGCTTGTTTTCCAACATCTTCATTCAAGTCCACTATGCCAGCAAAGTGAGATTAACTAAATATAACTAGCAAGTTAAAAAATGCAGCTAATATAAAGCACATTTCAATCGAATATAGTCGACAATAGAGGGGAATTGTTGACAAAATCTATAATAGTCATCTGCCAAAAAAGTTTGAAAGCCAAGGGTAACTATTCTTTAATTTTGTTTCTTCTGACATATTCAATTACTCTTAGTTGTGTGCCACACAATAGTTGTTTATAGCATCACCTACAATAAAGATTGAATTGATGAATATTTGGTCCATCTGGGAAAATATACTATTCATTAAAATTTTTGGTAATTATGATCCACTTCATGTTTAAATACATTACAAGTGGGTTGAATATTATTAGGAAAGAAAGTATCATCAACCTAAGGGCAAGTATGATGAACCACAAAGTGCCTATAAAAATATCAAGCACCACAAAAAAGAACACCAAAATTTACCTAATTCAATTTAAGTAAGCTTATGTTTATGTCCACATAAATCAAAGTCTATTAAGTTTCAAAAGAGATACATGAAGAATTATACTTCAAAACAAATTAAAGATATAAATCAAGATATTGCTTGTCTAGCTGAAAAAAAAAAAATGCAATCACCTGCTGCAAAGATAAGGGCTACATTTTCTTATTAATGAGGCTAATCATCTCCATTTATAAACACCTAAAAGAGTTCTTTTTTTTTCCCTTATTGAATGATTCCCATATCTTCCGTTTCTCTCCACTCTTTGTTGCTTCTTTTTGTGAGGTGCTTTAACATAATGTAACCATCTCTTTATATAGTGCTTAGAAATGATAGATAGCCAACTTAAATTTTATGAAGCTTGACTTAGGTTGTCACCATATTTGGAAAATAAGTGTGAATGAATTAATCTTGAATTAGATTAGCTATCAATTTAGAAAATCAAATGTGAATTGAATTATGTAGCCATCATCTTGGAAAATTAAATATAAATGAATCCTAAATTTGTATATACTAATCTTGAAAAATAAAGATCAAATTTTATCTAATATGGTTAATGAAAGTAGAATTCACACCTAATAATCTCTCACTAGGAGTCTGAATTTTTAATTTACTAGCTTAATGATTGTATTTGAACACTTTCTTATCGTAAAGGTTTAATGAGTCTTTGCAACACTTCAATCCATCAGTAGCAAATTTATCAAACTTTGCCTTATTATTGTGTTGTTCCTTTTTTTTTTTTGGTGGAATTTTTGCATATCATGCAATACTCATATGTCCATTGGAAGTTCCCACTTGATAGAGATTTTATTTTACCATACTTTTCTAGAATCATCAATAATAGATTTTACAATAACTTCTATTTTACTAGTACTTAATATTATATACTTAGTATCATTATTATCTCTATGAGTTACCACCATAATTATTAAATTCAACACTTCAGCATGTGATACCCATATAGTCCACTAGCTCTATTCTCCTTGAAAATAACAAACACATCCTTGTAGATCCTAAGGGTATTAGTATCATCCTGCAATACCAAGAACATTTAAAAATATTATATTATCCTTCAAATTTGGTATATAATTGACTCCAACCAATGATATAGTTACGTCACCATGTGCTTTTAACTTCACAATGTTAGAACCTCTCTTAGAAGATGGGAGCATGAAATTTTTATTGAAGAAGCCAAGAAACTCCACTGCAATTTGAAAGACTTCATTTTTTCTCGAAAATGACACCAATTTTCTCTTTTCCTCTCCTCTCTTTGTTGCTTCCTAGTTCTTATTGTGGGATGCTTAAACACAATGTAACTACCTCTTTAAATAGTGCTTAGACATGGTATGTAGTAAATATGAATTGAGTTATGTAGCTACCACTTTGAAAAGTCAAGTATGAATGAATCTTAAGTTGGTCATCACCAATTTTAAAAAATTAATATCAAATTTATTCAAGACGGTTAATAAAATTAGACTCCACACCTAACAAATACAAAAGATGATCAATTGAGAAAATGTTATGCTAGAAATTAGGATAATAGTTGAGTTTTATGTTGCTTGTGGCAATTCTATTGAGCAGTGATACTTAAATACACAAGCATCTTTCAAGTTTTCTTTCATAGGTGTTTGTTGTAATAAAACTTCATTGATACTCCAGTCCATTTAGTTTTTTATGTATCCAATTATGGAAGATGTAAAACCTTATTTTTTCATGAATTTCTTGCATTAAAAGAATGATATTTGATGATTCTTTGGAGTTTGATTTAATTTGCTTCCTGCCAATGAAAGTGTTGTTATCATTACAAATAGAATTAATATCAAGAAAAAGGTCAAAATGATCCTTAGATTATTTATGGGCTGGTCATTTTTGTTCCAAACTATCTAATTTATCCAATTTAGCCTCTTGACTCCTTAAATATGATCCAAAACAGGCCTTTCTTAAAGCAGATCCGAAAAAATCCAACATCTGCATTATTTGCATCATATTTTAGAAGTCAGGGGTTTAAATTGAACACATTTAATAACTAGGACAAAAATAACCCAATAAAAATAGTCCAAAGATCATTTTGACCTTTTTAATATCATTATTAAGTAAAAATTTTCTCTTTAAATTGATTTCATCTCTTAGATATTCACATGTTCTTTAGCTTATGGGGAAGTTTATGGGACAATTGAAGAGTGGTGAATGTTAGGATATAGAAACAAGAGATGAGCCTTCAAGAAGGCATTTTATTGACGTCTTGTTTGCCTTAAGGAATAGGCTAGGCATTGCTATTCAGGTCTTAGGCTTCATTTGGGACAGCCTTTGACCATTACTTTTTTCCTACGTTCAAGAAATTTTTGTACTAAAAATTGCTATAGAAAGCAATAAAGAAACTGTTCCAAATGAAGCCTTAGTTTTATCTATACTTAGAAAGTGGGAGTCAAGTAATGTCATTTTGAATTATTTTTCGTGAATACAAAAATGACATATTTACTTCACTACGCTTAACTCTTTTGTCTTATGACTACATTGGCTATGCTAAAGTAGCTCAAAATCCTCAGCTGGATTCCTTGAAAGTGATCATAAGCTTATTTACTCACTAAACAACTGGTACACTAATAATCTTGTTCGCCATTGTAAAGTGTCTATGACATGTGTTAGTACCAGACTCTCAGAAAAGGCATATGAACCCATATTCAGAACTAGAGATATAGCTTATACCAAAGTGATTGTGGTAAAGATTCATTTTTTAACCAATTCCAAGATGTAAAGATTGTTTAAAATACCAAAAACATAAAAATTTCCTTAAAAAAAAAGATTTGCAGAGCATAAAGGATGACAAGGAACACTGGAATTATCTGCCAGTTTGTTTGCTCTAGTTGTTTGGAGATTAACAAAGTAGAAAGTTATATTTGAATTTGTTCATGTTTTATCATCCAATAAGTCTAAAACTAAGATGGCAAATGGTCTCATTATTTTATCCATGAATCTATCCATTCCTGCCCATGCATGAAAACTCCTCAAATGTTCAATTTTTATCTTTTACCATAATTTGCTAATGATATGCAGGGGATTGCAAAGTCTGTTGGTGATTGGTACTTCGATCGATCCCGAGTTAAAGAAACCGATTGTCCATATCCATGTGACAAAACATGTCACCACCTAGTCAACAGAAAGAAAAAGCCTCCTTTGATACTCTCCAGTGTCTCTCTTCAAACTTCTCCTTAACTTGCAATATCATAAAATTGGTTGTTAACATGGATCCATGCTCAATATAATGGCATGAGAGTTGTAGAATTGAATGTAAATCTATGGATGTCTAGCTATCCATATTTGGACCTGTAGTGCAATCAAGTAAACTCTATGAGGAAATGGATAGTTTTGTTTGCATTGTGGCTTCCCAAAGCATGATTTATAGAATACTTGATAATTGTAAAAAGAATTGCAAGACTAAGGTTTCGTTTAGGATGACTTTTTAACTGCTTCTTAAAGCAGTATTGTAGTAAAAAATTTTAATTTTTGTACTAAAAAGATGCTTTAAGAAGCAGTAAAAAAGCCGTCCCGAACGATGCCTAAGTTGCTTGCAAGTGCTATTAAGAATCCAGAAGAAACAAACCTTTGTGAATCAAGTTGGGAATAAGGAATTGTTAGGCTTTGTTTGGGATAACTTTCTTGCTACTTTACTTTTTGTATCGTAACCATGGTTTTTATTTGGCCATCGCTATTTTGCTGCTTTCAGAAAATTTTTATGTTAGGAAGTTATTTTCTATAGTAGCTTTCAAAAAATTAAATTGCTCCATAACAGCTTTACAATTATCTTTATAAAAAGTTGCAGTCATCCCAAATGGACCCTTACAGGTTCAGATATTGAGTTTTAAATTTCCTTGTTAATACCATTTTGGAATATCATTATTTTTTGCTACTCTGAATTGGCGAAGCTTTATAAAGTCAAGGTGATGTTCATTCTTGTAGATGTATCTTTATTTGTCCTAGTAAAACATATATGTACATGTAAATTTTTATTCATCTCTATCTAATTAAGCTTATTATTTGGTCTATATACATAATTTTTTTGCTAAATCTTGAACAAAAGATGTAGAGAAATGATAAAGTATAGCTAAGATTTTCATGCAAAACCAGGTTGTGTTTTTGATATATTCTGAAGAGAAACTTATAGGGATTGAATCACGCTCACAAAAACTTATGAAACTCTCTGAAAAGAGCGAAATTATTACGTGCAGTCACCGGATGTCGTCCGAAGGCCAATCAGGACACGCCATTTCACCAATTTACTGTGTATCGTTATGTATTGGGTGACGTGGCGTATCCTGATTGGTCTCTGAAAAGTCTGATGACAGCACATAATAATTTCTCCTCAAAAGAGCCAAGTGTGAATTTTCGGATCCCACAATTTTCTAGGTCTAATAGAATTCTATAACCATTCTAAGCTTAGATACTATTAAACCAATGAAAGGGCTAAGGTAGGTTTTCAAGAAAGGCCAAGTTATGAAAGAACCTATAAAATGATTTCAGAGGATTAGAACAAAAATTGACACTAAAAGTAGGAATGCTTGAAATTTCCATAAAAAAGGTTTAGGATACTGAATTTGTTCAACTTCAAACTTCAAATGAATGAGATTGGAAATGACACTCAAACTCATTCTGAAGAGGAGCTTGAACTAGCATGCATTAATTTTGAGATTAAGTAATAATAGTAATATTTATCTAATAAAAAATAATATATGTATTATTATTTAATAATAATATTTTTTAATTATACTTAAACTTTTATACTTTTGCTTAAAAATAAAACCAATTTCATTATGAATTTTCTGACCAATTCTTAATATTCCAAAAATAAATTTATGTTCTTATTTAAATTTTATGCTTTTATATATTCTAAAAAGATAAAAAAATCTCCATAATTTTGATGCTAATGACTTTATTTAATTCATGCTCTAAATATTTTAAAAATATTAAAATCCAAGTGTAAAATTTGTTATTATGCATTTAAATTCTACAAACAAAGTAAAATCACCATATTTTGGTTCATAAAAGTCATTTTATTAACTCATAATATTTTATCATAATATTTATTTTAAAACAATATGCATATGAAATATGATAAAATTATTATTATTTGAGTTTTTATCATCCCTTTCTTCATTCTCTTTGGGAAATCTCTTTTAAAATAGTAAGACCTCAATGACTCACAATCTCCAAAATTCTTTGAGGGAAAACACTCATTTCTATGAACTAAGTGAGTATCATTATTTGTTGTGATGTTTTACCCTTTTGTGAGCTCCTTTGCTAAATTCATTACCTAAGGCTTAATAATTCACCTTTACTAACTAAAATTGTAGCCCAAAGCCCCATTTTCTATTGAACCAAGAACATAAACTAACATTCTTACTTAAGATTATTCTTGATATCACATTTGAAATGCAATTGATGGGCTGACGGCCATGAGAGACCTCGATCCTTCATAACCAAATAAGTCCCATTTGGCCTCCTTTACCACTTATAGGAAATTTTTGTGTCACATATTTCAATTTGTCTTTTAATGATTCTCATGAGCCAAAGTTAGAATTTATTAATCATTATTACTTACTAACCCTTATTCTAAGTTGGAAACTCTTAAGGCTATTTTAAAAACCACATCAAATAGACTAATAAAAAAAAACTCATATTTTATACATAAAAATAATATTTTATAAGTAAGAATGACCAAAAGTTCGTAGTGATTTATATAAAACTTAGCAAAGTTTGATATTCTTACATTTTATAAATAAGAATAAGAAATTATCATAGTTTATAAATAAGAATAATAAAACCTTAACAATACTAATATAATATTTCTCAAATTTTACATAATGCCATCAAAATCTATCATAACATATGGTAACATATTAATATTTAAAAATAAATCCTATAAATAGTAAGGGGATTCACATTCATAACACTTAAAACTATAGTATTTGTATATTTAACGTCTAAAATTTTATATTTACTCACAAAATACTTAATTATTTAAATAACATAAAAAATACCACTCTTTTAGTATGTCCATCAACTTTTGTCATGACAAACTCTCATTCTCCGCATGTCTTATGTCATGTCCCTGTCCATCCCTAACGAGATCCCATCATGACTTTCTTACTGCTGCTTTGGACTTTCTCACCTCTTCTTTGCTAGTAAGGTTCATTTACATGTTGTTGGTTCCGTCAATGCCCTTCTATAGTGAGATCTTGTCGCAACATTATTCTCACGTCTTTATTGTTGAGAATTTGGAGATTTTGAGTCGGAGGACTTGATGGAGTGATCATTTAGTAAACAGGAAGTCTTGCGTATTATATATGTACATAAGATAGTTTATAAGCATTAGATATATATACCCCCCCGGCTTAATAATATTTGGGTTTCATAAAAAATCAATTAGTGCAATATGAACTTAAAAAAAAAGACATAAATAAGGATTAGTTGTACTATATATAAATTATAAATTTTATTTTTATAAGAAAAATACATATTATCTTATAAAAGATAAAAGTCAAATTTATTGATCAAATTTGTTGAATAAATGGTCATTTGATTGCTCAAGTCCTTAGGAATTTCACTATTTATGTTTGAAGTCACATGTTTGCAAACTTTTGATTCAAAATTTTTTAAAAAAAAGCTATATAAGAAAATTAATCTTCATAATGCTTACAATTCTTAAAAACTATAAAGGTGGCCATTTTTGTTTCACCATAAGTTTTCAGTTTTGGGTTTGTTTGGGGTAAAAATATTTGTAAAATTATAATAAGAAGAATATATATATTTTAAAATTATTATGACCAATGTAATTTTTTTATTTGAAAAAAATAAATATTGATTAGTTGGTTACTATCATATTCTAATGGATATTGCGAAAAATTAGTTCTCATTATAATTTTTTAAATAACAACAAAGTATAACCACATAGATTTGTAAGCGTTATTTGATAAATAAAGCAGCGGAAAAAAGTAAATTTGATTTTATATCCCTTATAATAGCTGTAATTTGTGAAATATATCTGCTTTTTTTTTTGCAAAAATATGATCGTAAAGTTGGTTTCAAACAAAAATACCCCTCTTTTGATCGCGGGCTACTTATTTAATATTTGTCACAAACAGCATTAATTCGAACAAGATTGGAATCATATTCAAATAAGGTTCGAACCTTGTTTGAATATGGTTTTAGGGCTTCATTGTGGTTTGAATATGACTTGAATATGGTTTGAATAGGGTTTGAACATGATTCAGGCCTAATTTGAATAGGGTTTAAGCATAATTCAAATAAGGTTTGGGGTTGATTTAAATAGGGTTTGAGTATAATTCAAATAGGATTTAGGAATTGTTCAAATGGAATTTACCTAAGTAAATACAACATAGTGCAAACTAACAATTTCAACACAACACATTGCAAGGCAGTTATAATAGAGCGTCACAATAACTATAATACAATATATTATAAAAGAGATGCAATCCAAAAACTATGGCATAATAGAATCCAATTCAACAAGTATGAAAAAATAAAGTGAAATCAATAGCTATAACACCACATAAAGCAATCCAATAGACATAACATAATAGAATGCAATCTAATAGCTATAACACAATATATCTCACTAGAAATGGTCAATCAAAGATAAATATTTACAATAGAGATAAATAATCTATAATGGATCAATTAAATGAATATATGAATAGAAGTAAATATGTTTATTGAATTATTGAGCATTTTTCAACAGACCTATGGATCTACATTATTGTAAAATAAATCTTTACATCAATGATCATTGTAGAATTATAAATTATCAGATATAACTTTCAAAAGATTTTTTTTTTTTTTAAACTCAGCTATATGATATGTTGCATTGCATACACTCCACAACCGCAGCTCTATATAAGGCACAAAGCGATCATATATTAGCGAATATATTTGATTCTAGTTCATTGAAAAATATATTTGTTCCCAAAACTTCAAAACTTTTCCTCCTCTCAAATGATATATATGAGGGTTTATTTAGGCTACTTGAAGGTATCCTTCATCTTTAGCTTAGTGTACATGGAGATTATTGCTCTAGAGCAATGATCAAATAATTCTTTCAAAATAATAATGCATGATCAAATAGGTTTCCTGGCAGCATTATATTCACTCTCTTATTAGGCAACATAAAGAATCTATGTAATAAGAAAAAAAAAAAACTAATGAAATGAGTGTATTTAATTATTAAAAAAAAAGCATACCATTAATAAAGTAATATATTTAATACCTCACTATACAACCATTTTGTTGGTGTATTCAATTGTTGAAACCATAGTGTTTTCACAGCCTACTCTTATCTTCCTATCTATGGAGTTGTCTAACAATCCTGACATCTAAGACTTGAAGGTATAAAATTGCTTCTCATCAATTGCATGGAGGGGATCAATTGTGCATAGATCCATATGTTTATGGCTCTTTCCTATTGGATCTATGAAATCCCTAATTAAATACTTTTTATTCTTTTGCCTTCTATAATTCAATAATTTTGCCCTTTTATATAATATCAGGAGATGAGTTAACATCTCCTACCTTCATAATCTTCTTCTCTATCCATACAATATAAAGATATTAATCAACATCTATTATCTCCTCGACCTCCTTCTCTACCCACGTCTCAACTTCATCCCCAACCTCAAGTAAATAAATGGTTAAGTCAAGCTTTTTCTCATTTTCTCCTTATGTATAAAATTTCAAATAAAATTGTTCATAACATCTAATTTTTGCTCCAATCGCAAATTATTTTTCGCTAGACTAAGTATGTTGCTCTTCAGCTCATATAAATGTGGAAAAAGTTATCTCAATCCTTCAAAGGATGGCAGTTTGACTTGCAGCTAATTGTTCTTCAGCTTCTCTCTTGCTTTTTCATCAAAATGTACAATGGTGATTTATTTCTTCATAATTATCGTTATGATTAGCTTAGAAGTATGTAAAACGGATTTATAGAAGTCCTCCTTATCAACTTTATGCACCAGCATAGGGTGAACAATTGCTTATAAAGAACAAGTTAAAAATCCTTGCGTGTCAATTTATAATAATGATTAACCACATGAAGTTATAATATAATACTTTGCATGACTTACATCTTCATTCATGAACAATGACAAAAATTTACTCGTGAGTGTCTTGTTGTTCTTTAAACTCAACATCCTTAGTGCTCACTCTACATTAAGGATGAACAATTGCTCCATCACAATGTGCTGGGCTAGGGCATTCTTCTTCATGATAGTAGCCTCATAGTGCTTCATATTCTTCTTTAATCTTCTCAATGTCTTCCCCCATGATAATCTATTTCATAAGTATCTAAAAAATGCTTCCTTATCTTAGACCAAGCCAAACAACTTAATAAAAATACACTTAAAATATATTAGCACTTGAAATTTTAAGGAAAACTTGTTAAATCTATCTAAAAATTATATCTCACTTTCTTATATTAAGGGATTCTTTATTATTTTCTTCTAATTTCTAATTCTTTGTCATTTTATAATAATAATTACATGAATTATAATCATTTTTTTCTTTTTTATAATAAACGTACCGATTAGTGAGCAAATTCGAACTCATATGGTAAAACTCTAGCTCAAATTTAAACTCTTACTTCGTTTGGGATAGCTTTCTTACTGCTTTCTAAAGCTACTTTTTAATATAAAAATTTTTTAAATTAAAAAATTTTATACCAAAAAGTAATAAGAAAGCTATCTCAAATAAAATCTCAATTAATTAAGCAATTTCAATCTTAAATTAAAGATGACTCAAACTTAGTTACCTCCCTAATTAAAAAGTAGAATTATGAGCCATCTCACAAAAAAATTTTCATGAAAAGATGCTCCATCCTTAGTAGCATATAGCTCTTTACACTATTTATATTTTCCTTGGTTACCATATCATCGATTAGAACTCTTGTCGGCGGCGACCGGATACGGCGAGCTTTTAGCGGACTCTTGCGTCAGTGCCTACCAACTCCGCGCTGGTAAGGTGGGCCGGTGCAACCTCCATTTCTGTAGATCGAGACGCACCCTAATCCTTCCCTCGTCCTTTGTTCTCCTTCGACGAAACCCTAGATTTCTACTCTGACTTTTTAAATTATCAAAGATAAAGATGACCGAAGCGGAGGACGCCGCCCGCCGTCGCACCGTGGTGAACGACTATCGTAAGAAGCTTCTCAACTACAAGGAGCAGGAATCCAGGGTCCGAACGGGTGCGCCTCTCTACACTACAATCTCGATCATTGTTTTTTTTTCCTAGTACCTTGCTCTGATCTGGTATGTTTACCGGTTTCTGGAGGATTTAAGTGTTAACGTTTCGGTGCTCTCGTAGTGGGACGGTGCTTGAACTTCTTAATTTGTTCGCATCTGCACTGATTTGTGTGGAAGATTAGGGCTAGGTTAAGTTTTTGGTCCTACACTGCCATCTTTCCTCGTTCTGTGTGTATTCGAGTATTTGTTAAATGCTTTTTCATCTCAGTTTTTTCTTTCATTTTATGCCGGACGTTTTGCATTCATGTTATGGATCCCTAGGCTTTGGATGCATATTTTTCTTCATCTTTTGTTTGAATTTCTTTCTTTCTTGATTATATTGTATTAATTCAAATTATGCATGCGACTGTACCGCGCAAAAATAGTGTGGGCAGAGAGATTGGAGAGATTAGTGATCATTCTTAATCTAAAAAGAAGTTATTAGAGGAATAAATGAAAATTGAAAGAACTAGTCTTTCATTTGTGTTTCTTTTCAAGATTGTAAACGGATAGGAGAGATTAGCCTCATCTCCGATTTCACTTAAGGATAGTAAAGTTAAGGAGATTTCAATGGTTATTACGTAATGCTTAATTGAAATGTTAAACCATTATGATTGTAGGAATGCTATTTTAGAGTTGTCTGCAATTTGATCGCTCTTATTGCTAGATTGTATGCTATTGTATTGATGATATAAAATATTGAACGATTTAAGTTAAGGAAATACTACGTTGTATAGCAAGTACAATAGGTAACTCGATGCTTTCTTCATCATGAATCAACTTCATGGAGGAGTTAATTATCTCAATGCAGTAATTCCGTTTTTCTCAATGGAATTAGAAGATTTTCAGCAAAAAAAGACATTCTATTTGTTTCTATGGTAAATTTTGGACATATGGTGAGCCTATGCAAAGGCTAAATTTTACAATGTTTGATTCACAAGCACAACATATAGATATCTATGTGAGAATGTAAACATATGCATAATTTAAGAAAATGAATGATTCTTGTAAATTATATATGTAGCTTTGACCAGCAAAGCCATAAGACCATGACCAAGCTTCTTTTGCGGCCATTTTAAATTTTAAATTTTTGGAAACAATTTTTGTAAGGTCGACTCTATATTGTAGAGATCAATTAAGTGTAAATTGACCTGAACTAAATTATTCCATTAAGAACAAATTAAATTTTATAGTATAAGATTAAAGTTTTAACTTGAATGATGTAGATGAACAAGAATGTACAAAACTAGTTATATGTCAGATTTTGTAAAGGTTTACAAATTATATATAATTATTCTAGATGAGATCCATATTAAATCATTTGCAGCAATTATAAAATATTATTTAGGCATGGCGCATTGGAATTTATTTTGAGTCAAAAAGTATTCTTGGCCTTGACAAGATTCTTAAAGAGGGTATCTTTAACTTGTTCTTTCTCAATTTTTCATCTGGCGTGAGCCAATGATGAATTTGGAGTCTTTTAAGGATCCTCAAATGTCGTTGATTTTATTTGAGAGTTAATGAAAGCCACATGAATTAATTAGGCTTATAAAAGCTAGCCTAGGCTAACTGAAGTGACCTGGGTGCAGCTTAGGTTGTGTTTTGTGTAGCCTCCAAGTGCATGCCTTCTATGCCTATTGTACTACCTCTAAGAGATGGCACAAGGCATCACTTCTAGTAGGAAGCAATCTTCATTATCTTTAATAAGTGGAAGTACTTCACACCACCTCCAGCTATGGGCGGATCCAGCTTCTTTTTTCAGGGTGGGCAAAAATTTTTTTTTTTGTGGGGGATGGGCAAAGACGCTTAGGTTGATAAAATTATGGCAAAAAAGATTTTTGAAAGGGGGGGGGGGGAATACCCAAAAATATCCAAAATATCAATATTTAATATTTTTTTTTTGAGGGTGGGCATTTTCCCACCCTAAGTATAAGGGGGATCCGCCCATGCCTCCAACTAGAGGCAATTTTGTTTATCAATTCTTCTTGGAGGTATCACGTGGTATGCCTCTAGTTAAAAATTATTGATAGCTCATGTTTTAGTTTCAATTAATTTTTAAATCCTTTCATATATATATATGTATATATAATTTAATGATAGTTCCTTAGCACTTCTTTTATTCCTTCCCAAATTAATTAAAGCCATTTAATTGTTGTGCTTTGGATGTCTATTGATTTTCAAGAATATATGTTAAGCCCGAAAATAGGCGTTTACGAAAAGCATGAATCGTTCTCAACATTTATCGCTAAGATATCTATGGATTTATAACCATAAAATTTGAGTATGAAGATGGGGGTAGAGGTGGCACATTCAAGTTTTTCTTGGTCTTTGCCCATTCCTTCCTTGCATGCTATGAATTTGTGAAAGATAGGTTTTAAGCTCAAAGGTGTGGGTTGGGGAAGTTCATTTGAGTTACTCTTGGCCTTTATCACTCGTAGGTTATATAAGGATTGGTCTTATGCTCAAAGGCAGTGGTCTAGGTGGCTAAGTTTATGTGAATTCTCATAGGTGACAAAATTTGAGTAGATTCCAATTGGTAGGAGTATGGAAATTCACATGTTTAATTCCTATTTTACTGATTTTCTTACTTTATTTTAAGCATGATATTCTCTTATAAAAGATTTGGAATTATGGGTCTTATAATATTTTTAAAGTTATTCAATTTTTTTTTAATTTAGCCATATGTTTGAACCTGAAAACTTGTAATGTTTCAAGCTTTTTTAGCTTGCATCAATGAAAGTGGTTAATGTTTTGAGTGATGCAAAGGAGATGTCATCCTTATGGAACCTAAGATATTTTCATGTTGCCTCATATAGGGGTTTTTTAGGATTATATAGTTGAAGTTAAAGAAACTAAGTGCTAATCTATGATGCACTGACACTTCTCCTCAAAGAGACGTGTACTGTCTGACACGTATCTGACACGCGTCGGACACGTGTCAGACACATCGAAAATGTGTCTGATTAAAAAATATTAAATACAAATTGGGCACGTGTGTCCGACACCTGTCTTAAATACTTTATGATTGTTTTTTAAATTTAATTTTTTATATTTAAAATTTTTATTTAATTTAAAATATAAAAATTAAATTTCTTATTTCTTATTCATAACACCAAATCAATCTCCTGCACTCAATACCCCATTCATCGAATATTCTCATTTTTATTTCTTTTTGGCGAGTCGAGACTTTGTTTTCACAACAATGCCCATTGTCATCTCAACATTGACGTCTAACGTCGTTGCACATCGACATTTCAAAATCATTTCAACATCAAGTCTGACACTGTCTTGATATTGATGGTCGATGCTAACAATTTCTACACACACAACTTAACATCTCATCTTTGTTCGACGTCATCTTAACATGGACAATCAACGTCCTCTCAACATTGACGACATACGCCCTCTTGATATCGACGCCCGATACTTACTGCATAACATCGATGCCCGACTTTCAACAACATTGTTGTCTTCACTCTCGGTGCCTGATACATGGCATTGATACCCAACTCTAGACATCTTAATATTAATCATTTTAAGCACAAGTTCTGATTAAATGACTTATTATTTCTAAATTTTTTTAAATATTATACTTATTCAATTTTTATATACTATTTTTATATTATTATATACTATTTTTAAAATCTAAAAATTATAATACCGTGTTCAACTTATGTCCGTGTCCTATATTTTTAATAATTGACGTGTCCCATGTTTGTATCGTCGTGTCCGTATTTGTGCATCATAGGTGCTAATCATTGCAAGGGTGTTGCTCGAGTGAGATTCTTTACAAGCACTACCCACTCCCATGAAATTATTGACAATGTTTGCCTTGGGCCTATAGCTCAAGCAAAGTCCTTAGAACCATTATTTTATTTAGAGCAGTGTATGTCTTTCCAAGCTTTGTAACTATAATTGTAAGGAATTGAATCCTTGGAGAATTGGAAGTGCCATTCCAACATCCTTACGTTGCTTGTTGTAATAGGAGGAGGCTAGGATGTCTCATTATGTTGGAGCTATAATAACAACTTTGTAATTAAGAGTAAGGGATTTAGTGAATCAAAGCCCTGCGTAGCCTCATTTGTTGAAAAGAATGCTCTTTTCGACTGGTGCCTTATATTGTCAATGGAAGGTGTTGCCCTCTAGAGGGGGCAAATTTGATCTAGTCATTCTTCTAGAGCTTTGACATAGCAAGGTAATCTCCAAATGCCTTTGGAATTATGTAGGATTATAGGAAATTGAATTTCAATTTGATTTACAGGGAGCGTAAGTAGATCTTTTTGAGCAATTTCAATTATAATGCCAGCTGACCAATTATGACCTGGGCATTGTAGGAGGCATGCTGTTTGTCCTTAAGGGAAGGTAGCCTAAGACAAAATTTCTTCAACCACTTCCTAATGCGATGCTACTTTTTTTGGCATGGGATTTCCCCTCAGTGACCATTAACCTTTTTTTGAAACTAATCAAGGGATTTCAATTTGGGTTGTGGTTTGGGCAAATATTGATGATTGTAGCTCTGCCTTGTATCAACTTAAGAAGTTTATAATGTGTGGCTTGGGTTAATGTTTCAATGATCATATCCTCTTCTGAGATTGAATGAAAAAGTGAGCTTGGAGCTATGGCTTGAGCTAATACCTTGATGATGATGACAACCTTGACCAAGGCTTTAAAGAGCATCTCTTTTAGGATTTTGTCTTCTGAGAATGCGAATCTGATCAAACTCTCTTTAACTGTACCCCAATGGGACCTTGCTTGCAAAGGAAGGAATTTCTATGTTGCCCAAGCCATAACCCTAAAAAACTCTCATTGTGTAGGTAGTTGATGTGACAAAATCTATTAACATGTTGAAGACTTTGTTAACATAATTTTGATGACTGTTAACCTTTATTAATGTGCTGACTTATTAACATGCTAGCAGCCTTTATTCATATGGTAATGATGATTGAAAACTCATCTAGATTTTGGCATTGTAGCTAAAGTCACAACAAAAATTATCCTCGAGGGAGGGAGCCTTTTCTAATGCCCTAAAGTTAGACTAAGAGCTAAGCCCTTAATTTGTTCTCAGCTATCATGCTATAATGGTGGCAATGTTAAACTTTATTGAGGTATGTTGGAGACATGGCATCACCTTTGAGGCTGAATAATCACAAAAGTTGGTTGGTGACATTTCCTCGACCTTATCTTGGTGGTGAGGACTAAAACTACCTAAAGTTGTTATTACCTCCATCATCGAAGTTGGGTGTACACGAATAATCTTACTTTTACTCCCAAAAGGATGAGCTTTGGAACTCGATAGAACTTTTATGATGATTTACAACGATGCCATAAGAATGATTTAAGAATGAAAGCTTGAAGCAAGAGGATTTTATGCAAGTAAAGGCTTTTTTTTTTAATTGAGCTTTAAAAGCTAAATGTGGGCCAATAGTTAGGGTTCATTTAAGTAGGTTGCAGCTTTTTGTTGACATTCCTAGTCATGTTATGTCGTAATGCACATCACATCAATTCTCATGATACTCAATCATGTGCCTTCTCAATATAAAAAAAAAACTCAAATGGAGATATTTTTTTCTCTCGATATTTTTGTGTCAAGCAATTGTCTTGACACAAAAATATCTTTCATAATTAGTCTTTGTGACACGAAGTCAAATTGGTTCATCAAAATTGATGTAATATAGTGGCAAGGATATGATAGTCAAGAGATCAATGGACATTTGCGAAAAATTACATGTCAAATATATTAGAGGGCGGGCTGAGAAGCAATATTTTGGTTGACTCAATGTTGATTGAAAAGACTGCTACTTATTATGAATTAGATTCATTACATTATAGAGATAAGATTGTATGCATCAAATCCTTTCAAAATCAATGGACATTTGTGAAAAATTACATGTCAAATATATTAGAGGGTGGGCTGAGAAGCAATATTTTGGTTGACTCAATGTTGATTGAAAAGACTGCTACTTATTATGAATTAGATTCATTACATTATAGAGATAAGATTGTATGCATCAAATCCTTTCAAAATCATGCATTATTTTGAACCTTATATGTAACTTGACCTGTCCTTGGAATATTATCATTGTGCAAATCATTCTTTGTGATCTCATGAACATTCTCATCTATGAACTATTACCATTATCAGGAGTCTTATTGGCTTATTGGCTATTTGGTTGAGTGTATTATAATTTTAATCCATTTGAAATGCGGGAGATTATTATTGTTTAGGTGTTTGATTGAGTATAAAACAAATTTTAAGTATTTCTCTCAGGGGTTTTGAATGCCTCTGACAATTCATTTTTGGGTGAATTTGAATTTAGCTCGAATTGAGTGAATTCCAAATTCTTGCGTTTTCTAAAAGCTTCGAGCTCATCTCAGCGCTTGCGAAGTCTTGTATCCCAATGCTTTTGAATACCATTAACTCTCTTGGCCCCCACAATATTTGGCATCCTCATACTCTCCCATCTCTCACCAGCTCCCCACAAAGGTCTTTGGCTCTCCCAGTCCCTATGATCTCCTTTATCTCCCCCCAGCACTCACAACCTTGTCAGTTGTCCTCACACTTTCCCAATGCTACTTTCGATCCCCATGCCGTTGGCGACCATGCCAACAACATTAACCCCAATCATCATCACCGACCTTGTCGTTCTTTAGTTCTTTTTTGTTTTTAGTTTTAAAAGAATATATTAATAGAAAAAATATATTAAAAAATATTAATTATAAATTTTGATTTTATTTTACTTCCAACCAAATACAAAAATAAAATAATTCTTGAATTATTTTACAACCGACCAAAAAATCCTGAGTATTCAAGTAAATGTATTGTAGTTATTTTACACCGCATTTGAAATATTGCCCCCTTAAAGCATTTGCTTCTTATTGCCATCCTGTTTTGTGAAAAAAGTTCATCTTTTTTTAGTCAGTTTAATAACCTAATGAACTCTGTCCTTTGGACATCATTGAACTCTGTCCCCAAACCTCCTCTCTATTTGAGGCAGTTGAGCAAATACTTCATATTAAAAGGCTCATTTAAATCTATGAGATAATCTTATTGCGTGTAATTCTTACAGTTGGCATGTTTCTTCAAATATATGCATTTTCCCTATTTTAACGTACTAATTTCTTGGGAAAATAAATATTTTAGTTGCAATTTGTTTGCAGCCAGGGAAAGCCTGAGAAATGCAAAGAAAGAGTTTTCTAAGACTGAAGATGACTTGAAGTCACTCCAAAGTGTTGGTCAAATTATTGGAGAGGTTCTTCGGCCTCTTGATAATGAACGTTGTAAGTTATTTTTATTGCTTTATTAGAATACTTATGTGCCATTTTACCAAAATGTTGGCCAAATTATTGGAGAGGTTGTTCAGCTTCTTTATCTACGGCATCTTTGATTGCATGGGAGAATAATAAAATCTACTTTGGTAGTCCACATTTCTTAACTTGAGTGTGAGATTCCCCCTTTATTGCTGTTATACTTGGTCACATCATTGAAGAGTCAAATTATTAAGGAATGTTTCCTAATTTTTTGGATATTTAATAACCTTCTTTCTGTTGTGGGATTTCTGTTTCTATGCTCTATTACGTGTTTGGCTTTCACACATGTTTTTGAAAAAAATAAATTCGTTGAAACTTTTTTCTATTTGCTCCTTGTTGAGTCCTTAACTTAATTTGAAACTGCTCCTTTACCTGGATTGAATCAATTGTGTTGCTTAATTTGATCCTGTTCCTTTGTCACAATTATGACTGATTGGCTTAAGTAGCTCACAAGAAAGGGCATCTTACAAATCTTGGTGCTCTTATGTGCTTGCAAAGCTCTATAATATTGCAGCTTGCTATTCTTTTCAATGGTGTTTTGATGGTACAAAAGAGTAGTCATAGCTAAAAACTATATATTCTTGACTAAGACTTCATTTGAGACGGCTTTCTTAATGTTTTTTAAAGCAGCTTTTTAGTACAAAAATTAAATTTTTCATACTAAAAAGTTGTTTTAAGAAACAATACGAAAGTCGTCCCAAACGAAGCCTAAGTATTGCAGAATATGAGGAAGTTTTTATAGCTTATTTGCTGAGATGTTTATGTTACCAATTCATATGCGCCATCATACTCATGTCGAGGATTTATATAATACATTTTCGATATAATTTTTTCTTCACTTTTTTTTTTTTCAAATTATTGACGTTGATGTGGCTTTTATTTTTAATCTTCAGTGATAGTTAAGGCTAGTAGTGGTCCTAGATATGTTGTTGGTTGCCGAAGCAAAGTTGATAAAGATAAGCTGACATCTGGGACACGTGTAGTACTTGATATGACCACCCTTACAATAATGCGTGCTCTTCCTCGAGAGGTACATCCCACTAAAGATATGGTGTTATATACTTGGATAGAACTAGAAAAACATATTTTATTTTATTGATGTTTTCCTTGCCTCTTTAACATTTTTATGATGCGTAAATTGATGTTTTGATCTGATTTCACATTATTTTGATTACCTTTGACAGGTTGACCCTGTTGTTTACAACATGCTTCATGAGGATCCTGGCAATGTAAGCTATTCAGCTGTGGGAGGTTTATCTGATCAGATTCGGGAACTTCGTGAGTCCATCGAATTACCATTGATGAATCCTGAACTATTCCTTAGAGTGGGGATTAAACCTCCCAAGGTGAAGTATTGCACAATTTGTATAAATTTTGATTTTTGTGTTTAAATGTAACTGTATCATTGCATGAATTTCCCCTATTTTTTTTTTCAGTTCTTTTAGGCATAGCTTTTGGCATTGTTTAGTTGTTTGAGTTTGAAATGCCCCTTTTTTTCAGGGTGTTCTTCTGTATGGCCCTCCTGGAACTGGAAAAACTTTATTGGCCAGGGCAATTGCTAGTAATATAGATGCCAATTTCCTAAAGGTAAGTCTTTTTTATTTGGTACTGACATCCATCTGCAGCTGTATTTGTTAACTTCCTTTTGGTTACTTGTAGGTTGTATCCAGTGCTATTATTGACAAATATATTGGTGAAAGTGCTAGATTGATAAGGGAGATGTTTGGTTATGCAAGAGATCATCAAGTACGTACCTATTCACTTTTCCTCTGCCTTTCTCCATTTTTCCTGAGTGATGGAACCGAAAATTTGGTGTCTTTCCTTTCTTAAAAGTGGCCTCATTGCATTAAGTTGAATGTTAATGATTAAGACAGAATTATCTAACGTTTTTCTATATTTATGTAGCCATGCATTATTTTCATGGATGAGATTGATGCCATTGGTGGTCGCCGTTTTAGTGAGGGAACTAGTGCTGACCGGGAGATTCAAAGAACACTAATGGAGCTGCTTAATCAGTTGGATGGATTTGATCAACTTGGAAAGGTATTCATTTACTGTATTTTTTGTTTAGTTTTGATGTGCGGCATGGATGAATTACTTTTACTATTAATGTCATGCAGTATTTTGAATGTTCTAGCATTCCTTAACGAGGTGATATTTTAATGGGGGATTTTCATACATGTCACAAAGTTCTTATGTATTTACATCTCTAAAGTCTAAATCTTTATATTTACTTATGTATCACTTTAGTGTTTGGATCACATCAAAGTGTATGCATGAAATGGTGTGTTTTACTTTAAATAAGTTAATACTAGTAGTATTTTTATGTGATTTAGAGATTTGAGTGTTATGGACCTATATTTAATGATTTAGGTGTTAGATATGTAAATATATAAAAATTTTGTTGTATGTATGTTAACCTCCCTATTATTATACTTCAGGATTCACAAATTAATAGATTAATTTCTTGATGGTAGAAAATTCTTGTGCATTTATTTTTCTGAGAAAGGTTATAGTTCTTGCTTTCTGTTGCATATTCCATTTGACGCCATGTAAAATTGTTGCCTGAGTTTGAAACAGCACCTAGATCAAATTGTTACATCATATTCTATTTATTATGGCTGTAAATAGGAACCACCTTAATCTTTTTTCCATCTTGAAAGGATATTTCTCCCGTCTTGAGATGGGCCTCATTTCTAAATCTACCCATGTCTGTTCAAGGTTACATCCATGAAAGTTATTTAGTCAAGGTAGTCGGAGTATGAGAAAATTGTTTTAATACATGATTGCTTTGATTGTTCATCAAGGAAGACTGAACTGTTCGACACAACCTTTTCTGCTTATAATTTTCAAGTGTTCCTTCTGATTCCTGATAGAGGACTTGGTTTTTATTATTTAAATTACTGTGCATTAGGTTAAAATGATCATGGCAACGAATCGCCCTGATGTTCTTGACCCAGCTCTTCTCCGTCCGGGTCGGTTGGACCGGAAGATAGAGATCCCTTTGCCAAATGAACAATCCAGGATGGAGATTCTTAAGATTCATGCAGCTGGTATAGCAAAGCTTGGTGAAATAGACTATGAAGCAGTTGTCAAATTAGCTGAAGTGAGTATATTTCAAGTCTCAATTCTAGAAGACATCATTATAAACTGTAATTACTGTTTCTAATCCCAGCCAATGTTTTGGATTCCAGGGCTTCAATGGTGCTGATCTTCGAAATGTTTGCACTGAAGCAGGGATGTCCGCAATTCGCGCAGAACGCGACTATGTAATTCATGAGGACTTCATGAAGGTAAGTCATCCCTTTGTGGGAACAATGTTCTGCTCGCCAGTCTCAGTATTTTTGGTGAAAAACAGTGAATTAAATGCCCTTCATCTCTGCTTGGTTTCCAGGCAAGGGAAAGAATAAGTAGGGTTATTATTCTATTTTGATCAAGATTTCTTCACTAATTTGAAGGGAAATGCCCATAAGATTTACTTGAGCTGATCTCTGTGTTGTCATGTTCTTCCTCTATATCTCTCTCAATGCTAATTCCTCCATCTCTCACGATGCTATTCCTCTATCAATGCCTTGAAGACGTTCGTCTTCTTCATTTTGCTCATGAGTTATTATGAAATCCATCTGTGGCGATCTTTCTTGGATCTGTCCCAAGCCCATTTGTTTTCTTCTAATCATCAATTTACCAACATACTTAAAAAAAACTCCACTTCTCTGATTTTTTCTCTTGCTGTCCATAGATTTCCTGTCATAATACTTTCAGAAATTGTTTATGAATGTTTGGATGCTTCACCCAATGTGATTTGCTAAGCTGTCCATCTTATCGGTTTCAAGTTCTTTGGTGAATAAACCTTTATCTGGAGGCCCTCTACTACGCTTTGCAACACTTTATAACCCACCATATCCTTTCTACTGCCGCAGAAATCATTTCATAGTATTTCAACCTGAAAAATCATGTGGTGGGCTTTATTGGCTATTCATCTCAAGTTTCATTTGGGATGGCTTTCTTACTATTTTGTAAAACTGTTATGGAGAAAATAATTTTTAAAGTTGTTGTAGAAAGTAATTTTCAAGTAAAAAAAATTTTTAATAGCAGTAAAAAAAGAGTGGCCAAATAAAAATTATGATTGTGAATTTGTGACATGTAAAGTAAGGCAGGAAAAAAACTGTCCCAAACGAAACCTTGATCTTAACTGTGCCACTGATAACTAAACTTTTAAAAAAGAAAATGAATCTTTGGTGAATTTGATTTATGTGTGATTATCTGAGCATTCAGGATTCACTTTCATCTTCTTTTACATTTCCACAGGCTGTGAGGAAGCTCAATGAGGCAAAGAAGCTTGAATCAAGCGCGCACTACAACGCAGACTTCGCAAAGGACTGAACTGATCCCACCCTTTGATTTTTCTTATTCCTTCTCGATCTATATGAAGTTATAAGTCCTTTAAATTAATTTCAAGTATTGATGCTGTGATGAATGTGAAGTTTTGCGCTTGATCTTTATGTTCTTTCTTTTCTCCAGCTAGCAAAGATTGTTGTTGCCTGAAGTCAGAACTGTATGTTATTATTCACTCTAATATTATGTTGGTTTGATGATCCCATTTAGGCCATCTCCAGCTTTATAATTAATGGGTTATAAATCTTTTTATATGTGATACAATGTTCATATTATTTCTATGGTGGGTAAGAGTTTTTTTATTGTAAGTAGTGAATGCTAAGAGTTATATATTGGATATTTAAATTCTATTATTCGTATATTTTAGCACCTCTTTTGACTCCGTTGAGGATGGTTTCTCTCCTAAACTTGTTGGATCATCGCTAGGCATTGGCGTCTTTTTGATTGCGATTTTCATGTCTTCGTTACATGTTGTTGGACCCATGGAGTGCACTTCCGCACGTCGCTCGGATTCCAATCTCATCGATGCCTTCGCTTGGGAGTTCTTATTGGAGGAAAAGGATGTGTGAATGTTAATGGTGGTTGACGAAGTTAGGGATTTTGATGATGGGTGCTAATTTTTATTTCATCTTAATATTGGGGTGTTATGGTTGTAAGTAGTGAAGTTTATGTGTTATATATATAAATCTCAACGTGTTGAGTGTTATATAAGTAAATCTCTTTTATTTTTGGAATTTTAAGTGAATTTAGTTACAAATTAATTTACATCTACTTAATTAGATTGTTAAGCTCTAAATCCTTAAAAAAAACAATCATATTATTGCCATTGTGAGAAAGTGCAGAGTTAAGGTGATCAAACATCCTTTCTTTGTAGAATGTTTTAGAAGGAATGCTCACTTCTACACAATTGAAGGGGGGTTTTAGTATAAAATTTTAGGGTTTAGGGTAATTAGAAGAAAGGTGACTTAAATGGCACAGAGGTTAGTTGATGAACATAGACATAGGAGGAGCATGTGATGTTAGAATTGATAGCATCCTATGGCAGTGTGAATGGTGGCATTGATTGGCTTGAGTTGTGCTGTGTTGTTTGTCATATCTTTTAACATCATATATATGGGTTTTATTTGAGATGATTTTTTTATTGCTTTTTAAAGTAGTTTTTTAGTATAAATTTTTTAAAAGCTGCTTTAAAATGCAGTAAGAAAATTGTCTTAAATGAAGTCTTAGGCTTTGTTTGGTACGGTTTTTTTATTGCTTCTTAAAAAAAATTTGTAGTTTAAAAATTAAAATTTTTATATTAGAAAGCTGCTTTAAGAAGCAATAAGAAAGCCATCTCAAATGAAGCCTTAATTTTATTATGATTGTAAGTGATTAAAGTACTCATATATCTTCCTTACCAAAAGAAGGATTTCACTCGAGTACACCAAGGGAATAGACAACCAAATAGCCATCAAGCTAAATTTGGAAAAGAGAAAACTCCCAATTTGTATTGTAAAATATGATGCATGTATTACATTCTAGAATTAAAGTGGAAAGCATAGAAATAGCAATGGTCATGTCATAATCATGAAGTCACATAATTACTTGGAAGTGAACTATTTAGCTTTTTTATTTTTCATCTCTTTATTCACAGAGGATTTACTTCATGTCTAATCCAAATCTTCAAAGAGAAGCTTCTTTTAGACTACTCGTAGTCTTTAAGGAGTTGCAGTCAAATCAAGCCCATCTCTATGACCCATCTAATGTCTATTTAGGGTTTGTTTGCAGAGCCTTGCATTGGGTATTCATATTCACACCCACCCATATACTCACCTATACTCAATGGATATGGGTACGACCATGACCTCATGGGTGGGTATGGGTGAGTACTCCATATCACGGGATAAAATGACTTACATTGCTAATCATTATATGTCGTATATTACTATAATCCTCATTATACAGTGCACAACACTGAAGTGCATTGCGACCACGACAAATTTTGATATGCCGCTTGAAAGTATGCAGTCAAAGCAAATGGTAACAAGTCTCAATGCCATCAATCTGTGGCAGACTGCATTCAAAAAGAGTGGAAAGTGGGTCGGTATGAGAGGGTACAACATCCCAAAAGTTATCATGGGTGGGCGTGGGTGGACGAAGCCCGCCCACGCAAAGTGTGGGTATCCAATCAGGACTCCATGTAGGGCTTTGTTCGTTTGAGACGGCTTTCTTACTGCTTTGTAAAGCAGCTTTTTAGTATAAAAATTTAAAAAATAGTAAAAAATTATCTCAAATGAAGCCTTAACTATAATGATCCTGATTTAAGCCAAAGTGCATGATAATTTAATTTCTCATGCAGGTTGGCTAAAATCCCATGTTAAGGCAAACGTGTGATAACTTCACATACATATATTTATTCTATCTTTTTTTTTTGTTTTCATGCTAATAATGTAAACACAAATATATAAAATGAAAGATCACATGAATAAAAAAAATGTATATAAAAAAAAACTTTTTAAGGACTACATTAAAATGCAAAAAATATATAAAAAATATTTTGATCATGCAATATTTGTAGGGGGAGAAACATTCACATAACAACACTCTGCTGCTTCATAAAAATCTTGAAGAAACCATCTTCCAACACATTTTTCAGACAAATTTTGAGAGGTAGGAGGGTTCTTTTTTTTTTGCTCACCCTTTAGCATAAAAGCTTTGTAGATACACTCAACATTTTTTAATCTCCATGAATTTATTGGAAACAGGCTTCTGCTATTTTCTTGTTGAGATATATCTTATCTTAGAGAGAGAGAGAGAGAGAGAGAGAGAGAGAGAGAGAGAGAGATTGCTAAATGAAAATCAACAGAATCTTAAAGAAAGTGCAACTATAGTTAGACACTGATATAGAGAGGCAACCAAAGTCACAGTTTGTGGGATACAGAATAATTATTGAAGGCCCATATCAATGTGAAACCTATCTGTCATCTCCAAATTTGTGGCTTTATTGATCAAAAGACCAGCTGTTACCAACCTTCTCTCATGCTCCTTCTCCTTCCCCCATGTGACTGCCAACCCATCTCTCTCTCTCATAGCTCATAACATTGATGAAAAGGTGAAAAAATAATAAAAATAAAGCATTGCAGTCTTTCCAATTACAAAACTCAGATCATACAATAATAATAAAGAAAGTTCTTACACAAACATGAAAGAATTTTCATCGACTCCACCACGCATTGAATTCTGTCAGTAACCTTTTTTATTAGCTTGATAAGCTTTTATCGAATCAACCAATCCCAACAAAGCCATCGCATCACTCAACCTTCCAAGCGTTCAGAAAAAGACAGAAATCAGAATAACTACTACATCCATTTCCTCCCATCAGAGAACTCAGAGAAGAAGATGAAGAAGAAGAAGATGATGATGATGGCTTGAATATGAATAGTGCATGCCTTAAACCACTAGCCGGGCTAAAAAGCCAACCATGAACATCCCAGTACACTTCCACCTTCACCTTGCTCAAAGAAATTATCTCATTCCCTCTAAACTTCCACTGCAAATGCCTCACATGAACCACTTCCATCCCATCAATCTTAATCACCATTTCAGACTCCATATTCATGACAGAGGAGCTTATTTCACACTCTATAGAAACCTCATGGAATCTCCCTTTCTCATCAAACTTAGCTCGTGTAACAAATCTCTTCTTCCCAAACACATGCTCTTTCTTTGAAACCAGCATAGCTTCAATAACAGCAGGCGGCGAGCCTGTTCTCCGGTAAGCTTCCTTCTTTAGATCACCGAGCAGAAGAACCACTTCATTGTCTGAGACAATTGCGACATAGTAATCAGACAAAGGCTCTGGTGAGGAGTTATCCTCATCGCAGAATTTGGCGTTTCTGAGATCCCAAATAACGTCGACTGGCTTATTTCCTTGAATGGTGAAACGCTTAGAGCCATGGCGGCGCCAGAAATGCCATGGCCGCATCTCCACTTTGCAACTGTTGGTTTGATTGTCGCCATTGATGGAGATGGAGAGGCCTCGTGTCAGGAGGTTTCGGCACCATGTGATGGTGATGAGGGTGACGTGGCCGGCTGTTTTGGTGCGGTAGATGAGGATGACTAAGTTTTGGGCGAGTTTGGAGGATGAGGAGGAGAAGAGAGTGTTGTTGGAGATTGATGAGGAGAAGCAGGAAGGAACAGGGAAAGGATCTTGCATTTCTTCTTTCTGTGGCTGTAGGACAGTATGACTGGTTTGTTCTCTTTGGCTTGTTGGATGTGGGGTGGAAGAGGATGTTTCAATGTGCTGATTTTATGTATGATATCTTTATTTATTATTGAGAGAGAAAAGAAAGAATATTGGAGGAATAATGAAGAGAGGTTTATTTATTGGGTGGCTCATAGTATGAATTTGAGTTACATATTTTGTGATTTATTATTCAATATTTTTATTTATTTTTTTAAGGTAAGGGTTTAGAGCTTATGGGGATGAGTAGATTTACCTTAGAGATAGGATACAAAATGAGCATATTCATGAAAAGGTTGGAGTAGCTACAGTGGAAGATAAGATTAGAGAGAGTCGCCTTAGATGGTTTGGTCACATAAAATGGCGGCCTCCCGATGACCCGGTTAGGAAAGTAGAGGTCTTAGATTTGACTTATGTTAAGAAAGATAGAGGTAGACCTAAAAAGACTTGGTTAGAAAATATTAGAAATGATCTTTCTTTATTAGATTTAAACGAGAATTTGACTTTTAAGAGGACACAATGGAGAAAAAGGATTCATGTAGCCGACCCCACGTAGTGGGATAAAGGCTTGATATTGTTGTTATTGTTGTTGTTGTTGTAGGGTTTAGAGCTTAAGGGGATGAAGATAAATAAAGAGTAATGATTTCTTTTAACATATAACATATTTTTACTATATTGTGGTACGGTATATTAAAAGGAGTTAGTTCATTTGAGTAATTTTTAGTAGGATAAAATCACATGTTTTAATAAAGTTATGGTTGGCTGAATGTATAGCTCGAATCAATTTCTTCGAGCATTATTTGATTGAACATTACTTAATTTTTTTTATTAGAAAGTTATTTTAAGAAGCAGTAAGAAAGCAGTCTCAAACGAAGCCTAAATACGTCTATAGAAGAGAATGATCGAGTAGTAGTAGATAAAGGAATAAAATAGTATAAAAGTATATTGGCCCACTCTGTATGAGCTCCTTCATTACAAAAAGTAGTAGAGATAAAAGGAATATGAACTTCTAAGTTCACATAACTACACCTTTTAAACTTTAAATTTCCATTTACTATGCATTTGTTTTTCATACTATAAATCATATACTACTCTTCACTAGTAGGAAATTATTATGGAACTTCTTAAATTAATCCAATTAAAGCATTATCATTATATCATTAACAATAGCATTTTCTCAATTATTCGAATTTGCTTATATGAATCTTCATTTTTTATTCGTTTATGCAGAGTGTTTAAGGTATTAATTCACTTTGAACAATTTCTATCAGCATAGACTTTGGCCTACCCGTTTTTCTTCAGAATCCTTTGACGCCAGCTTATCGACTCATCCAGCGTGTGCATTTTGTACTTTATTATGTACATATTAAAATCGCCCAATTCTACTTTAAATCCGCTTATTTTGAATAGATGGAATCCTAATTTTTAATACAATGACTCTTTAATTTATTCTTCGAAATTTTATCACGCATCTATCTTAATACTTTCACTTCTATTACATCCAACTTAAATATCAATATTTATTTTATCTTTCGATATTTAGATCTATAAAAATTGTAGGCCGAGTTATAATTTTGTAAAACTAAAAGATTATAAAAATATATTAAAAAATATCAAAATTGTTATTTTCACCTATACATGATATATTTAACAAAAAAAACAAAGGTCAAAATACTCTAATTAAAAATTTTATCAGAATAAATTTCAAATTTACTAAACTTATTTTAAAATAAAAAATAATTAATTATTCAAATATTTCACTCACATAAAAATAAATTTAATAAATATATCATAATATAAAAATAACACATGCGTTCACCTTAAGAAGCGGAAGAAGCTTTGCACTATAAATAAAAATGAATCCCTTTCAACGTTGGATTCAGAGTTTGACGTACGCACTTATCTATCTCTGCATGTGTCTCCCTATGGGCCCACCATCAATATATATATATAATTTGACAAAATTTGTATTAGGATAAATTGTTATTATTTTTAAATTTATATTGATATTAGTAAATTTTTTTTAATATTACACGAGAGATTATTACGTGCAGAGTTCAGATACAGAGAACAGTTAGGTTTTGTGATTATGAATACAGTCACAAAACCGAATGGTTCTATATGTCTGGACTGCACACGTAATAATCTCTCATATTACACAGCACTAATCTTAGGAGTGTTAGCGTAAGAAATTTTTTTCTAACGGGACATAAATTGATTCTTTTCAAATATTTTCTCAAATTTTTCATTCAAATTTGAGATATTAAAAAATAAAATATAAGATGAAAAAAACTTAAAATTTATGAATATATTCTTTATGTTCTAAAAGAGTTGAATAATTAATTCATTATCAATATAATTCAATAACTTTTTTTAATTTTTTCTTATATTTATAGCAAAAAAATCTCTTTCAATTCATACTTATATTAAAATAAATTCTTAAACTTTTTATTTATCATCTAAAAAATTTGATTAATATCTTAGCATAATTTTTTTATCATATAAAAGTAAAAAAAAGCATAAAAACGATTAATTATTTGTGCTTCTATTTCAATAGAAAATAAATATTAATAATATAAAAAAAATGAAAATCCTAAAATTTGTGGGGCCTATGCCCTATGAGGCCCCGCTAAATCTCAGCCTAACCTAAGGACAATAAGATTTATCATGGTATGAATTTTGATAAGAAATCCTAACTATTTTTTTTTTCTATTAAAAAGATTGCACCTTAATATTTGACAAAACTTATATTAGGATAAATTTTATTATTTTTGAATGTGCACTCTTAATATTTAATAAAATTTTCATTAGGATAAATTTACTTATTTTTATATTTGCATTAAAATTAATGAGACATGTAAATTTTTTATATAGCACTAATCTTAATATAAATCTAAAGATAAAGAGATTTGAAGTGATGAATTTTAATAAGATATAATGACTAATTTTTTTCTATTAAAAAAAGAACCCATGTGATATGAATATATCTATTAATATGATGACACTTGTCATTATGGGCAATGCTAAAAGATATATATATATAAAAGATTAAAAAATAAAATAAAACATATGTCAGAAAATGTAATTATTGAAAAAAGAAGGGGCATTTACAAATATACTTCAAAATTTTTATCTATTTACATAATTAACACTTGAATTTTTATAATTATTTATATAAGGCCCTAATATTTAAATCACCTAAGAAATATTACTAATATTTATTTTATCTAAAATAAATTATATTTTTTTATGTATACATACATTATGATGTGAACAAAAATTAGAATATTATATAAATAAATATTAAAATTTGAATATCATATATGCAAATAGATTATAAAAATTCTATGATATATACATATATCACACATTTAAAAGTTTTTGGGGCTTTCTGCTTCAATATGACAATCTACCTGTACTAAATTAAGGCTTTATTTGAGACAATTTTTTTACTGTTTCTTAAAACAAAATCCTACACAGTTTGCTTTATTAAGGATTTGATTGTACAGCGAAATGTGAAGTAAATGAGATGAAACCATTCATTAGGCTCAAATTTCCAGTCTCCAAACATAGCCTAAGAAGATTCTGCATCCACCCATCTCCAGCTAAGCTAAAGCATATATTATGCTGAGCTAATTACCTATAAAAAAAATAAAAGAAATGTTAGGTTCAATGTTATTGAGATATTCAATACTATTGAGATTCTTCAGACAAAATGATATTAAGGTTTCGTTTTGGGATAGCTTTTGGCCACTTCTTTTGTTGCTTTTAAATTTGAGACGGCTTTCTTACTGTTTCATAAAGCTGATTTTTAGTACAAAAATTAAAAATTTTATACTGGAAAGCTGCTTTAAGAAGCGGTAAGAAAGCCGTTCCAAACGAAGCCCGGCCTAAATGTCAGAATTTTTTTATTTTTGAAATATTTTTAGAAAGTTTTAATGAACTAAACAATTATAATATTTAAATAACATAATATGACATTACAGATACTGAAATGAAGAATGGAAGAACTGTTTTACCTTTCATCTTCAAGGTTCACAGCCATATCCAGAAAGTTTCCACATCTGGAAGAGTTGTGGTTTAAGTTGGAAGTGTGAAGCCAGTTCAGTGCGAGGATCAATTAACAGCCTGAAGTTGCTGTCTTAAAGCTCTTCTCCCATTGATCAGTAGGCTGTGACTGAGCATGTGGTATGTGGCGTGGATGCTTCTCTCTCTTGTCGCCCTTTATCTGCCTTAATGCATGTTTCAGTGCTGGAAGCAAAGCCTCCATACACTCAGCCACTGCATTTGGATTCCCTGGCATGTTGATTATCTAACGCAAAATCATAGAGAAAAATGAGTGGAGAAACAAACGTATAGCAGGAGTTCAAATTTCTGTAAGGAGAAATCATTTTTTTAAACAAAAAAGGTGAAGCCAGATTGATCCAGCATTTGGTTAGGTGTAGTTTGAAATCAACATTGCCTTTTCCACAACCCTCTATCACATGTAATGATTTCATTTTCAAAATAAAATCAATGATAATGTAATCATTTTCTCAAATTAGTTTGGATGATTAACATAAATACCACTAACTTTATATGTTTTTACATATCTAACCAATAAACTATATATTTACTTTTGTAACATCGTAGCGTCTGAATGCCATCAAAAGATATGCATAAAAATATACATTTTATTTTAGATAAGTTAATCTTTAGGATATTTTTATCTAATCTAAAATGAAAATACATAAAAATTTAGTTGTATGCATGTAAATCCCCCAGTAAGTTATCTATCTACAAGCAACCTAATGGGCCACAAGAGGAATGAACAGCTTTCTAACCAGCGTTGATCCTCTGATACCAGCTGCAGCCCTTGAAAGCATAGCAAAAGGTGTGACCTGTAAATGAACACACTAAATTAGGTACAAAGAGGCGTAGCTTACAGAGAACAAAAGTGAAACAATAAAAAAAAATCATCAAGATTGGATATCAACGCATCTTCATTACTAGCATCCTTATCCAAACTATTTGGCTCGTCATCATCATCATTAGGCTCAACCAATTATTTGGATCTAATTGCGAAGTAATATCAAAAAATACCTAAACTCGGATCCATCATTAAGCAGCCAAAAATATGATTTAGTAAGTAGGAGTAAAGCTAATTATTTAACAAAAAGAGACTTGGGAATGAAATATGATGATAGGATATTTCGTGAAAATAGAGGGAATATTTGGCAAAAATGGAAGAAGACTTGGGTTTCATTTAGAATAGCTTTCGTACTGCTTTCTAAAACGATTTTTCAGTACAAAAATTTCTAATTCAAATAATTTTTTACTAAAAAGTTATTTTAGAAAGCGGCAAAAAAGTTGTCCCAAATGAAGCCTTATTCTCATATTATTGGACAACAAAGATTATGCACAATAAAGCGGGCAAAAAAAAGTTGAGTGGTAGCACACAGATTTAGGTAGTTTGGCATGTCTGTGGGAACGGAGGAGCATCCGCAAGGTAAGTAGACTCAAGTGTAAAAGCTCAAACAACAAGGGCTGGAGTAACCAAAAATAATTATAAATCATGCAAAATGATATGATTAGAGCATGGATGAATCAACTATAGACGGCTAAGAGAGAGGATGTGCTTCATATTAGTCCACGTTTTGAAGATCCCTCCACTTGATTCCTAGCACTTTCTAATATTTTAAATAGATCGCTAAATGGAGATTCCAATATCATGTAGGTCTTTCGAAAACAGCTATTCCTTTTATTTTAGCTAATGTAGCCTCCTTAATTTCTTGGGAAAGAAGGCTTTTTTTTCCATCAGGGTATAAGTCTGTGGCTTGGGTAGTACCTCTTCTCTAACTTCTTCCTCGTTGTAACCATCAACAAGAGGCAATCCTTGTCACCAACAACATAAATGAGGAGCCAACCACAATAAGTATGAAAAGGGATAAGATTTTATTGATGATGATAATGGTTGCAGGAGATTGAAATTAGAGTAGGAAGAGGTCTTCAAAATTGAATGTTGCCATCAACGAGACGAGGTCCTCCAAGTGTAGTAGTTTTAATGGAAACACATGGCTATGAGTGCAGCAAAATTGAGGTGCACATCAGTAACTGCACAACTAGTGCTCCCCTTATTTTTTTAGCAAGCTCGCAAACACTAGCTTGCCCTCTAGTGCACTTAGCCGATGACCACGCTGAGTCTTTCATGAATTCCCAAGAATATTGAGTCAAGTTTCAAGCTGATTAGTGTCGGACTACTTAATTTTAAAGGCTATTTTTCAAATAATCAATGGACTATATATATGGGATTAAGATAGAGTGAAACACATAAATTTTTATAAATATAAATTATGTATATGATTACATGAATATATTTAAAAACATGTGTGAAGGCACACATATTCGCTGTCATACAAATATCTAGTTAATTCCAAGTTCAAAAGAGCACGCAACCTTGGAGTTGGAAGCAATTAAGTAAGTTTCAACTAATTAATTTTGAGTTGAGTTTCAAACATAACAAACCCTAATCTGAATTGGACAAATTGTCATCCATGTATTTATCTAATAATCAAGTTACTAGAATTCTGCACACATTGTAACTTTTTATAAAGAAAAGATCAAAAGTATAGAATGTGCAAGCACATTTACAATAAAGAGAAAATGAGAAGAGAAATGTAGGAATGTTATAAGTCGGACAACAAAGAGGATTGAATTAGAGATGTATTACCTTTAGACTCTCCTGAAGCATTACAAAAGACAGACCAGGAGCATCTTTCTCCAGTAATGCCTTTGTGGCTTCAGGTGTAACATCTCTTGGAGTAAAGCCCGTGCCACCTTTAGAAGGGAAAAATATATATCATAAGATAAATGCAAGTGAATACAGTAGAACTTCAGAATACATGCAGAAGAAGTTTCTAACCTAAAGTTAGAATAAGGTCAACCCCAACAATATCACTCCAATTTTTCAGAACTTCTTTTATTTTATCCACCTCATCCGGAACTACAGCTGTTGTAACAACAAATGCACCCCCCAGTGCTTCTGATGAAGTATTCACAACAGAAACAGCTCTGGGACCGCTGCAGATAAGTTTACAACAATAGCATCAGATGGGTAGACATCAATGAGATTTGCACTCGAAGTAAGAAAACATGCTTAGCCTCTGTAGTAGTAACTGTACAGGCAGAACAACCAGCATTATTCTACAAAAATAATAATAATAATAATAATAATAAATCCAGAACCTAACTTTCACATTAATGCATACAAAGCTATATGTAATTGCAAGCATTAGATGTAGGGAGCAATATAATTGCTTAACTGCCAATCCTATGCAGATAGCTGTATTGACTCCACCAGGCAATATAGCATCAAACTGTGACCTCTCAGAAATGATGATTTAAAGAGGTGTATCAAGATGCACGCTTTTGTTTATCTTAAGCTCTTGAAAAAACCACTCTAAGTCCAATCAACATTAACTTCTTTTTTTATCAGTTTAAATAAAGGCATTGTAATTTGTAAAAATCCCTTCACAAATCTTCTATAGTAGCCAACCAATCCCCAAAAATTTTGAAACTCAATCACACTAGTCAGCTTTGGCCGTTCCATCACTATTCTCACTTTTTAAGATTAATTGATATAACTTCATCACTGGTGAGATGCTCCAAAAAATAACACAGTCAAAACTCACATTTAGAAAATTTGGCATACAATTTATGTCTCAGTAAACCAAAAATAATATCCAAATGACTGGCATGATCCTCATTATTTTTTGAATAGACCAATATATCATCAATAAACACTATAGCAAACTGATCAAGACAAAGGCTCAAAAAATCTATTTATCACATCCATAAACACTATTATAACATTAGTCCAAAAGGTATATTGAAAAATTCATAGTGCCCATACATTATTCCAGATGCTGTTTTTTGAATACATTGTCCTTCACCCTTACTTTTCCAAAGTTTATACATAATCTCATTGTAGCATCTTTCTTCTTGGCAAATAAAACAGGGACACCTCAAAAGATGTACTTGATTTAATGAAACCCTTCTCAATCACTTCTTAAAGCTAACTCTTTTAACTCATACAGTTCCTTAGTAGTCATTTTATAAGTTATTTTAACAATTGACGCAATTTCAGGCTGAATATCTACTACAAACTCAATTTTCATCCATAGTGGCAAATTAGAAAGCTTTTCAGAAAAGACATCAATATACTCAGTCGCTACAGGGATTGCACTTATATCACCAACTATAGCTTTGATAACTTGCAATTTAGCCAAGAATATGTTAGACCGGTCCGACCGGTCCATACGGGACCGGCTCACGCTAAATGGGGTGGAACTCTTCCGCCCCGTGTATGCACCGAACGCAAGCCGTAAGCCATCCGGAGCTGTTTTGGAAGGATCTTTTTAGGGAGTTAGGAGGGAAATTTGAATGTAGGGGCTGTTTAGATATTTCCTTTTGATTTGTATGCATTAAATAGTTTGTTTTCCTAGGGTTAGGGCATCTTGAATTTGGCTGAAGTTTAGGTTTCCTTTGGGCTCTAGCAGCGTCTAGAGAATTTGGGAGAGATCGATCCTCCTCTCGAATTGAGGATCAACTGTATCTTGCTATTTTCCATTTCTATTTCATCAAGTAATACCAATTATCTACTGTTTTCGTATTTTTGAGTGGATTCTTGTGGAGTTTTCTCGCTATTTTCCTAAGATTGATAGGTAAACTTGAGATCTACAAGTGTTTCCTATCAAATTGGTATCAGAGCACGTCGATCGAAGAGAGAACCAATGGCCGGAAGGAAGGTGGAAGTTTTAGAGGGAGAACTTGGGCAACTCAAAGCACATTTTGAGGAGAAGATTGCTGATTTTCAAAATCAGATTGCATCCATCAATGAAAAGATGGATGAAAAGTTCGCAGTGATGGAAGACATGTTAAGGAAATTGCATGAAGTCAAAACCAAACCGGTGACATCGGAAGCAAAGGAAACTACCGGCAGCCATGGAAGAGATAGGAACCCTAACACGTTTAGGGGAAGGGAAAATCCAGAAGTGGAGATCCTGGAGGGAGAAGATGGAATGCCTCCTCTAGAACCACTTTCTAGGGAGGAGATGAGCATTGGCTACGCAAGAAGGGGTGCTGAATTTGAAAGGAAAGGGGATGATTTCGATCGTCGGGGTGCTGATTTTAAAAGAAGAAGAGGGGATTTTGATGAAGGGTTTGGGTATGATCGCCGGAGGGAAGATCGTGACAATTGGGGAGCACCTCCTCTTCGAGGAATGGGAGGTTATGGAGGATTTAGGGTAAACTGGTGTGACCCGAGAGTGAGGAAACTGAAGATGCCAATCTTTGAGGGGGAGGATGCGCACGGGTGGATCTACAAGGTAGAAAGATATTTCACCGTCAATGGGTTGACAGAGGAGGAGAGACTGACGGACGGGCCTGTGTTTGGAAGGGAAGGCTTTGTCTTGGTATCAGTGGAGGGACATGCGACGACCCATACGGAGTTGTAGAGAGTTTAAGGATTGTTTGTAGAACGTTTCTGAACTGGCAGGGGAAGAGACTTTTACGAGCAGTTCTTCGTCTTGACAAAGGAGAGTTCAGTGACGGAGTACCGGGAGAGATTCGAGTACCTTGCTAGCCGATTGGACCGCCTTCCTGAGACAGTGCTCGAGGGAAATTTCATAAAGGGACTGACACTAGAGATCCGGGTAGCGGTCAGAGCAATGAGGCCTTGTGACTTGGAGAGGATATGGAACTAGCTCAGTTGGTGGAGGATCAGAGACACCTGGAGAAAGGGGCGGAAGGCAGCAGCTCAAGAGGCACGTACAGGATGGCCACCACCTTTTTGGCATCCAAGGAGCCGACACCATGTACCTTTCGGGAGACTCAGAAGGAGAAGACTGTCGGTGGAGGACCCGGGGACAACTTCAAGAAGCTCACGGAAATAAAATTACAGGAGAAGAGGGCGAAGGTGATTTGTTTCAGATGTGACGAGAGGTATATGTCGGGGCACAGGTGTAAGGACTGAACTCTTCAGGTTCTTACCGTTTGTGATGAAGAAGAAATGGAGGAGGGTGTCGTCTTCCACCGTGTGGACAAGGTGGATCTTTGGGAGGGGAGTATTGTTAGACGTCCATTGGACCAGTCCAGCCGGTCCATATGGGACCAGCTCACGCTAAATGGGGTTGAACTCTTCCGCCCCGTGTATGCACCGAACTCAAGCTGCAAGCCATCCGGAGCTATTTTGGAAGGATTTTTGAGGGAGTTGGGAGGGAAATTTGAATGTAGGGGTTGTTTAGAGATTTCCTTTTGATTTGTATGCATTAAATAAATTATTTTCCTAGGGTTAGGGCATCTTGAATTTGGCTGAAATTTGAGATCTCTTAGGTATAGGTTTCCTTTGGGCTCTAGCGGCGTCTAGAGAATTTGGGAGAGATTGATCCTCCTCTCGAATTGAGGATCAATTATATCTTGCTATTTTCCGTTTCTATTTCATCAAGTAATAGCAATTATCTACTATTTTTGTGTTTTGTGTGGATTCTTGTGGAGTTTTCTCACTGTTTTCCGAAGATTGATAGGAAAACTTGAGATCTACAAGTGTTTCCTATCAGAATATTAATTCACTAGCTCTCCTCCAATTGTTCATCTTAATATAGGTAATGAGAGATGAAATCATCTATTTCTAACACTGAAAAACAGAAGATCTTATCTTGGGCAAGTTAAATCTGGCTCTCTTCTTTCTACTACTCGATGGTAGTAAAATATCTAACCAGTCAATTCATTTTCAAAATCACATCAGACTCAATAAAAGATAGCAAAATCAAATCAAACCTGAATATTTTATCATCTATCACAATATCAGCAGAGTATAAAGTACTAGTAAACATGCTATTACTTTCAAGAGATACAATCACTCATTCCAAAAACAAAGCAAAAAAATAACAATAAGTCTTAGATGATTGAATTGATTAAGATACGAGATTACAAATGGATGCATTACTCCAACATGTTCTAGTTTTGGAGTTTGTTAGATGACAAAAGGCTCATGAGAGCAGATAGGAAAATCATGCAATTGATAATAGATTCTCACTAATACGGGGAACCACGTACAACTTAGAAAGTTATGTACAGCAGAAAATAAAATTCAACTTAACCGAAACCTCTATTTGCCATAATACAGACTACATTTATTTTTGGGATGTGCTTATCTATATAAATGGAATAACAAATATGGATCAAGCTTTCGAGGGATGCTCAGCCAAAATGGACAATAAGAAATAAAATATTTATCTAGAAAAAAACATGAAGTACCTCCTATCAGGGCCAACCCCATTTGCAACGGTGTCACTCACAGTAAGAATAGCAACCTTAACATTCCTCTCCTTCAGCACAATGCCAGTTTGCAAGCAATTGGCAGTACCATCAGTATGGGAAGATGCGCTTGGTGTCACTTTACCTGATTGGTTCAAAGGAAAGCTGCCTATGTCAGAAAGCAGTATTGCTTGAACAGAAGTTCCAGCACCAAGCATCTGCCCTGTTGCAGGTAACTCCAGTAAAGCATTTGCAGACTTCATGCTCATAAGACGGCTGCTCAATTGTCCTCCTGTGCTCACAGCAACAAAACTACAGAAAAACAGTAATATAGCATATTTAAAACAGAATCAAGCTTGAGTTTGTGCCAATCTCATAGCAATCTGAATTTTACCCTGGTAAGCCAGATCCATCATCAAACTCCCATCTTAAAATGGCGCGATGATACTCTGGTCTATCCGCACTGGTCCTTATTTGTTGAGCAATGCGAGCATGCACCCTGCAAATACAATTCAAACTCTACTCACATAAACAATATTATAGAGATAGATATTGACTATAAATATATACAGCGGAAGTACCAGTGAAAAAAAGCTACTTAGAACATTCCATATTCAGATTCTCAGGTCAAGCAAATATTCAAAAATGAACCATCAGCAGAACAGAAAGATAGCATAACAGGTGACATCTTGTAACAAAAGACACTGACATATGTGCTGCAGAGTCGCCAAACCTTGTAAGCTCAATACGTAGCATGCATGAACAAGATGCACTTTTCCATCAATCTTAAATTAGCTCATCTGCCAGTGGCTTTAATATGCTTGTTTGAGGAGAGGAAGAACACTAGTGTAATAGTCAAAATTTTCAGATAATAATACAATTTTCCTCAATTATCGAAATATTAACTTCTATGAAAATTTTGAGTTAAGTGTATTTTTCTAAAAAAGTTTAAATTATAGTTACTTTTAAATTTCTATTAACAGTTATTTAACTACTATTAATTATTTAATTAATTTCAGTATTAGTACTAATATACACTAACTGATATTAACTAATATATTAGATTAAATTAAGTAATATTCTATTCTTCCAAAAGGTGCATTCAATGGCTCTGAAAGTTTTTGGCGTGGAAGTTATTAAGTGGGCCTGTGAGTGGTGGAAGCAAGTACTGCTGTGAGTGAAGAGTGATCTATGTAAAGGAAGAAGAAGAGGAAAAAGAAAAATTGAGGGAAGAAGGATTTAAGGTAAGTAACTTGGTTATATTACAATGTATAGTTGTCTTTTAGATTTTCTAAAATTAGTAAAAGTTTCTACAGAAAATTATATCAATTGTGTTAGGATTCAATTAGTATATGCAGATGGAGGTTTCAAAGTAATTTACAAAAGAAAAAGGGTGCAAGGTGTCGGATTTAAAGAGACAACTCATTAAAGAGGTAAGTCATTGTTGATCTTATTTTTGTATGAGGTCACTAGGACCAATCCAGTCCCCAGACCTGTTTAGGCCCTAGGATCTATCTAGACCCTAGACTATTCTAGACTCTAGGATCTTCCTAGACTTCAAACCCTAGAATCTACCCTAGATCTATCCAGACCCTAAGATTAACCCAGACTTCAGGATAATGCAGTCCCTAAGATCCAGCTAGACCCTAGATCAATCTAGACCTTAGATCAATCTAGATTCAAATCAATCCTGACCCCAGATCTATTCAAACTCCAGATCAACCCAGACCTTAAATTAACTTATTCAAAACTCAAATCAATCCAGATCTCAAGACAATTCCAGCTTCTGATCAATCTAGATTTTAGTTCAATCTAGATTCAAGTTAATCCAGATCTCAAATCCATCCAGATTTTAAACCTATTCAACTTCAAATCAATTCAAAAGCTGTAAAACCTTCAAATATTTACGGCCTACGCCACTGGACCTGCCACCCAGTTGATCCTAACCTTGGGGCTTTCTCTAAACCTTCTGACCACATCCAGACCCTCAATCATGATATGTTGAGCATTAATCTACATTTCGGTGGACCCACTTTGATCCCCAGTTGACCAGGGGTCAAAATAACCAAAATACCCCTTAGAGGTTTGAATACACATTTCAAACCAAATGACCTCCCCAGACCTTGGGACCACTCCCAATAGACTTCAAATACCATTTCAAACTTGTTGAGCCCATGGCCAGCTCTTGGGCCAACCTGGTTGACCAAGTCAACCTAAGTTGACTCAATGACCCACTAAGGACCCAAATAGGTAATTTGACCCAGATGACCATTTTGATTCTTCAAACCACCTCCCTAGACTCAAAATATCAAATTAAATCCATTGAGCTCAAATCCAGGACTTGGGTCAACCTGGTTGACCAAGTCAACCTAAGTTGACCCAATAGTCTATTAAGGCTTTAAATGGGTTATTTCAACCCATTCAATCCATTGACTTCTCTAACCCATATCAAACCTTTAAATTAACCCTTAATCTCACCCCAAGCATTAATCAATCAAATCCAAGTTAACTTGACAAAGTCAACCTTCTAAAACTTGGTCCAACCACCTTTAAACCTTCCTTAACTTATTCAAATTTCAAGTCCCTAGCCATCAAACCCTCTTCACTTCATTCAAGCAGCTCCTCAAGTCCCTTTGCTTGTCACCTCAGCCAAAGTAACATGTTGACTGGTCAACAAAGTCTTCCAAAGGCTTTAAGAGGCTTTAAGTGGTCAAATCACCCCCTAGGAGCTAATTCACTCCATTTAAAACTATCCTAGCAGCTTAGCCATGGTCTAGAACATTCCTAAGCCTACTCTCAGCCTTTAGATCAAAATCAAGTGAGTTCTAATCATTCCACATATGCACATAGGGGTAAGGATTGCTTTACACATCATGTCCTTGTGTGCTTTTACTCCCCTGCTCCTACCTACCCACTAGGCAGGTGGCCTGATCCTGGAGTGTCCCCAAGTAATCCCAGCCATCCATTTAGCCTGGGCATACTTGAATAGGGCAAAAATCCCAAAAATCAAGCTCATTCTCTCCTTAACCGTCTCTCTCCAGACTCAAACTTTTCTAATTAAGCTCTTTGCTCATTCAAGCTTCTATTAAACTCCTCAACACTTTCCAAGCCCGATCCAATCGGTCAAAGCCGCCGGCGACGAGATCTCCGGCAAGCCGAGGGTGAAGTCCGTCCAACTCCGTTTCCCGTCAATCCACAGCATTTCAAAATGCGCTTTCAACTAGGGAAATAATCGTGGACAGTCTACAAGCTCAGAGAAACAAAAATCCCCACAATCCAACGGTTAGATTGAGGTAAAACTCTAAACCTAGCTTAGGACACCTAGGTAAAAATTCTGTTCATTCAAGGATTCTACGTTTAAAATTTTATTCAATTTGATCCATTGAATCGAGAGAACGAGTCATTTTTTTGTTCTAGGGTTTATTTCGGATTTCTATTGAACTGAACGATAGCTGGACTGTTGATCTTACGATCAACGGTCCAGATTCTGTCGTTTTGCGATCAATCCAACCGCGTGATTTGATCTTTCACGCTATTGAATCGTCCGACTCGATCAGAGCCATCCGCGCAAACCGCGGGCAATTCGGCGGCTAGCACTTCGTGCTGATGTGGATAAGTGGAACGGCAGCGCGGTTTCATTAATTAGCAATGATTGCTGGCGGTGCAATCATTGCTAATTAATGCGCCGCTGCCGTTAATGATTGCTGCGGTTTGCGTTGCCCAATCAGAGCCCGCCACGTGGCGCCGGCGCCGCCATTTAATAAAATTGATTTTAATTAATTTTAAAATCATTTTAAATCCTTATTTTTAAATAAATATTAAAAAATAAATATAAATTAAAAAAATACATAAAATATATCAAAAATTTCCAAAATTTTAAAATCCTTAATTTAAAATTAAAAATTATTTTAAACTATCTTATATATTTTAATTAATTTTAAAACATTAATTTTTTTTAAATAGTTAATTAATATTAATTAAATATTAATTTAAACATTACAAAAATTTAAAATTAAATTTTTATTTCTAAAATATCTTAAATATTTACTCACATTATTTAAAATATTTTATTTTAAAATTCTATTGAATTTGAATTATTTTTCTTAAATATTTTAAATAAATTAAATATTTTAATACTTAATTAATATTTAATTGATATTAACTCAGATAATTTTTTTTAAATTCAAAATCTAATTTTAAAATATCTCTAATTAAATTAAAACACACATTGAATATTCTTAAATCAAAATTATTTTAAAATGTTTAAAATATTTTAAATAACTTGAATTATTTAATTTCTCAAATATTTAATTAAAATTTTAATCAAATATTGAATTAAATATTTTCAAAAAATCAAAGATTTAGTTTAAAATATTTTAAGCAATTAAATAATTATTTTAATATATTTTAATTTAAAATTAAATTAATTTTAAGATATATTATATATCTTTAAAAAAATTTTAAATTTTTTTAATTCATTAAATATTTAAATGTTTTATTAATATTTACTGAAATTAAAGTCAAATATTTTGAAAATTCAAATAAAATTATTTTTAATAATTTAAAATTTCAGAAAACAATTAAGATTTAATTAAATTTAATTTAAGAAATATTTTAAATATTAATCAATTTTAAATTAATTTAAATAATTTAATTAACCTTAAACTTTAAAAGTTCAAATTAAATTCAAATTAACTCAGAAAAATTAATGTAATATATCAAAATTTTTAAATTTTAAATATTTTAATTTTAAAATTAATTTTAAAATTAAAACTTGATTTATTTTAAATAATTTGAATTACTTAAGTATTTTTAATTTTAAATTAATAATTAATTAAATATTATATTAAATTATTTTCAAAATTCAAAATTTATTTTAAAATATTTTAAAATAATCAGAGATCCCTTCAAACCAGAGCCCTTCATTGAGCACCCATACCCACACCCACTCACGTACCCACCCATACGCAATGGATACGGATGGGTATGGGTATGCCCATAGACTTATGAGTGGGTATGGGTGGGTGCTCAACATGGGAGGATAAATCGGCTATCTTCAAAAAGCATGAAAATTGAAAAATGCATAAAGGCTATTCATTATTCTAAAAGAATTAATATACTTGCTTGAAAATTAGAAAATGCATAAAGGCTATTCAGTATTTTAAAAGAATTAATTAATAGACTTGCAGATGAATACATGATGAATACATTCTCAATTTGTGTGACTTCTATACTTTTGTATCTTAAAAAAGAGTTCAAAGGTCATTTCACGCAAGCAAGCAAGACGAATGATGAAGAAATTGCCACCTCCTCATACTCGATTTACGATGACTTGCCTGAAGATGATGAGGCTGAGATGGCCGCCACCATTACCCCTACCAGCTTGCAAGTTAGGGCCGGCCTCGAGTTCACGGCCTACATGGCACATAGGGTTAGCCCGCAAGAACAGAAGATGTGCGGTGACTAGGACGGGGAGTTTAATGTCCTGAAGTGGTGGGGGTTCGTCGGTGTCAAGATGTTCCCGATCATGGTACTAGTCACACGCTCTATTATGTGCATTCCGGCCGCTAGCACCATGTCTGAGAATAACTTCTCGGACGCCGACAAACACACTGACTAAGAAGCGCAGTAGTCTAAAGCCCTCTCACGTAAATGATCTATTGTTCTACCGATCGAATGATGACCTGTGCGGCTGAGGTCAAGGCAACACATAGGTATGGGTGGGTACGACGTCCTGATAGCTACCATGAGTGGGCATGGGTGGGCGAAGCCCGACCGCACAGACCGTAGATACCCAATGGGTACTCGACCGATACCTCATGTAGGGCTCTGCTTCAAACTTATTTTGAAATTATTCTTAATGATATTTTAAATTTCTAATTTCAAAATTAATATCTCTCTCTCTCTCTCTCTCTCTCTCTCTCTCTATATATATATATATATATATATATATTTAATTCTATTTTAAAATTATATATACTTAAATGTGAGAGTCTTAAGTGAGGATTTGAAATTTTAAGTATGATTTGTCTTGAATGAAGAGATTTGATGGAGATGAATTAGTGGACAATTATATTTAAATTGTTCACTAATTAACTTAATTATTTGTTTCTTCTTGTTCTATGCATGTTTAGGATATGCACACACTCACTTAGTTTAGGCTCTCCTAGATTTAAGAATTGGTTGTGATTGTGATTGCATCTTATTCATATATGTTGTCCAAGAGTTAGTGGAACATTGATTTAAGCCCATTTAACCTGGTGATACCTTAAAATAATAATTAAGGACACGTCTAGAAAACTTAGAATAATTCTAGAAATTAGGATACGCTTCTTCTTAACATGAAACTTGAACCATTTGAACCTAGTGACATCTACAACTTAATAAAATTTCTCACTAATTTTTGAAATCATTAAACCCCTTGATCAATCAATTTAAGTTTAAACCCTTAACTAAGTATTAAAACTTTCAAAAATTCTAATAAATCAAATTTAAATCCAAAAAATACATATAATACCACTAACTAACCAAATTTAAGCCTTAACTTAAGAAAATTAAAACCACTTTGATTTGACATCAAAATCAAGCTAATTTAATCTTAATTAAAAATAAATATTTAATTAATATAATTAATTAAAAATAATTAAAAATTCAAAAAAAAAATTTCAAACACTTGGGAATCTCTCCTTAGGTCATTCCTGACCTTTGGAGTTGATTTCAAAGAGTTGGGAGTTCATTTGTAGCAAAATCAATAAAAGCCCCTTAATTAAGTCAATTAAATAATTCCAATAAATACCTTAAACTTTGAAAAATCATAACTAATTCTAGAAAATTCCAAATTAATCAAACTCAAAGGCGTCAACTTATATGAAAATCTAATATTTATTAAAAATATCAAACCTTCAAAAAGTAGTAAAAGTCAAAAAGTCAACAAATCCAATCAAACTTAAGTCAAAATCAAGTCAAAACTTCAAACATTCATAATTAAATCTAGAAAAATCAAATTCTAGCAACTACAGTCTAACTGATCATCATACGGTCTAATATTTTATAAAAATACTAACTTTTTAAATTTTAAGCTTAATCAAAAAGTCAACTTTTGACCCCTTTAATTAAAATATTTAAATAATTCAAATAATCCCAAAAAATTAAGTAATTGATTTAAAATCCAGAAAATATTAATTCAAACTTAAAACCAGCAATTAATCAACCTTAATTAATATTCATCAGATTTTAAACCTTAAACCAAATCAAATCATTTAATCATACCAGTTACCAGTGGGTAACTCAGGCCTACGAGACTATTAAATTAGCCCAAATGAAGGTGAAATAAATTTCAAGGCCTCGGTGAGCAACAAAGGTCGTATCCAACAAATAATTAAAAATCAATCTTAAAATAAATTTCAAATCATTAAGACTTAAACTTTAACCAAAATCTATCCTTAAGCCTTTCAACCAATCAAACCTTTAAACAATTTTAATTAAATGCCCTACATAGGGCATATCCAAACCACACAGCCTATCTCACACACTTTAGATGGTTTGCTAGGACAACCAACTCTAATCTTAGGCTAGGCCGGTGTTTACTTTTCTGCAATTATGTGTTGGGTTTTCTGTAATTTTCACTGCATGTTGTTTGCTAGCTTAGATTGATATGTTTATTTATTTAATTTTTGTACTCTGCGATGTGATTGATTGTGCATTAGATCTACCCCTAGGTTAGAGACGATATATACTAATTCAATCTTATGCAGGTGATCATGCTCATACAGGGCATAAAAATTAAAAGAGGAAAGTAAATAATTAAGCTTTCAAAATTAACGATGTTTTTTGCAGGTGCTTTAGAAATTGCTTAAGATGCCTTTTAAATTAAAAAGCATGGCCAAGTGTGGCTGTGATTTGAGCATTTAATTTTAAAGTATATAACTGTTTAGGATGTCAAATTAACTGTTGATTATTAGGATAACTCTGCAGGTCGCTGAGTCTAAATTTTGATTTTCATTTATGGAATTCAATGTAATTTAAGTTGTAAATTGAGTTGTAAATATCAAATGATTTGAGATGGGATTGAACATCCAATTTAGAATCCAAAGAGGAAGAGACATCCCTTAGGTGAGAGTCCCTCTCCATTTAGAGATCCAAATTCGGATGACTTTCAAAATATCCAAAGAGAAAAAATAACACCTCTTTCGAAAGGGAGTTTTTTTTCATTTATATATTCGGACCTGATGATCCAAGGAGCCCAGCAGAAGGACGAAGAAGTGAAGAATGAGAAGACCCATTCTCAAAGTCACTTGAGTCTTAGGATTAGAAATCCAAGCTTGTTGTCAGTGGTACCCGACCACGCTACTTTTCTGCAGACCCTGAGTTGTAATATTAAGTGACACTTGTCACATAGACTTTCAATTTAAATTTTAATTTAATTGATTTAATTAATGATTAATTGATGTATTGATTGCGATTAGGATTTGCATGTTTTTAGTAATTTTTTGACGCTTTTGCATGTCGATCTTTGTTTTAACCTGGAACCCAATTGGAGGCTCGTGAGAGTACGCTTAAAACTTTTTTACTTAAACACATCTAAAAATATTTAAGCTCACAAAAATTTAACGTTTTAAGAAGTAAGCCCGAGACTGTTGGGAGTTCTCATATGCACACTTGTTGTATTTTTGTTCCTTTTATTAGGCACCTCCCCGTCTACGGGTTCTGACAGATCACCTAACCTATGAGGGTGCAGATCTGTCAAGGGGAATCTGTGCGATCTCTAGGATAAAATATATTTTTAAGCCTGATTTTAAAACTTCTTCATTTTGATTTAAGCATTTAATCGAGTCAACTAGCATACATTGCATTAGATACAAATTTAAAAGTGTTTAAATCTTTAATTGCATTTTAGCTTAAGCATCAAATACTCAACATATGTTAAAGGGGCCAATTAGGAATCTGCTCTAGATGTCGACCCCCCTTTCCTTAAACTTATCTTAAATAACGTCTTTAACCACTCTAACATAAAAGTCCGGACTCATGATTTTAAAGCACCTAGGTGGTTTAGCTGGCTCCCCAATCTAAGCTGGGTTAGTTGGTCCAGATCTTGCATTCCATTAGCTTAGGTACTGGGTCACTGATTTTCAGTACGCAATTTAGACTTAGGTTCTGAGGCAAGCTTAGGCTATAAGATCTCAACCTCCGGGAATACAATCTCAACCTTCTAATAAAATTGACTATTCAAAATTTAACTCTCTTTAAATTCTACTTCAAGTCCAACACTTAGGATAAGCTGGGATGTTTCTGAAGTGATTCAGAATCTCAAAACACTCCCTACCCTTTCTCATTTAACTCTAGAAATAAGTGTTCAATCTTGATCCAATCCTGATTTGAAAATTCCAACATTTACCTCCTTTGACATCAAGCTTTGAATCTCTTAAATAAAATTCATACCGCTATTTTAATCGAGAGTATTCGTAGAAAACTCCGGTTTCCCTATGATGTAATTAACTACAAAGGCTTGCGCTCATAGGAGATTTAGAAACCCAGATCGAATTTTCAAAATTCAAGTTTTCAAAATCTCAATTGATTATCTTTGGGAAATCAAATTTGATGATCATTATCGTCATTTTCAAATGATCGATAATGATTGATATCTTCTTTCTTCGGATAGATATATCGTAATTTTGATTATGAAATTAATGATCCCTTTTATCCAGATTAAAATAATCAAACATTTGATCAAACATCATTTTGATCCTTCAGGATAATATGTTATCTCTCCTGAGTTTGATTACGATAATCAGGATAAATTCAAAGTTTTGCAATCAGAATCTATACTTTTCAATCAAACAGTAATGCAATTTAATTTAAAAAGCAAATGCTGTCATTTCTAGACATTTACACTTGTATTTGACGAAATTCAAGGGAAATAGACATTAAAGTTAATTAATTTTGTTTAAGGTATGTTCACAGCCAAGTGTTCAGGTATGAATGACCATATGTGAAATTGAATTGTCTAAGTTTAAAATTAGATATAGAATTATTAGATAAATACTTTCCTAATTGACAATATGTTGGAAAGAAAACACTAAGTTATGTAACACATACTTATTCTTTTAATGGTAGTAGAGCAGCAGATGTATCTTGTATATTAAGCATGAAAAATGACAAATCAAGTATAAGTTTATAAACTTTGAAGCCTGATAAATATCATATTAGAAAAAGGGTTGGCATAAAATGAAATCATACCTGTGATGCAGGTGGGGCAAAAGGGACCCAATGGAGGCAAAAGGAACCTCAATGTGGTTCAATGATAATAATGTCAGGTTTGACCTGAGCTCCATTGAATATTATGATGAAAGCTATGAAAGCTAAATATATGAAAAATGATAGCTAGAACCTGAGATAACTAATGTTGATATTATGCACAAGCTTCAAATAAAAAAAAAGATGATCCTGAATATGTTTTAAGTTGTTTTGCAATTACCTGATGAGTTTAATTCAATTATAATTTCAATTATTTTGTCACTATAATATTTCATTTAATTTCTTATTAAAATTGCATAACTTTATGAGTTTCATAACTCACCAGGCGTTTTACTGGTTGTTGTTACAGAAAAGCATAAACAAAAAGTGGAAGCAAATTAAGATTAGGTTTAAGCAAATTAAGATTAGGTTTATTACACATTATGTTCTATTGTGTAATAGTGTTGTGAGTCTGCAACAAACGTATGTAGACTATTTATCAGAGAATTATTTTGAATTTCTTAGTGACTCTATAATGATATTTATGATATAAGTGAGACTATATAGATGCTTTCATTTATTCAGAAAATGTGTTGTGTTATGGATTGAATATATATATGGAAATGATTAAAGATTTTTAAATGGTGGAGATTTAAGAATGTTTATGTTTTCTCTATTGCACCATGCATTTGCTAGTAGGTGTTATCGTGGGGTGTGACAACTAGCTCTCTATAGATTCCATAATTCCAATGAAGACAAAATAACAGACATGAGCTTTGAAGGATGCATGGTGCATGCACATTTGTGTGGTTCAATAAGAAAAAACTAAACTAATTCGATGTCAGAGCACATACAACATATAATATTAGCAGCACGGGTCTAAATTCTAGATGTCACCTAATAACTAAGATGGAAAGCATGACACTAATGCCTGGCTTTTCAAAAACAAATGAGCTAGTATCAAACAATTACTCGATATCAAATATTGGTGGCGTTAAGCTTCAAAGCTAAGAAATCACCATAAACTTATAAAAGTATCATTTGCTATGTTATAGTACATTCTTGCTGATGTACCTTGTGGTGGGATCCTTATAAGGAACTATAAAAATTTGCATCTGGTTTGTAAATGCCAATCTCTGTCGTGGAGTATAAAATACATAAATACCTAATGTAAAGTACAAGCTAGTCATCATATGCTGCATTTCATAGAATGTATTTACATTCCAAGAGGTTCTCTGATTCTGGAAAAATAGCTTTGTCAATATTTAATCAAGGAATTGTCAATGCTTTAGTTATTCTTAGGAAAGTTTAGTTCTATTATAAAAGGACATCTTTTTAGATAAATGAAAAGGGGTATTAGATAATTAATGAATGAGTTAATTCTAGGAAGTGAAAATCTGGCATAGTTCCCAGTTTGAAGTTTTAATGGGAACTAGCAAAAATCATGCCTTGCTGACTGGAATCATATTTATTTTCACTTTACTAATCCATCTACCCACCTAATTCACTTTGTCTATACTCTTGTAAGATTAGATTTAACCGAATCTTTTACATAATGAATTTCTCTGATTGTATGAATCTTGAATATCTACGTGTTTGTATGCATTCATCTCTTTTGGTAAATTATCTATTGTAAGAATTCTATGGTAAACCTAGACTTTAAACACCTTCAAGGGGAAGGAAAATGAATGAAAACTGAAATTATTCTTCATTATTTTACAATCTACCACGTACAGCATGACAGCTAAAAGGCCGAAGAATTTGCAAAGAAAACTGTGGGCTCCAAAAATTTGCGGCCCGACCTCCCCGCCGCCGCTGCTTTGTTGCTTTATGCTTTTCTGTGCTTTCGGGGGGAGTTTTAACATGTTAAGTTCCGGGGAAATTTTAGTAAGGCAGATTGGGATTGTAGATAAGATACTACCCAGAGCTTTCGCCCTCACTTTGCGATGACTTTATGATATGAGTTCTCGTTTCCTATAGGCGCAAGCCCCTATAGTTAATTACCCCTCCCGTTCGCAAGAGAGAACTTTCGATTAAGGCTAGTCATCGATGAATATGTCGTATTGGTAGATATGGTATCCAGCATATAGTAGCATCATTGGTTTAGGTGTTTGAAAATTTGATATTTAAAATTTAAAATTTTACCATCTTATACTTAGAGCGGATGGTGGGGGGAGTGATGATGAGCCCGATCAAGATCCCATGGTTCTGTCATCCCAGGCCATCATGGTCCCTGGTCTACTTAGTCAAAGGAGGTAGTTGACCCAACCTGATAGAATGATCCTTATCAACAGCCATGGGTTGCGTCGTCCAAGGGTACCTTGTAGACCTAGGGTAGATGTTTGTCTAAGAGGACAAATTTAAATCCACCTTAGCTGACATAGGACTTTGTGCCCTATCGATTATATCCTATTGATTCATTGCTCAATGATTTGACGTTATTGGGGAGCATACGGGCGTTAATCATGATCGTAATATAATGGTGCCATTTTGTGGCGAACCACCCGGTTCAGAGGGTCTCGGTCATAACTGTTTACCTGTGATGCATTTCACAGAGAAACTGTAGGTGTGGTGCCACTTGACGGTGAAACCACCGGTTATAGGACACGTGCAACGTCCTTATTGGCAAAAGGCAGATTGAGAATGGATCTTAATAATATTCTCGACTAGACATTAGCTCTTTGTGAGCTGAAGTTGTTTTCAAATTTATCCACCTCGGCAAATTGTTGCGGAGGGTGGATGAATTTTTGTGTTTTAAGTGTTTGATGATTAGTTTTAATTTTAAATATCTTGGATTTGATATTTCTTGGAGTGTTAGATTTTATGGGTATTTTGGGTGGCATTTTAAAGATATATAATTTCCTCCAGTTTATATTTTCCATCAACACGATCATCATCGAGAAATATAGGGTCATTTGAAAACATTTGTATTTTGTAGAAGTTTGAGGGCGTTTGAAAATATATGATCCCTTCCGGTTGAGATTTACATTCAACACGGCCATCATCGGGGAGTTTATAAACATTTTGTTTTATTGATTGAACCTTGTCGACTCTATCTACTCGCTTTCAAAGGATCGGGTTCTAATCTAAATTTATTTCTTAACCCTCGTGGCATTCTCAGGCGTCACGTGTGTACCTATAAAATGCTCGTCAGGGCCAATGTGGGTATATGTCATTGGACGCATTTCACACGATGCATTCACATGTATGCATGATATGATTTTTGAAATACAATTGAATGTATGCATGATATGATTTTTGAAATACAATTGAAATGCCAAATGACACTGCTAAAGATGAGCTTCATGACATTCCAGGAGGACTCCTTCACGAATTTAGGTCGTACTAGTTTGAGAATATTGAAGACTTCCTTTGCATGATTTGGAGTAGTGTGCCTGAAAGTACTACCTTACGAGGTGTCTTAATTCTTGAAAGTGAATGCACAATAGCAATGCTGTTATTTCTTGGGGTATGGCCTTCATTTAGAATAATGTCGGGAACCATTAGTAGTTTTTCCATCATCAAGCATCAATCTTTTCAGTGGATGCGCTACTGATAATGTTGGTGAACTGTTTATAACCCAAAAATAAAATGCCTCTGCTTTGTTCATGTTTTTCAGAATATCCGGCTGTTGTACTCTATGATCTACCTTAGAGGAATTGAAATCAAACAAGGGCATGTCTTCCAATTACCATTGCCGAAGCTCTTTTCTTCTACGTGCTTAAGATCCCCCTTAGGAAGAATCACCAATGGTTTTTTGTCAGGTTTCTGAGTGATAAAGCTATGGTTTTTCTGCCATAAGGTTTTTGACAAGGAATCTGAAGCCCTCTATTTGATGTGGCTTCACCAGCTTCTTATGCCTCGGATCAATACCAAGATCAGTTGCAGCATCTCAATCATTGTTGTTGCAGGTGTTGTATGTATTCATCTCTAGTCATCAGTCACTTGATTATAGGTAGATTCATATACCCATTTGCGTGCTGACATTGACTATCAAAGAATCAGTGTAGCCACTTGACTTTTGGATGGTTGTTAACTGCAAGGAGGATCTAACATCTGTTGCACATTGTTCATCATCATCCGTAGATGAACTATTGTATGCAGCATATCTCCTACGGTTGTTTGTAGATGTTGTGTGCATTTGTGTCCATAGGGGATTCATTGTTCTTATAGAATTTCAATCATTGCTGTTGTAGGTGTTGTATGTATTTGTGTTCACATGAGATTTATTGTACTTGCAATATACCCACTGTTGTTATCCACAAACAAGTAGTGTTAGCCGTCATTTTTCACAGGGAATGGTCGTGTTCACCACGATCTCCTAGATGTGCTTGCAGTAGAGCCATTGCACTTGCATAGTATCCACCTTCACCATTCACAAGTGGTTTTTTGTGTACTTGCTTGCAATGATGGGTAGTCCTTCCTCAATTGCTAGTGTCGCCATCTCAATCTACAAGTGTTATTGCTTGTATTGGGGAATTCAATAATACATGTAGGAGACACCCATGTATTCAGCATTTGGTTATTGTTGTTTGCAAGTACAGTGTATTTAACCTCGTAGGAGCTTTTGTAGGAGTCCACTACATCTATCATGTATCAACCAACATCATTCCTTGCATGCCATGCATTCAGACAATAATGGTTGATATTTGTTTTATAACTGTTTAGATGCTATAAAATGCTTATCTTTTATTGTTTGTGTACATCGAGGTTTTGTTTGTCAATTGATAGTGTCTCCATTTTAATCCACAGGCTAATCGTCATTTGCATCTCGAGTTCTTCATTGTTGCATATAGGAGATGTTTATACTCTTTGCAGCACTGGTGTTATTTGGACTTGATTGAATATCATTATTTATATGCATTGAAAGCATTGTTGCAGGTTAATTATCATCCATTGCCTCTTCAATCTACGGACTGATTATTATTTGCATAATAGGTCTTTGAATGTTGCATGTGGGAGATACTCGTGCATTCTGCAGTTGACTGCTATCGCTTACAAGTACAGTGCATTTGACCTTGTAGGGACTGTTGTGGGAGTCCGTTGCATTCATCAACATCATTCATTATGTACCTTGTCTCATGTATTCACATGTTTCGATGATTGATGTTTGCTTGTGATTGTTCAGATGCTGTGAATTGACTATTGTTCATTGCTTGTATGCACCGAGGTCCTGTTCGTCACGAGTCCCCTGCTATTGACTTGATATTTGTTGATATTTATTTGAATAATCAAAATTATTATTTGTCATTTGTATTTTGATTATTATTGTGCATTTTAGTATTTAGGGTTTTGTTCCCTGCTGTTCGTACAAGTTTAGTTCCCTGCACAGTTGTTCAAGTTCTATGTATTTCCGTTCGAGTACAGGTTCTCTGTGTTGCTGCTCAAGTAAAGTCTTTTTGTTGTTCAAGTTTTGTATGTTTCAGTCTGAATTTTAACAGCATCCTAGTATATCCCCGTTTGGGGGAGAATTAGGGAGTCATAGCCTTCCCGCCATGTCAAGAAAGGCGTGCACGGTCAGTGTCCAACGACACCGCGGCCATAGTCTTCAATCCCACCACGGCAAAAAAGGCATGCATGCGTCTTCAGAGGTACCTGTTTTGTTATGTTCAAATTTTCTGTTGTTTAATTTCTGTGCATTTCACTTTGAATTTCGGCAACATCCCGACATATCCCCCGTTTGGGGGAAATACGAGGAGTAAAAGCCTGCCCACCACGTCAAGAAAGACATTGACGGTCGGTGTCTAATGGCACCGCGGCCGTAGTCTTCAATCCCACCACGTCAAGAAAGGCGTGCATGGGTCTTGAAAGGTACCTGTGTAAAATGCAAAGTGATTTCCCCGCAGGCACTGAGGAGCATACGGGTACTTAAAATTTTGCCCCGCCGTGCTAAGAGAAGCGTGCACGAGGATTACCTACCTCATCACAAGCATTGCAGCGAGTTTCCTCCCACTGTGCTAAGAAAAGCGCGTATGGGTGGTTGCTCGCCGCGCTGCAAGCATCGAGGACAGGGTTTGTACCTTTATACTTGCGTAGGAGTCGTAGGCGATAGTGTCGGGGCGATGACAACGGTGTCGGCACACGAATCGGGGCGAGAGAAAATATATATATATTGATAACTAATTACAATTAAGAGCACTTAATTATAATTAATGAAAATTAATTATGATTAATCAAAATTAATTATAATTAGTGAAGAATTAATTAAAATTAGTAGTAATTAATGAAAATTAATTATAATTAACTAAAATTAATTGTAATTAATAAAAATTAATTATAATTAACCAAAATTAATTATAAGTAATAATAATTAATTATACTTAATGAAAATAAATTATAATTAACTTAAATTAATTGTAATTAATTATAATTAACTTAAATTAATAATAATTAATTATACTTAATAAAAATTAATTATAATTAATTTAAATTAATTGTAATTAATTAACATGATTTATATTGAACTAAAATTAATCATAATTAGGAGGGATTAATTATAATTAACTTAAATTAATTGTAATTAATTAGAATTTATTACAATTAACTAAAAAAAATCATAATTTGAAATTAATTATAATTAACTTTAAATTACTTGTAATTAATTACAATTAACAAAAATTGATCATAATTAGGAAATTAATTATGATTAATTTAAACTAATTGTAATTAATTCTAATTAATTACAATTAACTAAAATTGATCATAATTATGAAATTAATTATGATTAACTTAAATTAATTGCAATTAATTAGAATTAATTACAATTAACTAAAAGTAATCTTAATTAGGAAATTAATCATAATTAACTTGAATTAATTGTAATTAATTAAATTTAATTATAGTTAACTAAAATTAATCATAATTAATTATAATTAATAAATATCAATTATAATTAACTAAAATTAACTACTATTAATAATAATTAATTGCAATTAGTTAAAAAAAACTGTTCATATAGGATTTATACAAGATTTGATAAGAATTTAGGGATCTGTTGAATCCCTCGACAAGTTAAATGCTATGTTTTCCTCTTTTGGCCGTGGATTTTCACGGGACTTAGTCGAAGAAGCATGCAAAAGGTAAGAAAGATTTCTACCTTTGCAAACAAGTAAGCTTCTGTCGTCGTCACTTTCGATCCAACAGATAGATGGCGTTGGATGAGGCTTGCGGCTAGGGTTTCAGCAAATTGAGGAGGTTCGGCTGCTGCTATAGAGGCCAAATGGGGCTCGACCGAAGGCCTAAGCTCGGAGGTTGTTGTGGCTTCAGCCATTGATGGGGTCAGATGAGAGAACGATGGGAGAAGCAGGGAGATCGAGAAGAGGCGGGAGGAAGAGAAGCGCGAGCGGGAGATTTTGCAAAATGGAATGAGGCTTCGTCTTCTCTCAGTCTTAAATAGAGGGCGGCTGACGCGATGATTGCAGGAAACCGAACGAGAGAAGCAACGTCTGGCTATGCGAGGTACATACGGAGCACGATGTCGAGGATTTGAACGGGATTTCCGCAGTCGTGCGAGTCGGTGCAGGACGGGTATGTGAGATTAGCATTTTTTTGTTGATTTTCATTTACAGGTCAACAAAAACAAACAAGGGTTTTCAAAAGAGAAAAATCCATCACAAAGTATATCAGGGAAGACGGAAAGCAAAACCATGACTTAATGATGTGTCCTAAATAAATCTTGTTTGAGAAGGTTATAATGTGGTTCGTTCAGAAAGTTTAACACAATCATAAGCCATGGATGAGGTAGAAGAAATATCGAAGGGCTCATTTGGTTGGTTAGGTGGATAGAAAATATGTATTAGAAAACAATAATTTCATTTTCATTCATTTTGTGAGTGAAATCAAAATAATTGCAGTTGAGAAGGGGGGGGGGGGGGGGGTTGAGAATTTTGTGGGGCATAAAATCAATGCTATTTTCTAACTACATGAAACCAAATGTGGATCTAATAAAATCACAGTTTTTGAAGTGTGTTTTCTAACTATGAAGTAACAAATATATAATGTACCAAATCAACCAAATAAATGAGATAATAAACAGTACCATAAGAACCTTGATATGGGACATCCATAGATGCCTCATCATATACACTCAAAGACCTAAGTTTTGACGGGGCATAAAATCAATGCTATTTTCTAACTACATGAAACCAAATGTGGATCTAATAAAATCACAGTTTTTGAAGTGTGTTTTCTAACTATGAAGTAACAAATATATAATGTACCAAATCAACCAAATGAATGAGATAATAAACAGTACCATAAGAACCTTGATATGGGACATCCATAGATGCCTCATCATATACACTCAAAGACTTAAGTTTTGGCGGCAGGTAGCATAGAAAACAGAAGTTCATATCAAAGAAGTTCTGGCTTCAACAAGTATTGGAAAGAAAATTCTTATGAGTTACCTCACAAAACTGTACGCAAGATCTGATAACAATGGCTTCAGCTCTAACATCGTAACGTTTAACCATAGAATAGAATTATCACAAGCTTTTAAGGACTGCTACTGTGTGGAATAGAAAGGGTAAATGTAGAGCGGAGGAAAGAAGTAGATTGAGAAGAGAGTTCTCTTAGCCAGAAAATATTCATTGCTTCTTTTTTCCACTAGCTTTCGTTATATTTAAGTTGCTTTTATTTTCTTTTTTTTTGTGTTTTTCTTCTTGATAGGTATTGTTGAGTTTTTTATGGTATGTGGGGGATGGATATTGTAGGAGTAAGTTGAGGGGTTAGATGACATTTGGCAACTTAACCATTCAAAAGAGGAACACATAAAACATGAACTGTTGTACAAAAATGTTATAGTTTATATCCCTACATCTTTCACCTATAAAATAGTAAATTGAGATCAAGAATTTGAAAACTTTATGCTGAAGAAATTACACGATGCATCAATTAAAAACAAAAGGCAATTGAAGTAGCATTATCATATCAAAAGTATGGAAAGCAACTATATTGAAAGTGTACAAGGGATCCAAAAGATAAGAAAAATCATATATAATAAAAGGAAATGGATTTATTTTTGTACCTAAGAAAAAAAACGAATTGTTGTAACAAAAACTTAAAGATTACATTCCTCCATCTTCTTACTATAAATATTGCAATAGAGGTCAAGATGATCAACATCATATTGTGATGAAATTACAAGATGTATCTGAAACTACTCCATTGACATAGAATTATCATATCAATAGCATGCATGCTACTATTAAAATGACTACTGAATTGATAATAACGTATACTTCACAATCAATTTAAAGAAAATAACAAAGTGGAGTTCAAGCTAAAAAAAAAAAAAATCAAATGGTGATTTAAATATAATAACTACTTTGGTGTGTTATTAATTTGTTGCTTTATTTTATATTACATTGAATCCAATGTTAATTAAAATGGGGAGTTAAAAAAAATTATAATTGAAAAAGTTTAAAAGTTGACAATAAGATAGAATTCAATGATGATATAATTATTAGATACGAGGGCTATTATAAAGAATAAGAAAGTAAGGTTAAGGCAGCCGTGGATCCTAATCTTTATTATGTATTATTTAAGTTTTAAATGAGTGTTTATTTTGAATATCATTTCAAACTTTCATTTTAAAATAACATTTAATATTGAGATTTGTAATTTATATCTTTATGATGATAAATCAAATAAATATGTTGATATTTTATTTTATTTTGTCATTTTTATGAATTATTTGTAAGTTCATGTATTTTTTATTTTTCTGTTTTGAGGCTTAGGCCTCGATCCGCCTCAAGGCTTACGCCTCACCTCACTAAGGCTAAATGCCTCAATTCCCGATTTCGCCTTTTTAAACCTTTGTAGCATGTACAACTACCATACTATTATAGAGAGAAGAAAGGATAAAAATGATGAAGAAAAATAAATATCATAAAATAAAAAGCATTTCATTGAGCATCCACAAAAGTTGAAACCTGTTATCTCTGAAACTCATTTTTCACAAAAGATGAAAAGGTGGATTCAACAATGACAATGAGTTTATAAATTATAATGTATATCACCTTAGAGGAATTATTTTATTAATTTATGTTTAGGCATCTTCATTCAAAACTAGTATTGTTCAACATATCATACCTCCATTAACACGAGGAACAAATTTGTGCTAAAATTTACCTGAAATTGGAAAAGAAAGACAATAGAAAAGATTAAAACCTTGTAAGCTGAGGGTTTGACCATCCAGACAGACAACGTATAGCAGGAACAACAAAAAGTTGGAAGCAAACCAAACAGCTCACAGGATTTCCAGGCAAACCAAATGCAAGTACTGTCTTAGCACTTCCTTTATCTTCAGATTTGGTGGTAATCTTAGCAAATGTCAAAGGTTTTCCAGGTTTCATGAAAACCTGCATTCGATAAATAGAGATAATATTAAGGGAAGATTACCTGTTTTACTTCTAAAAAGATAGGCTCAGCAATTTGCTGATTAATATTTAATAATGTTCTATCCCTACTACAATATAAACCACAGCACAAAGTGGCAAATAATCGACGCATATCTTTTATTATAATGTACCCATGTTTAATGTTAAAACTAAATTTTGATGCAGATCAAGGGAATTATCTCAGCACTCAAAGTAAAACTCAGAGGTTCCTTAAGAGGCATTTAGCACACATTTATTACATTTAAGATCATAATTGCTTCAGTTCAGTTCACACCTAATTCCAATTAGCTTCAACTAAATTACAAAGGGCTCCTCGCATACAATTTTTCTTAACTGTTAAAGAAGACTTGATTGACTGTAAGGCACAAGAGCTCACTTCAAAAGAGAAACAAGACATGGCATAGATTCAAATGTTTTTGAATCAGATAAAAGTGAAGCCGCACCTGAATCGCATAATATCACTAATAAACAAATTTAAGCAAAATTACACAAGAGATATGCCAACGGTTTTTAATTTTGCTATAACAAATGTATAACTAGAATTGAAGGACATTTCAAGAATTATTTTCTTCTAGAGAAATTTGATAACCATCTTAAAACAAAGGAAACGGTTCAACTTATCAAGCTAAGTTCTTACAGTAGCCGCCATGAAATAATAATACCTTATGCTTGCACTGATCTCGGAGGGATCTGAGTGCATAGTCTCAACTACAATATCATTATAAACAAGAAAATTGATCCACGAGTTTTCTTCCATAACATGAGTTCAGAATTCTGATTTATGAATGTTTAACATGCTCTAAAGTTCGTATAAACAACAGCTCCTTTAGAAATAAGCTTGATGCAAAAGCACGATTTTATCACTTCTTAGTACAAATGGCATCAGGAATATTCAGAGGAACATTTAATGAAATTGTTTCAGGGTAAGAAATAAGCATGACATGCTGGTCAAAACACATTGAAGCAAAAAATAATAATGCAAAATGAGTGAAATCATTGAATTAGTCCAAGAAGCACCTCATCAAAATTGTTGTTCCATATCTATTTGTTTTTAGTGGAAACAGAAACTGGTTCATCCATAAATCACAAACATCTCTAGGATTACATGGAAGGAAAGAAAATAGCATGCAAACATATAAACAAAATTTGCAGTTAGTGGACACTAAAAGTACTACAACTGTCAACATTAAGTTATGGTCCAATTTTTACAACCTAAGAAAAAAATCATCCTCCATTGATTCCACCAGCAGTAAAAAAATATTTCACAAGTAACATGCGTAACAGCAGCATGAAATAAAAGAAACTTTGATACAAGGAAATACTAGGCTACCTTTTCAAAAAGAATGGTTCCCTTTCTTCCCAACATAGGCTTCACCAGATCTTTATCTCCCATAGAAACACCACCAGAAGTCAACAATATATCAACCCCAGATTCAATAGCTGTATCAAATATCTTATTAATGCTTTCTTCATCATCACGAGCAATTCCAAGATCTACAACTTTACTCTGCTGCTGAAGAGCAGCTGTCAGTAGCATAGCTCGATTAGAATCTCTAATCTGCATAAGAATTATATACATAGAGACATACATATTAAGATTGTTCAAAAATGAATATTTCTATAAATTAGAAGACATGCTTTGCTAGAAGGGTAAAATACAACAATCTAGAGGCTGGGTTACACTACACCTGGCCTCGGCCTAGACTTCTAGTTGATGGCTCCACCAATTCATCTCCTGTAGAAAGTACAGCCACCATTGGTCTAGGGTACACCTACATATTAAATTAACAATAGGCATTGCTAGTTTGTTCTGTCACCTCAATATTTCTAAGAGTAACTTATGATAAAAAATAATACCTTCACCATGGTAACTCCAACAGTAGCAAGCAAACCTATTTCAGCACTGCCTAATAACTCACCTGACTTCAATACTACAGCATCCTTCTCAATGTCTGAACCCTGTCTAGTTGATTAAATAATATGTTCAATTCATTCAACCAAATGCAAAACAAAAATTCACAAACAAATAATAAACTGCAACCGTAAGCTGGAAAAAATTTAATGGCGGCCTATTGAACATATGGACAGGATTCACTGGGCAAGGAAAGCAAACACAGCATCAGTTTGCAAAAGTACACAAGTGCATACCAATACTAGGTGGATCATAGCTATCCAAAGCCTAGTTAAAATAATTGATACTTAAATCTTTCATGTTTCAAGCACCTGAATTTAGACAGAAAAATGTTCAACACAGAAGGCACGCCATAATCTGTGGACCATAAATATTGAAAGTAAATCATTCATGTTCTAAGCACATAAATATAAGGAAATCAGAAAAAATAAAAAACATAGGGCAAGTAGAAAATGTTCAAAGTAATGCAAATGAATATATGCGTTGTTAATGATATTTATAGCCACATTTGATGATTTTAATTAATTAAGGATAAAATTGAGCTCTTCGGTGGGCTTCAATAGGTCATATAAACCTTCTCAATTCATTATAATTGATAAATTTCAATTCATTATAATTGATGAATTTTTAAGCCGGATGAAATTTGACCCACCTGTGGCTCAAGTTGTTGTAGATGAATACTAATATTGTTATTTAATGTTTGAATGTCATGAATTTTTATGGTGGACCAAAACGACCATATGATCGGTTCACGGCTGAACCAGTCGGTCCAGTCCGATTTTCAAAATCATGTCACAACCTAAAATTTGATTAAAAAATGAATTTAATCGGGACACACTACTGCCTGGCACAGAAATTTTATGGCAGGGTAGATACACAGTGAATAGCTAGACCAATTCTAGGCTGTAGTAAAAGAAAATAATAAATTGATCTAAAGACCAATAGCCTACTGCCTACTAAAATTGGATTTCAGCTATTTCAAATGTAAATTCCAGGAAGATTTTTATTCCTATGAAGTTTTAATGATGACAGTTACAGCTACTATCGACAAAGACAAACGCAGAGATATATTAGCAATAAAGAAGGTGAATTTTCATTCACTGTTTAGATGCTAATAACAAAGTCTCTCATGAGCTAGCACATGATTGCAAGGTGTGATGCGCATAATATACCGAAATAAACATAAAGGTATTTGCACATCAAACTCCAAAAAATTCATTAAATACCAAAACTCACCACTGACATTCCATTTGACAACTAAAGTTCAATCAAATGAACACAAGCCAGTTATTTTATTAAACTTTGTGTAAACAACAGGTATTTTAAAATAATAATAATAATAATAATAAAAAAATTATACCATTTCACGGATATCAAGTCCTCGTGGAACTTTCACCAGTATCTTAACCATCTTCATTCCATCAGCGGTGCCATTCACTGGCTTAGAATTCTCAATTTGTACAACAGAGTCTGCACCATCAGGTATTGGTCCTGACAGGCAGCATAATGACGTCTATTTAAATGATGTGATAAACAAAGAAATATTGCAGCATCATTTTTATTCATGTGAATAACTAGAACCGATCATGAAGATTAAGAAACATTTTAGCTCCAATGCAGTAATAAATACTCTAGTGAAAATCACACTGACGAAGGACAGGACTGAAATAAATTTCCTCCAATTCAATAATAAATACTCAAGTCAAGATCACACTGACGGACAGAAGGACTGAAATAAACTTCACATGATTACTAATCACTTAAATACACATACTACTTTTTATTATCCTAACAAAGATGAATAAGATGTATGAGTATTCCCCAAAAACAGGACAGTGGCCCTCCATATGTAATTCCTTTTTTCAATGTTTTCTGAATAGACAATTGTTAAAACGTGGAAAATTACTCCAGTCTGAAGAGATGGAGATACAGAGAGTAAAAAGGAAAACAGAGGAAGCTGTGGAGAAGAAACTGTATATATTTTTCATAGATCTGGATTACACATCTTGCTGAATACATATAGCATTGTAGAGGACAGGTTGTTAGAGATAAACGGTCAGGATTGAATGTTCTGTTTGCTGTGGTGGAGCGCAGGCAGCAGAGGGAAAGCTGCTCCAGAATTCAGAGTAGTGGAGATAAGGGAGCAGCAATAGGTGAAAATGCTTTATCAGACGGCTTGCTAACAGCCCACTCAAACTAATGAGCCAGAGGTTGGATTGTTAATTTGTCTCGAAGTTGCTGAAAACGAGTCGAGGATAATAGTTTGGTGAGAATGTCAACGGGCTGATCAACCGAATTGATATGTAGGACAGCTATTTCATTTGAATTTATGCGCTCCTAAATGAAATGATAATTAATTTCGATGTGTCTGATTCTAGCATGAAAGACCGGGTTATTTGCTAGTGCCATGGCCGATGTGTTGTCACAGTAGAGAGTGGTGGCTGTAGCAAGAGGAACTTGAAAATCATGAAGCGATGCAACTAAATGATATCAGAGGTGGCTGAAGCAAGTGCTCTGTATTCTGCTTCGGTTGAGGATTTGGCTACTGTAATATGCTTTTAAACACTCCAAGAGATGAGTATTGCTAAGAAAGGTGCAGAAATCAATTATAGACTTGCGATTAGTTGTGTCAGTGGCCCAATCTGAGCCGGAGTATGATCATAAATGAATATCTCTTGGAGTGATGGGGAAGGCCAAAGTGAGTAGCACCTTGGACGTACCTTAGGAGACGTTTGAGGGATAGATAATGTTGATTGGCGGGATTGTGCATGAGCTGACAAATCTAATTTGTAGCGAATGCAATGTCCAGTCAAGTAATGGTGAGATACTAAAGGTAGCCGGCTATCTTACTGTAAAGTCCTAGATCGCTGAAGGGTTGGTTTGCTGATAAGCATTGCAGGTGCTTGACAGACATAGGTGTTAGAGAAGATTTGCACTTGGAGTAGCCAGCTGCAGTAAGAAAGTCATTGGCATATTGAGTTTGGTTCAGAAAGTAACAAGTTGTTGTATGAAGAACTTGAATGCCAAGAAAGAAGTAGATGGGCCCAAGTTCTTTGAGTGAGAATGTGGCTTGTAGTTTGGAAATGAGAGCTGAAATGGTTGGTTGATGATTGTCAGAAATGAGTATATCGTCCACATATAAGTAAATATGAATGTTGTTGGTAGAGAAGATGATCAAGGACGGATCTGATTTGCTGAACCTGAAACCAGAATTGAGGAGAAATATAGTGAAAGTTGTAAACCATTGTCATGGAACTTGTTTTAAGCCGTATATTGCTTTGTGAAGTTTGCAAACATATTCAGGATGTTGGGAGTCGAGGAATCCGGGTGGTTGTTTCATGTAAACATCATCATGAAGTTGCCCATGGAGAAAGGTGTTTGAAACGTCCAATTGGAGCACAGGCCATTGCTAAGTGGTTGCAATTGTGAGTAGTATGCGAATAGTCGGCATCTTGGCAACCGGACTAAATGTTTCTTTATAGTCAATACCATACTCTTGATTGAACCCTTGGGCTCCAAGTCTGGCTTTATAACAATTGATGGTACCATTGGATCTTAGCTTTGTTTTGTAGGTCCACCGACAACCAAGGACTGTTTGATTAGAGGGTACTGGAACAAGTGACCAAGTACCTTGTTTCTGTAGAGCTGAGAACTCAGCTGACATAGCAAGCCTCCAAGGTTGACGTTTAACAGCTTGGGAGTAGCATGTTGGGGTGAAAGTGGCTTGTGGTGTGACAAGTAAATTGAACATTTGTTTGGGTTTTAGGTGTCGGTCTTAAACCTTGTTTGCATGGGATGTGAAGGATGAGCTGTAGGTTCTCTGGTGGGAAGTTGAGCCGAAGAAAGGGAATCTGTAGTTGAAGAAAGGGAATCTGTAGTTGGTGGAGTAGAGATGCTGGAATGGGAGGAGTTATTAGTAGGAGTTGGAATAGATGCTGTAGAGTCTACAGAAAGGTTAGTTGGAGGTATAGTTGGGGAAGTGATGGTAGAGATAGGAATTGAAGTAAAGGGTGATGGTGTGGTTGTTTCGGTGGAGGTAGAAGGTAGGGAAGATGGAGTGGTGTAGAGAAATGTATCTTCATGGAAGACCATATGACGTGAGATGTAAATTTTGCCGGTTTGCAAGTTGAAGCATCTATATCCTTTATGTGAGGTAGAATAGCCAAGAAAAATGTATTCCATGGAACGAGGTGTGAGTTTGTTTGAAGTTAGAGGTTGAAGCCATGGAAACTAAAGGCAACCAAAGGCTTTTGAGACGATTGTATGAGGGTTGGTGGCTATGAAGTAGCTGAACTGGAATATTGAGTTTGAGAACTTTGGAAGGTAGGCGATTAATGAGATAGTTTACAGTGAGAAGAGCTTCCATTTAGAACTTAATGGGAAAATTAGCAGCATGAAGTAAGGTGCGTGTTGTATCAAGTAGATATCTGTGTTTTCTTTCAGCTAGACTATTTTGTTCAGGTGTGTAAGGACAGCTTAGTTGATGGATAGTGCCATGATAGGAGAGAAAGAGCTGAAAATTGTGAGAAAGGTATTCACCACCCCCATCGGATCTTAATGTTTTAATTTTAGTATTAAAAAGATTTTTAGCCATGTGGGTGAAATGTTGAAATTTTTGGAATGTTTCAGCTTTTGTATGCATGGGATAGAGCCAACAGAACGGAGAGAAATCATCAATGAAAAGTACAAAATATCTATAGTCATTGAGAGACAATACTGGAACATGTCCCCAAACATCAGTGTATGAGAGTTAAAGGCTCGGAAACATTCATTGAACTCATAGTAAATGGTAGTTTGTAACTTTTGGCCACATTACAAGATTTACATAAGAAAGGAGTAGAAGAAATACATACATGTGGATTGCTCTTAGCTAATATATGTAGAATAAGTTGGTATGGGTGTCCCAAACGAGCATACCAGAGGGAGGTGGAGTTGAGCCGAGTGTGGAGTGCAGCTGGAGGAAAAGCATTGCTGGATGATATTGGATAGAGACAATTATGACTGCCACCGTGGAGAAGGACTTGATTGGTCAAAATATCCTTTAGGATGAACCCAGAAGCATCAAAGGATATAGAACAATGATTATCAAAGGTGAGTTTATGTATTGAAAGAAGATTGTGAGTAAGAGAAGGTACATGAAGTAAATGTTGGAGTAGGAGCTTACGTTGAGAGTGTGGTAGCGGTAGAATACCTTGTCCACTATTTTGGATGGGAAGAGAGGAGCCGTTTGCAATGGACATTGTGTCAGGACCATGGTATGGGATCGACTTCTGAAGTTGAGTTGGATCATCTCTAAGGTGACTCGAAGCTCCAGAATCAAGGTACTAATCAGTCGAGGGGACAATTTGCAGTTGAGTGAATAGTCCTTTTGGAGTGTTATTAGCTATTGGAGAGTATTGTAGATTACACTGGTGCCAACATGAGAAAGCAGAGTGTCCAGATTTGCCGCAAATCTGACAGATTGGCCGTTGAACCATGGGAACTCGAGCACCTCGACTAGAATTGCTACTGTAGCGTGGAAGATACTGTCTGGAAGAGAGGTTACGATGACCACGATTGGTGCGCGAGGACTCAAAGCTGGAGCAATGAGAAGAAGATCCTTTGATCGTATGAAGAGCAAGAGTGCCTACAGCAGGTAGTGATTCTCTAGATTTGATGTGAAACATTATTGAATCAGGAATCGCGTGAAATTAATAAAAGTAGTTAAGCTTGCAAATTACCAAACAATGCTTCACAAAAGATAAATTCTAGGAATTACTTGTAGTTGATTTTGAAATGGTAACAGTTACGATCTAGAATAACAAAACATGTAAGATTATTCAAACTTAGCAGCACTTACAGCAATAACAAAAATCCACCTCCTAATAATCTGACAAACTGACCGTTGAATGTCAACGAAGCCTTCTTGATCGTAGACGATGTCGGAATCAATCTCTGGATCCACCATCCATGGACAAAGAAGCTTCCTCTCTTGGAGGTCGGCGTCTAAAGACGGAGGAAGGTAAAAGTTGGGGGGGGGGGGGGGGGGGCTTGGGGGTCTTGGGTAGAGGAGGGGACGGCTAGGGTGAGGAGGGTTTAGGATCTCTTAGGTTAATTACCAAGGAAGGTAATTAATCTAAAGATTTAATGGAGGTGGAGGGAAATTTAGATTTCAAATTTGAATTCCAAAAATTGGGGAAAAGGGAGGGGAGGGGAGGGGCCGGTGGCATGCATAGGAGGAGGGAATTTAGTATTTCCTAATTCAATATCTTAAATTAGGAATAAAATAAAGGGATCAAATCTAATTTAAAATTAAATTAGAATTAATTTAAGAACTTTCCTAATTTAATTTAATTAATTTAGGAAATTATTTTTGAATTTCAAATTGATTTAAAATCTTTCCCAAATCAATTAGGTTAATTTAGGTAGGTATTAAGGATGATTGCAATCATCATTAATGGGAAAGAGGATGAGGATGGCCGGGGGCTAGGGATTTGCAGGAGGGTGGCCGGCGGCTAGGGAATTGGAGGGAGAGTGGTCGGTGGCTGGGACAAGGGGAAAGAGGAGGTCGGCGGATGGGAGCAAGGGGATGGGGGTGGTGGCCGACGGCTGGATTCAAGGGGGAGGAAGGCCGATGGTTGGAATAAGGGGAAAGGAGGAGAATCACAAGCTGGGGACACTTCTGCCGACTGGTGGGTATTGTTTGCCCACGCCTTGGGACTTCACCCTCAAGAACTCACAAGCTCAAGAAGAAAACCAAAAATTTTATATAATCAAGCATTAACCAAATACAAAGTCTAGGACCTCTATATGTAGGCCTCTACAAAGAAGAAAACTCAAAGACAATCATGCCCTCTGGGCTACAACTTACTAAATTCCCTCGTAGGGGTACAAAGGTCAAACAAAAATAAATAATAATAAAACTAATACAAGAACATAAAATAACTCATAAATAGATGCTCCTGATCGTGGCCGTCGATCTGCGATGTCTCCTGTGATAGATGCGCTGTAATCTTCTACTGATGTCCTCATCAAGATTGGTCATTTTGGATGTTGATTTCTTCGCTACATAGTAGAGAGTACAAGTCGTCAAGACTAATAAGTGTGAGGTGCGAATAGCTGTCTTGAATGATTGTAGGAGGTAGGCAAGCCATTGAGAATATAAAGGAGAATGTCTTCGGTGTCAATGTGTGATCCGGCAGCAACAATATTGTCAACCAATACTTTAATTTAAGTAAGATATTGAGTTATTGTGAGATCTTTCATGGTGATATGATGAAGTTCATTTTTGAGTTGAATTACTCGAGATCGATTGGTGGGTTGAAGATGTTTCTCAAGGGTTCTCCAGATTTCTTTAGTATGTAAGGTAAGGATATATGGAAGAATGGAGGGAGAGAGTAGAAAATAAAGCTGTTGTAAGGTTTTGATCCGTGAGCTACCATATATGGTAGTCTGGATTGAGAGAAACATCTCCAGTAGGGGAGGAAATGTGTTTGGGCGGGCAAACCTGAGAGCTTGTGAAAAACCCTTCAAACCTATTAGCTGCAAATATCTTAAGGATTTGAAGCTTCCAAATGGGATTATTATCATTGTTAAATTTAATGTTAACAATGTGTTTGAGGTTGGACATAAGAAATTTGAGTAGGGAAGGGTTCGATGAAGTCAGCCATTGCAGCAGAGTTGGACGAAACTTGTTGTGAAGAGAAGACATTGCTATCTGCCATGAAGTGCAGCAAAGAGGTTTAAGCTTGAAGCTCTCATACCATGAAGAGATGTAGATACAGAGAGTAAAAAGGAAAACAGAGGAAGCTATGGAGAAGAAACTGTATATATTTTTCATATATCTGGATTACACATCTTGCTGAATACATACAGCATCATCGAGGACAGTTTGTTACAGATAAAAGATCAGGATTGAATGTTCTGTTTGCTGTGGTGGAGCGCAGGCAGCAGAAGGAAAGCTGCTCCATAATTCAGAGTAGTGGAGATAAGGGAGCAGCAATAGGTGAAAATGCTTTATCAGACGGCTTGCTTATCAGGCTTGCTAACACAGTCCACAAAAGAAGGAATGCACACAAAACGCCTTTCTTATATCCTTATTTTTTAGTCTAGAGGATGGCATGAGAAAGTTTATTGTTTCATGTAACTTCTTCCAATAATGCTTCTTTCTTTATTTTTCTAAACAATTTTCTATAAACAAGTAAAACACAGAAGACCAGTATCAATCTCTTAGGAGGAAATCTCCCACTACCAGAGTAAAAAAAAATCTGAAGTCCTGAATCATGTAGCTTTGAGCAGTAAACATGATATATGCCTACAGCAACTTTGCCAGCAAGCAAATACGGCGCCATGTTAGCAACCTTGAGCAGCAAGTAAAAAGACTGCCATGTTACCTTCATGGGAGGACCAGCAGATAAAAATCACTAAAATTACCTGCAAATAACACAGATAATTAACTAAGTTGAATTGCATATAATATTGGCACACAACTCCCCATGCAAAAATAGTCTACAATCATGGATGGATTCCCTGCAACAGTCATTACGTATGCAAGTAAAGGTTGAATAGCCAAGTTAAATTTCCTTTCCTACTAAGCTCTAAACTCTGTGGTGGGGAAGAAGACCGTGGAGTGAAACCAAACTGATTTACAGGAAGAGGAGCTTTTGCACATGTTATAAGAAAAAAAGGAGAAATTTATAGAAACGAAATAAGAATGGCTTTGTGATGGAGACATAAGCATTCTGCAGCAAAAAGTTCCAAGAACCAAAATTGACTATCCAAAAATGATAGTTGAAAAATACATATGTAGTAAAATTAGGAAAGATGGAATTAAATCATGCAAGTGTTAGTTATTGAATATGAGATCATAGGTGTCACACCCCATTTTAACCCATCTCTGCCAAGCATGAAACATGATAGAGCCAAGCAATCTAACCACACATCTCCCTTGAACACCCATCCTATCTCTTAAATAACAAGAGCGAGCGGGTTGAAAATTTCTCTGTCCAGATTGCTACAAAAAAAAAAGAAAATATTTTCGTAATCATCAAATAAATCTATCACAACCATTAGTATGGAAGCATACATAATTAAATTTATTCAGAATAAACTACAATGCTTCCAATAACATCATACATATATGTATGTATATATATGCATGTAAGTATGTGTCTCTCTATATATATAAGAAAAGCATACCAGTTCTCTCAAATATACATCACAAACAAGCTTCTTCTCTTATACACCAAAATTTTACAACGAAAGCACTAAGATGAAGGATAAAATCCGATCCCCTTACTAAGGCCCAATGTGTTCTTTCCTCTTGCCTAAAATAATAACCAATATAATATATGGTGAGCTTTAAAGCTCAATTAAAAAAAAAGTAAAATATAGAGCTCAAAATACAATGAAAAAAAAAAAGTTGCAGCTCTAAAATTCTTATTCTCTAATAAAGATGAGGATGCTCAGGTGAATGAGTGGCTTCATTCTTGGAGATAAAATGAAAAACGAGTAAATATGTGAAAAGGTTAGCTCCAGTAGTAGATACGATTAGAGAGAGTCTCCTTAGATGGTTTAGACACAGAAAATGTCGGCCTTCTCATGACTCGGTTAGAAGAGTAGATGCATTAGATTTGGTCTATGTTAAGAAAGGTAGAGCTAGACCTAAAAAGATTTGGCTAGAAAATATTAGAAATGACTTTTTTTATTAGATTTAAATGAGAATTAACATGACACAATGAAGAAAAAGGATTCATGTAGCCGACCCCACGGAGTGGGATAAAGACTTGATGTTCTTATTATTGTTGTTTTTGTAAAGAAACCATAAGCAAACTTCATTCATTACCTTAGGAGTCACTCTTACATATTAAAAGTAGACTATTTCTAACACCTTAACAAAAGATTTAAAAACGATAAAATGGAAACAAAAAATAATAAAAGATTAGAAAGAAAATAATAGCACCTTCATTTTTAATAAAGAATATCTCACAAGCAAGGATTACTCTTAACTCCTTTTTTTGGATTCATGCCGGCTAGGCCTACTATGGAATTTGTGCATTTATTGAGAAGTATAGAGAGAATAAGGAGGATCCTCATATGATATTTATTGATTTAAAGAAAGCATATGATAAAGTTCAAGAGAAGTGCTCTGGAAAATTCTAAAAAGAAAGGAGTTAATAATGCTTAAATTCAAGTCATTAAGGATGTGCATGCAAGTGCTATTACTTCTCTTCAAACACAAGGTGGTTTGATCACGTATTTTCCTATTTCAGTTGGATTACATTAAGGATCAGCTTTAAGCCCATATCTTTTTGCTTTAGTCATGAATTTTCTTACTTGACATTTGCAAGAGGATGTACCCTAGTGTATGTGTTTTGCTGTTGATATTTTCTTGTTGATAAAACTAGAGAGGGAGTTGAAGGAAAACCTGAATTATGAAGGTCAATCTTAGAGTCTAAAGGTTTCCGTTTGAGCATATTTAAAACCAAATACATGAAGTGTAATTTTAGTAGTGATAGATCTAAAGGGGGGATTGTAACTTTGGGTGATCATGTTATTAAATAGAGCACACATTTTAGATATTTCAGGTCTATTGTTTAAAGTGATGGTGAAATAGATGGGGATATTATTAGTAGAATTCAAGTTGGATGGTTGAAGTGGAGGAATGCATCATGCTATTATGTGATAGAAAAGTACCCCTCAATCTTAAGGAAAAATTCTATAAAATTGTGGTAAGACCTATAATGCTTTATGGCACAAAATGTTGGCCATTAAAACATAAGCATAAAATTAAGCTAAGTGTTGTAGAGATGAGGATGCTCAAGTGGATGAGTGGCTTTACTCTTAGAGACAAAATGCAAAATGAGTATATACGTAAAAAGATGGAGCCCCTGTGACAGATAAAATTAAAGAGAGTCACCTTAGATAGTTTGGAAACATAAAACGTCGGCCTTCCGATAACCTGATTAGGATAGTAAATGTACTAGATTTGACCTATGTTAAAAAAGGTATGGGTAGACCTAAAAAGATTTGGCTAGAAAGTATTAGAAATGACTTTTTTATATTAGATTTAAATGAGAATTCGACTCTTAATAGGGCACAATGGAGAAAAATAATTTATGTAGCTGACAAGGTTTGATGATGTTGTTGTTGTTATACTCTTACTTTTGCTTTCAATAGGGATGCTTTATTCTAATAATAATTGTTCATCTTGGCTTACGTTTACATCTTTGGAGGATAATTTAGACGTTGATCTCACGATGCTTGCATTTAATGCAATTTATATACTCCATAAATAGAATGATTTTTAATTACTAATAAATATTTTTTTATTATTACATCTTTAAATCTTAAAAAAATACATAATATCAAGATTGGTGAAATAGCTCTGAGTTATTCCTTTTTCACCTTATATTGATACTAGGAAATTGCACAAAGTATATTGTAATGACCGATTCAACTGAACTGGCCACATCAGTCCAAACAAACTAATGTAGTCAGTTTACTTATTAGGAGATGCAAGAGAGTGTTAGTTCCATCTTATAACAGAGACATGAGTGGCAAGAAAGGTGAGACGAACACTTTAAGTGCTTGTGCAGGGGAGACAAACTAAGTGAAGACGCTAAGTAGAATACAAAGATATGAAGACAGAGGAGTGAGTGTGAGGGTTTTTTCTTGTGTGATTCCATCTCTTGCAGAGACGTGAGAGCGAGAGTGGTTCCATCACTATAGAGAGATGGAGGTACAGGCATGTGTGCAGTGCAATAACTGATCCACAAAGAGAAAGAAAGGAGAGTGTGAGAAAGGAAAAGGAGAGTAGGTGGGGGTTAACCAAAATGCGAGAGAAGAAGATGGAGGAGTTTGTTTGATTCAACTGAAACCAAGAGGCTATAATTCCATGTAATATACAGTACGTCAAGTGGATTTATATGTGAATAAACATTCAAAAGCAAGCCGCAGAGAGAAAAAGCGAGAAGAAGGAGATGAAGTAGGAGAAGGAGATACTCAAGACAATCATATGTAGTGTTGAGTGAGATATTACCGAGCTTTAAGAGATGATGTAGATGTCCAATTCAAATAGAAAAATTGCATAAGGTGTTAAGGTTATAATTAATTGGATTTCTCCAAATATGAAATCAGATAATATCAATTATTTCATATTAATAAGTTTAGTTTAATGTTCTAATAGCAGAGAAATTGTGTCATAACTTCAGATTATTTTGGAAAGCCTTGGTAAACTTAAGTAAATGTTTGGATTTTCATATATAAATTGGATTGGAGACCCTAGGTTTAATGATTATATATTATAAAATCTTGATTAAGGTTTATGTGAGGAAGAGGAAGTGCATAGCTAATGAAAGAAGATTGGTAGAAGAATAATCAAAGTATGTGAATTCAATAAAAATTAGAAAATTTATTTGATGAAATTGAAAAATCAATGCCATTTTATGAAGGATAGTACCTTCTATATACTAACACTAGATTAGTATAAAATGTTTTAAGATTGCTTGGGGTGAAGAAGAACAAAGTGAGAGAAGAAAGTAGTTCACAACTAGTGTATAATTGAGGTGGGTATTACAATTTTATGTTTTCACAATTTCTAGTTCTATTTCTATTTTGATGCAATGACTTTCATACACTTCCATATGCTAATGTTATCATTTAATTATTTAAATTATGCATTAATTTCTCACATAAATGTTTTTATAATAAAAAATAAAAAATAAAAAAAATAAATTAAAAAAATGTTTTTATATTGTAATGATATTAGATGAAATTGATTTTTATTTCAATCACATGAATTGTAAACTTTAAAAATACTTGCTTATATATAATAAGAGGAATGAAAGAAACCAATTAAAAGAAATGTATGTACATGTTAAAAATATAGGAGTTAACACCTTATGGTAATGACTGAGAATGCACGAACTCGTGCGCATAAAATAAAAAAATGTTTGGAAGAGGAAATGAAAGTGATGGTGACTTAATCAGTGCAAATTTTAGATTGTGCTCCTTAGACAGGTGTTCACATATATATATATATATATATATATATATATGTGTGTGTGTGTGTGTGTGTGTGTTATACTAAATTTTATAACAAATAATATAATTGTTGAATCATGATTTGTCTAGTCGATGATGCGCAACCAAACTTTATGAATCTAGCCGTAAGCTGAGAGCTTATAAGTGAGGATAATGAAGGCAGACAGAAAGAAGAAAATGAGCAAGAGAACATGAAATAGATCTAGATGAAACCTTTATTATCCCATCCAAAAGTACAAGAATAAGAGGGGTGAGAGCTCTATCCGGCAGAGCTTAAACTAGAAAAAGGGAAAAACTAGCACAATCTCGCTCTCTCTCTTTGTATGTCATACACGATATGTGTATCTTTCCCAATGTGATGTGATCTAACGTGTTCTTTCTTCATGGATCCTCCTTTCTATTTATAGGATTTGGAGAGTTACAATAGAAAATGTATGGAGTATGGTAGTTGTACTATCGGCTCTTGATATAGCTTGGCCAACTATGTCGAATGGTGTAGCTATCTTGCAAGAGAAGAAGTGGGTAAGATGAACCCGTCAGAATTCGGAGATCGACTCGGCGTTGGGTAGAAAGTCGGCCTGATGTTGTCCCATTGTAACGAGAGGGGGTGAGTAGTGACATGATGTAGATCTCTGAGCTCGATGGTGGTCTGATCATGTAGGAGGTTTTGCGGATGAGATGTGGCCTTTAGCTTGACTTTTGATAAGTCTTGCATAAAAGACTTGACTTCGGCTAAGATGATAAAGCTAGCTTGACTCAAAGAGAAACTTCTATGGTCGCCCCTGCCGATGAGGGAAGTTGTTTGGAGGATGTGGCCGGAAGTAGTCCATCGGGCCCCAATGGTAAGCTCCCTCTCAGCTCCCGAGCGAGTCCCTCGAACAGACTATCCTGGAGGGAGAGTGAATCTCCTTCCGCTCGACCCGAATGTAACCTGTAAGATACCTACCAGAAGGTACTTGCACAAGCAGTCATGGGTGTACAATAATACTATTGTTGCTTCATTTAAGTCCGGTTTTAAACTCCTGTAAAATGAAATATTTTCTGTTTCTTATGGATCCACATGCATTTATTTTCAATTTTTTAAAAATTGTTATATTATTAAATTGTAATTTGCCATGTGAACTCAGTCCGTTAGGAATGAAATGTTTCAGGCAAGGCTCATATAGATTAAACAACTAACAAAGAATGTTTTGTATATGAGAGCAAAGGAGTGATTGCGGATAGGTTTTTAATTATTCTATGCATTTTATTTTGGTTCAATTGTTTTGAGATCTTTGGAGTAGACATGATTTATATATGCTTAAAATTGTGGTTAATAATTAATGACACTTCGTAATTTTGGAAGATAATTTATTGGGTTGTTTTATTTGTTGTAGTTAAAAGAAATTTAACTACCGTCCGACCATTTGTTCTTGACTTGGTATTCCAAATACTCGGGCTAGGTCATGATACTTATGAAAGCTCGTTACAACTGCAATTATAGTTGTTTCCTTCTTCCCAGTCCTGGAAACAGCAGAAACATTTTGATCCCTATGCTTCAGAAAGTGAATAAATATAAGGCAAAGTAATTTGGTAAACTACATAAGTGGCCTTTTTAAAGTTTTGTAGTGCATTGCATAAGTCTTATTATTGACATAATCATCATCATCATTATCCTTATGCCAATTTCGGTTTGACATTATAAATCTTAATTTACCACCCTACTGACTATAGTCTTTGGTCAATCAAATAAACACCCTTGATAAGTAGCGATCACCTACATTTCAGTACATCTCTACATGTCGCAGTGTTTCTTAAACTTCCTACAACCGTTTGAGTTTCTGAAATCTAGTTTATCAATAAAAGCATAGAAAAAGTAGAGTGAGGTCATTCTAATCAGAAAAACGATCATTTCTCCCGAACTCTTTGGTAAAGTTTAAAAAAAAAAAATTGCAGTTCAGCAACCTGCCAATAAATGGTCATTTTTTATCTAAGTTTTCTTTATCAGGAGCCTAAGGAATCAAGATCTTAAAAAAATTACCTCCAGTTGTCACATATGCAACCGTTCCAGGGGTAACTTCAACACCAGCACCATCATTACCAGCTCTTGATTCGATAATTATTGGATATTCACCAGGACCATCTGAAGCCACTACAGCATATCCATCCTGAAATTGGAAAAAAAAAAACCCTTGCATGTTCGTAAATGGTAAAAACCTCATATAAAGAGAAGGAATGACCACCAAAAAGAGATGTAACAGTTTTAAAGATACCATATACCTTAAGGGTGTTAAACCAGTTCAGTGATCAGAAAAACTCCAAACATGGATCAGTCGAGCAATGCCGTGAACTTATAAAGCTTAATATGTGATCGCCACATCACCAAAAAATATAGATAATTGAAGCTTCAATATTCAAAGGCAAGATACATTAAGAAATCTAGTAATCTTTGTTAAAGTAATATTTAGAGTTTCTCATCATCATCATTAGCCTATCCCAACTATTTCAGGTCAGTTTTATGAATCCTCGTTTTTCATTGTTCTTGTTGAGTACTATGTAAATTGTTAAATCTATTCTTCACAAATCATTTTGAACTTCTATCCATATAATCTTAGGTCAACCTATTTTACTTCCTAATTCTCTTACACTAATTTTATCAACTTGCCTTGCATATGCATTTTCCACTATTTGGTGCACATGTTCAAGCTACTTGAGTTCCATTTTTATTCATCCTATCTTCAATAAATATCACTCCTATCTTTCCTTTCATATAATCATTCCTTATTTATATTTTCTAATTTTATCATGTCTGTTAGACCGGTCCAGCCGATCCGACGGGACCGGCTTACGTCGGGCATGCGTGAGCCATTTAGGAAGAATTTTTTAGGGAGTTAGGAGGGAAATTTGAATGTAGGGACTGTTTAGGGATTTCCTTTTGATTTGTATACATTAAATAGTTTGTTTTCCTAGGGTTAGGACATCTTGAATTTGGCTGAAATTTGAGATCTCTTGGTTTTCTTTGGGCTCGAGCGGCGTCTAGAGATTGGGAGAGATTGATACTCCTCTCGAATAGAAGATCAATTGTATCTTGATATTTTTTGTTTCCCCTTCATCAAATAATACTAATTATCTACTGTTTTCGTGGTTTTGTGTGGATTTTTGTGGAGAAATCTTGTTGTTTTCCGAAGATTGATAGGAAATACTTGAGATCTACAAGTGTTTCATATCAGCATCCATCTTAATATTCTCATTATTATCACACTCAACTTAGATATTAATGAAAATTTTATAGCATGATAATTGAATTCATGATATCATCTTATTACACAAAACTCCTCAGAAATTCCTCTATTTTAACCACCAAGCCTTAACTTTAGAGGTTATATCTTCATTCTTTTGTATAATAGATCTAAGATACTTAAATTTATCACACCTAAGTATCACATTATCTTCTAATAATATTGAATGATAATTGCTAACATCCTACACACTAAATTATATATATCATACATTCAACTTTTGTTCTATTAATTATAAGGCCTCTATTTTTCAAATATTTCCTCCATTGCTCTAATCAATAAATATCTCAAAAATTATAGTGTTTTTTTTTTCAAGTATGAAAAGTTTTGACAAGGAGATAAAATCTGTAGCAATAACTACACCGCTTAAAGAAGTAAGAATTTTAATTTGAAATAGTCTGGGTTCTTTCTTGACAAATATTGCATCCCAATGAATTTCTACCATTAATTTTAAAAATCAAAAATTTCACCCAAATTCAAATGGCTGTATCAATTCCCACATCTTGAATATTCTAAGTAATTTCATAATCATCATCACATCATCATTAACCTTATCCTAACTCTTTATTGTTGCCTAAACCCCAAGTTTTGTGTCTTGAGCCTCTGAATTAATTGGGAATGGAGAACATAAGCAACAAGAGAAAAAGCTAAACACAAACAAGTTATTGACTCTTGTTACTGATGATCTACACTCTTTCATGTACAGAGGTGTCTGAAACACATGAATTTTGTATAAACTTTCTAGCATCCACATCAAAGAACATTCACACCACCGCCCTTTGCAGCTTTAGTCAAAGAGTTGATTCGAACTAGCCTCCCAACCAATGATAACCATGAGGATAAACTATATCATTCTATCCAGTGTTGTCAACAGGCAAAAGCCTTATTCTTCTTCGAAGTGCAAATCACAAGTAAATCATGTGCTTCAATCAACTGAATTGCACATTTAATAATAAATGGACACCCTAAACTTTAATCCTAACAGAACACTACAATGTACAGAAAGCCATAACCACGTCTACAGGAAATTAAATTACAAGAGTTACAATATATAGTAAGCAAGTTAAACTTCAACTTTATGAGACAAAAAAGGTTTGAGGTCTACCTTCAAGAAGAGTCAATATAAATAATTGAAATCAAATCCTTAATTGTTTAACAAACAACAACAACAACAACAATTCTTTGGGGTCGGCTACATGAATCCCTTTTCTCCATTGTGTCCTGTTAAGAGTCAAATTCTCATTTAAATTTAATAAAGAAAAATCATTTCTCATTTAAATTTAATATTATGCTTTTGTTTTAATGGCCAACATTCTGCACCATAAAGCATTACAGGTCTCACCACCATCTTATAGAATTTTCCCTTAAGTTTGAGGGTGACTTTTCTATCACACAACAAGCCCAATACATTCCTCCATTTCAACCATCCAACTTGAATTCTACTAATAATATCCTCATTTATTTCACCATCACTCTGAACAATAGACCCAAGATATATAAAACATGTACTCTTATTAATAACTTGATCGCCTCTTATTAATAACTTGATCGTCCAAAGTCACAATCCCCCACTAGATCTATTACTACTAAAATTACACTCCATATATTCAATTTTAGAACTACTCAAACAAAAACCTTCAGACTCTAAGGTTGACCTTCATAATTCAAGTTTACCTTCAACTCCCTCTCTAGTCTTATCAACATGAAGAATATCATAAGCAAAAAGCATACATCAGGGTACAACCTCTTACAAATGTCTAGTGAGAACATCCATAACTAAAGCAAAAAGATATAGGCATAAGGCTGATCCTTAATGTAATCCAACTGAAATAGGAAAATATTTGGTCAAACCACCTTGTGTTTGAACACATGTAACAGCTTCTGCATACATATCCTAAATGACTTGAATATAAGCATTATTAACCCCTTTCTTTTCTAGAACTCTCCATAGCACTTCTCTTGAAATTTTATCATATGTTTTCTCTAAATCAATAAATATCATATGTAAATCCTCCTTATTCTCTCTTAATGACTTGATCATTAACAACTTAACCAAATATTCTATACTTAAGAAATGGAGAGGCTCGGATTCAAATCCAAAACGTGTTCAACTTCATATTCCTTATCATATGGTTGCATTGGTTTCATATTTTTTGTATTTCTTTTGCATCTAGAAACTTTTGGCATTTTCTAAATTTATTTTGTATTTCTTTAATTTATTTCAGATTTTTTATATTTTTGAAGCTTTAACAAAGATCAAGCATCATTCTTAACCTCCCAGTCTAGTTCATCACACATCAAGTCAAAAAGATGGGTGCAAATTAAGTTTGGCATTAGACTCAGACCAAAAGACAAGTTTGTAATGCTTTATGAGGCAACTCGATCCAAATCAGATCAACATAATGATATTTCATCCTGACATGGGTCAAATTGACATCAATTGACTTTTATTCTTATCTCGATGACAATAAGTTCATTAAAATCTACATAAGTTGATTTTTATTAACTGTTTGCATTGTTTCACTTTAGCTTAGTTATATAAGTAATTTTTGCTAGTCCAAATGTCCATGTCAATGGTCATAATTATGCCATCAAGAATATTTGGATTACACACATGGCATCGGGCGGTGGTTTGTCCGAAAACTTTGACAATACTTCCTCACTAAGCAAGCAAAGGGGTTAGTGCAATAACTACAATGTCATACGTGCTATGCCTTAAAGACATGTATGGCAGTGAACAAGGCAATTATAACCATAAATGATCCCCTCACCGAGATTCAAAAAGCACGCAAGAGTGGTGCACTGGTGCATAAAGAGTACCCCCACTAAAACAAAACTCCTTCATCACTCCCACAAAGAAGTGAATTAATCCTACCTTGTAATTCTTATAAAAATAATACAATAGCAAGGAAAAGATGACTCCTACCATGCCCCTAAAGTCGCACGTAGGACTTCCAACCACGCCCCAAAGGAATGCATGAGCTCTCAGAAAAGTGCCAGTAGAATGACAGCATAATAATACAAAATAAATGAATAGCCTCCCCACCATAATTCTAAAGGAGTACATGGTAGGGTACCTATTGAATTTTACTTTAAAGGCAAGCAAATTGTTACCCCCACAAGCTTAAGATCGAGGCAAAAAGCATAAACATTTAAAGCACGCCTCACTAGAATGTGTATAACGCAATATTATTCTTACAGCATGTCGCCTTCACTATGGATTCCAAGTTTAACTTATTGGTATACCCAGACGCTCACTTTGATAATCAAACTACTCTAATATATTGCATAGCTCTCTAAATTTCAATAGATATCTCCAATAGAAGTAACATTTAACATTTATGCATCTTCATCAGAGAATCCAATTAAACACAAATAACCTCAATTAGCATCTTCCTCTGAGATATCTCCAATGGAATTAACAATGCCACTGGACAGTACTTAGCCCAAATTATTGCTATATAGAATCAATTCCTATGTAAGGCATCAAAAGTCCATTGTGCTCTAATTATTATAATATACGATTAAATTAAATTACTCCTTAATAATCTAAACAAACAAAAAATTAGCGTAATGAGTGCTATTAAATACCAAATAATTTAATTAGTTCTACTAACATTAACATGTCCTAATTCTTTAAAACCAATCCCTAACCAGTGTTTGATAAATAAAAATTTACCCTATTAACATAAGTCACTAATTAAAGCCTAGTTAATCCCAAATGGATTCTCTTAAGATTTATTTACCTAATTAGTTCAAGTAAATTATTCCAAGTACCAAAAATTAGCCCTAATTACATAACTAAAAAATTAATGCCTATTTATTATCAAATTATTTTTTAAATAATATAATAGTTATTAAACCCTAACTAAAATCTATTAATCCCTGATGAGTTCAATTAAAAGGTAGTCATAATTATTGAAACTATTATGTAATACACTATTAAAGCCTGATTAATCTCTAATCACTCTAAAAGTTATTAACCCCCTACAGAAGTCAAATTAATTCCTAAACAAACCAAGTAAACAACAATTAGCCAAATTATTAAAATTAAGAACTAATTAATGCGATTAGTCCAACCTTAACTAATGAGCCCAATTCATTGAATTAATTAATAACTCCCAAAATAATCAACTAAATTAATTAATCTTTATTTAGTTTATTTTAACATTCTGACAATTAGCTTACTTTCACTAACTAATCTATTCAATCTAAGCTCAAACTCTAATTCTTTGATCTCCTCATTATTTCAACTGGTAGCAAAGCAGTTTCAAAATTTAAATATATTGAGAACCAAATAGTTTTCAAGATACAATCCATTAGGATTATGCCAAAAAAAAAAAACATTCAGATTATAGGATTGCAGGCCTAACGAGATAGCATAAACTAACGTTTATCAAATCCTCGTTACAACCAAGCACCCCGTTCGAATAAAAACTTCAAAACAATAGAAGTTAAAAGTTATTTGCTGGCTTGGAACTCATCATGCCTTTGATTAATTAAAAAAAGAAATGCTCAATACACAAGTATTAAGAATGAATGTGAAAGAAAAGGACGGGATGAGTCGTTGTACAAACAAGAGGTCTCATGTTACCAGATAACAAGCAAAAGTACCAACCGGCAACCCTTGAAGTGCCCAGTTGTGATGTAGAAAGAGCACCCAAACCGAATCAAAGTTTTCTAAAAAGGAATGAGAAGGGAGAAGAAGGATGGTGATTACAAGACCTTGATGGAAGCGCGAAAAGGAGGGAGGGGATCGGGAGCGCGGATGTCCTCGGCAAGCACCAGTCCGAGAGCGGCTACGAGGGGGACGCTCACCGACGGCAAGCGCGCCGCCGCTTGCAGCACCATGGCCAATGCTTCATCCACGGGGATCATTCCACCAGTTGGCGCCGCCGCAATTGAACTCATGACGGCTGGTGGGCTGTCGCGGTACCAGGCTGCAACTTTTCTGGCTCCCTCGCTTGCCGGCCGGCCTTGTGCGTGAGAAATTAATAGGTCTGAGACAACAGTGCCATTGGATTGAGATTAGGGATGTCTTCCTTATTCCTTCTAAATTTCTCTTATAAAAAATTTTTGTGCTAAAAAATATGTGTTCAAATCTTTCGAGTTTGTAGTGAATGCATTCAAAATTTGTGGTGAATGCAAAAAACAAAAAAAGAGAAAAATTTGTAGTGAATGCATTCAAAATTTATTTTGGATTAAAATATCTTTATTCTTCAAAATTAAATATTTAAAATTTTGTGTTCAAATCTAATCGGCTCAATTTAGAACAAGTTGGCCTTGTTAAATTCAAGTTAATATGATCTTCTTGGCATCAACTCGAAAGGAACTCGCCCGAAGCAATCAATTACAACTAGTATATTTATCACAAGCGAACGAGTACGACCTAACAAGTCGGTCTTAGCTACTCTTCAAGTGGACTACTTTTATATAGAAAACTATTAATTGGTTATTCGTCAACTTATGTCTATCAAGTCAATGACCTCGTATTAGTTTGGTTGATAACTTTTTTAAGTCGGATATTTTAATTGAGCTACATGACTTATGTATTTTCTTTTTTTCTATATAGTCATATATGTAGTGAATTCTGTAATTCTCAAGCCTCAAATATAAATCTATTAATAGAGGGTCAACTGGTGAGCTCAGTGTGCATAGTTTTTATATGCCCAAGCTTATTTTACATAAATCTCTGAACTTCTTACTCTAAATCTTTTTCTCTCTATATATTTCTCTGCTCTCTTTTCAATTCAATTTGATTTGATTCACGAAAAAAATTGAATTCAACATCCTCAAAGTGTCACAAACCAACCCCGACCCAATACAATCTGTTATGCTGAAGCAAGTCACTTCATGTCGAGGCCATGACAGGTGGCCCATTTCTCAAAACCTAATTGGAAGAATTATTTTTATTTTATTTCTTCAATAGAGCTTTCTACATCATCAGATAATAGAAATCTTCATTTCATTTCACTTCATTCATACCGTCAAAAGAATAATATATAGCAATCCTGCCAGTCTAGGTGCAATCTCTCTCTCTAAACCAACATGCATACAATAACTTGATTGCCAAAAAGAATTCACCTATATACAAGGAATATACCTATGACCCGAAATTCAACCCTTATCTACAATGGCCTCTACTCAAGTGGGACCTTACCCTTTCCTAAAATAATAGGTAGGTAAAACAAAAGTGAGTAACACTTATTTAGTAGGCTACTTGAGAATTTAATATCTACATTAAATTAATTTGCATAATAATTGAGGATTGTATGATCAATAAAATATAATTATAAATAGATTAACATGGTTGTTTGTGTCAGTGGTTATCACTATCATAATTACATCAGTATGAACTAGTGTCAACCATAGTTATATGTCAAACAATAATAAGAACATATCAGAAATAATAACATCTGCATTTGCTTGAACATGATATCAGAAATAAAATATATAACAGAAAATATCATTCAACATGTCATTTTAGAATACATTCCAAGTTTTCTTATGCCTCCTTACACCTCCACTTTTACTTATATCTCTAGTTGATCATATTTTCTCTTACCCCTTATAAATTTACTTCCACTTATACATCCACTTCTTCATCTCACACCTATTCAGATGCATAAATGCACAGATGGAGGAATCATAGGTTTGCACATGCCCTTATAACTTCACTTATATAGCACATAATTAACATCTATCACTTGAATTTCCTCCTTTCTCCACCTTTCACATATTTTTTTCAACACATAAATATAGAAACATCAGCACTTTCAACATATATGAACAACATTCATATGATTTAGAAATATATGAAATTTCACATGTATAACAAAAAGAGTAGTTTTCATGGGGTAAACTTATATACACATTCAATAGTAGCAAATCAGAAATCATTCATGAGCAATATTCACAATAATATTTTAAAGAATTTATTATTCTATAATAATTTTGATCAGTGTCAACATGCTTATTGAAATATTTAAAATATTGTACAACTCAAAATACCCAATAAAATGTTTATATTTTTTCTGTCAATATGATTAAAATATTCTATTTTATCATTTACCAAAAGTTATACGATGAAAAATTTTTAAATCTCTATACATTTGTATTTATATTAAATCCAAACAAATAAAATATAAAAAATACCAGCACAAGCAACAAAATTGAAATATAAAATAAGGTAACAATAACTTACCTCGAGATGAACAACTTTTCCAACTGGTCTATAGGGCACAATCAGCTCTACATCCCCTAAATTATCTCCATCACTCTCTCTAGCTAGCTACCCTAAAGAGAAAAAATAAATTTTAGAAAATATATTTGAATATTTACAGATTTAGCACCATCGTGCTTCCTTCCACAGCATTGCAGCGCTACTAAGAGAAGATTTCATATACTCAAATATGTACTTTGGTGTTGTAGTGTTCCTAGCTAGAGCTTCATCACTACACTCTGGCTCACAACACTGTATCATTCACTTTCTAGTGTCATAGCCCATTCAAACAGAGAAAACAATGATGCAGCATCAACAACACAGTCGTAGTGCCCTAAGTGGAAAAATTCAAAAGTATATACAATTTTTTGTAATTGCTAATTAAACATGTAAATTCTTACTAGGTCTAATTCAAGTCATTATAGGTAGTCTCGTTACTACAGAAATTTTCATTACATAAAGCCTATAATAAAGTTCAAAAGAAGGCTTGTTGCCTAGTTTGCCAGAGCATAAAGGCTTATTAAGAGTTCACTAGTTTTGTTATGAATGCTATAAGAGTTGGGAAGTCTTTAAGGATCTTTATAACCCAATTCCAAAATGAGATGTTGAATGTGAAGGATTTAGAGCTGGATATGATTCAAGCTGATAAAATATAAGAACTATGGAAGGAGTCTTTTAAATATGCACTCAGTTTTCAACAGTTGAGAAACTTGCCTGAGTTGTTGGGACTCACCAAAAATCATGTTAAGGTTGAGAAGTACAATATTGAAACTAATGCAACAATAGTGAGGAGAAAGGAGAATTACGATGTGTGAAAATTTTTAGCAATTTCTTAGGAACTAGATAAGGTCAACTACTAGAATTAAGACCACTCAATTGAGGCCAACTCACCAACCCAAGAATTGGTGGTCTAAAAAAAGATTTAATAATGATCAAAGAAGAAGTGTACACTCCTAGTGAACTCATCCTTTTTGAGGGGCAATCACAGAATGAAGAATGATGACATGATCACCATAGAGATAGATTGGCACTACCTCAAAATTGCTAACTATCAATTGTGACTCTATTCATAGTCTTGATGGTCGATCTTAGTGAGGGAATTCAAAACAAATAATATTTAAAGAGGCCAATGCCCATGAGGGTTAGAGGGAGCCTCTATGATCAGCTAAGTACTATGTGTTCCACCATGAATATGACACTGAGGAATGCTACACTCAGAAGCTTGATGGAGGACCTTATCAAGTCTAATAAATTAAGAGAATTTATTATTATTAATATAGGTAGAGGATCAAGGAAGGCGCCTAATGGAGGAAGTTCATAATAAACCAGCCCAGACATAGTCCATTCATATTGTTGGGGTCATTCCAACAATACATGGAGGAACATGATAAGAGGAATCACACCAAGCTAGCCTCAAATGACTTCGATTGAAAGAGGTGAATTCGGTAAGTACCTTAATGGATCCAATCGCTGAAGCATTGTCCATCATATTTATTAAAATTGATCATCCAACGATGGGGGGAATCACTTCTATAATAATATAGTGGAGGCATTAATCTCAATATTTGGTATCAGTATAGGGTTTCCATAGCTTATCACCCTCAGACTAGTGGCAAAAAAAAAAAGTTGTAGGGTGATAAAAAGAATTTTAGAGAAAATTATAAGCTCAAATAGGAAATATTGGGTAATAAAATTGGATGATGTATTATGGGCTTACAAGACTGCTTTCAAGACACCCATTAAAATGTCTCTCTATCAATTGATTTATGGAAAAAACCTATCACCTAAATTTGGAGTTAGAACATAAGACATTTTGGGCGGTTAAATAATTAAACTGCAATCTTAAGGAGGTAGAAGAAAAAAGATTGATTCAGTTGAAAGAGTTGGAAGAGTTAATCAAGCTTTTAAAATGCTAGGATATATAAAGAACAAATGAAAAAATGGCATGATTATAAGCTTCTTAGAAAAGAATTTATCCCTGAATAAGAAGTGCTTCTATTTAATTCAAGATTAAAATTATTTCTAGGAAGACTTAAGTCTAGGCTGTCAGGACCATTCATTATTGTTAAATTTTTTTTCTTATGGAGTTATAGAGATTATGGATAGCAAGACCACCCAAATCTTTAAGGTTAATGGCCAAAGGTTGAAACCCTACTAGGGAGGGGATATAGATTATTTGAGGAGAACTATTAATTTGGTTCATCTTGAATGATAATTTGGCATAGTATGCCTGAAGCTTATAAATTTAGCACTGCTTGGGAGGTAACCCAATTTTGTTTATATGATTGATGTGTTTGCATTGGATTTTTCTTAGGTTTTTGTGAAACTAGAGCTTATATGACTTATGTGTATTCATTAGTGTGGCTTTGGTGCATGATTAATTTTTTCTAAGAGTTCAAAAAATATTTGAAAAATTTTATACTTGGCGCTACAACGCTTCACAGTGCCACAACATTTTGGCAATTTGGCACCATAGGGCCTATGCTGTAATAGCCCAAACTCTTAACTATCGAGATATTATCTACTTTGGCATAAAATTCTCATAGTTTTATCTTGTTAGTGTAGCTTTCCAGGATGTCTCCCATCATAGGATTTCTCTGGGATGAACACGCTTAACTACAAAGTTTATTAATAAATTTCTGATCATTATGCCAAAAGGCATCTCGATGTTTAGGAGTTTAGTTTCTTTTACCTAAAGGTGTTTCTCAATCTCCCTCACTTAAATAATTGACATCCTCATCGGTATCCTTATTCTAGAATTATCCATTAGGTAGATAGGATTCTAAAGGTGGCCCCTATAAGTTCAAGTGGTGACTCCTACCATATAACACTTTGTCCCATACAGGGTTCAAGAGGTGGCTCTCATGGCATAACACTTTGTATTGTATGATACTTAGTTCTCATCTTCTGGTTGGTGAATTACTCTGATATCATTTGTAACAGCCAAAACTCTTAACTATTGAGATATTATCTATTTTGGCCTAAGAAGGGCCTCACAATTTTGTCCTGTTAGTGTAACTTTCCAGGAGGTCACTCATCCCAGGATTTCCCCAGGATGAGCATGCTTAACTGTAAAGATTTTTAGTGAAATTCTAACCATTGAAATAAAAGGTACTTTGAAGTTTAAGAGTTTAGCTTCTTTTACTTAAAGAGGTTTCACATATGCTCTTTAAAAAATTGGAATTAATTTAACATCGTAGTGCAATGGAACCCCATGCCGTAGTGTCTTGATCTTTTTCAAAGCGCCACAGTGCCATAACTTTAAGCGTAGTAGCAACTAATTGTCTTCCACTATACCTCCGCGTTGAATACCAAGGGATTCAACACTTAGATTCACTGAAAATTGCATAAATTAATTTAAAGCCACTGTAATGACCTTAACATAGCAGTGCTGAGTTAATGCAATTATTATGATAGGTGTAGCACCATGGCATGAGTCCTTAGTAGCATCACAGTGCTAACACGTGTAACGTGCTACAATAATAGCTCAGTCAAAAAGCTTGTATTTTGAGTTTCAAAGCCAAGTGTCACAGCACCACTTGATAGCAATGCCACAGTGCCTATATCGCCTTTGATCAGTTTGTCTTTTTATTTGGCCTAGAACCGCAGCGTCCCATCACGCAGCATCGTAGCACTAGACCCTTAATATAAGTAGCTTGAGCATTTTTCTCTCATTTTTACTTTGAAATTCTATATTCTCTTCATGAGTTCCTCGTGTTTACTTTTTTTTAATCCTCCACATTCTCAATGGCACCTAAGATTTCAATGGGCAAGAATTACGACTCCTCCTCCTTCGATAAAAAGTGCTTCATAAGCGTTGAAGCTGAAGAAAGGTATGCCAATGTATTCAAGCAATTGATCCTTGAGAGAGAGTTTATGAGTCCAGGGGATTAATAGATTATACCATCATGAATAGGGGGTGGGGTACATTATATGAGGAACCTTCTACTTGTATTGTTCATGTTGTTAGGAAGTCCTTTACAATGCAAAGTAAGCCCAATATAATAAGACTTTTGTGAGGGGGAAGTGGGTCCCTTTTGACAATGCTAGTATTAATAGGATTTATAAGACCCAAAATGTTGAATTTGATAAGTATACCACCTTTATCAACTCCCTTGTAGACTCCCAAGAGATTCTTAGAGCTTTAACTGGACCAAATAGCAGGGTGGTTTGGAAAATACGAGAGGGTAGGATTGTTAACTTTCATGCATCTCCTCTTACACAAGTTTAAAAAACTTGACATTAATTCATTTCTACCAGATTTATGCTAAACACAAACATTAGTGAGGTGACCAAAGAATAGACTTTTCTAAATTATTTCATTTAGGTTAGTCACACCATTGATGTAGGGAAAGTTATACTAGCCTCCCTCATGTATATGATTAGAGGGTCTAACCCCCACAGGTTTTGGCCACCCTTCTCTAATTTACTCTTTGTTTCTATTAGTGGGTGTTATGAGTGAGTCTATAGAAGAGCAGCTTTTCTTCATTTATGCTATCACCCATAATAAAATAGAAAAATTTAAGGATAACATTTGAGAAGAAGGGGAGGGATACAGCCTTCCTAGCTCACAGCCAGCCTAGTTCCAGTCAGCCAAGGTCTAGAGCCCCTAAGACCTTAGCAAAGAAAGTTTCCAATCTTAGGGATCAAATGACTATAATGCATACTTATTCTGATGAAATTAGGTAGTTGTGGTATGGAATGACACATAGGATAGACTATATGATAAACATGCAACAGCAATAGTGCCAATATGCTTTGCAATTCAACAAAGCATTGGTTGGCATGTTCAAAAATAGTTCACTTTTCTACAATCCTAGTCAACATTTTTTCCCTATTGGTTCCATTTATGATCCGTACATGTGGCAGGAGTCCCCACCACCTATCTTACTAGCAACAATAGCAACAAACTGCAGCGAGGAGGATGAGGAGTGATTTTTTTTCTTAGGTTTTTGTTGTATTTTGTTTAGTTTGATTTTATTTAGTTATCGCTTTTATTTATTTAAATGTATTTCAAAGTGAGCCATTGTATGCCATATTTTAGTTCAATGTAGTGTTGTTTCACTGTTAATACTCTTTATTTCCTGTTTAACTTACTAATTTGCCTTAATGTTAATTCTATTGCACTTGAGATTATTAATTTAATTACTAAACATTATAAAATTGGATTAGTTAAAAATAAGAAAAATACAACACTCCAGGTGATTAATTAAATAAGAAGTGGAATACAATTAAAGTTAAAGTTAAACAATCATAACAATAATTAATGAAAGCCATTAAAACTAATACTTCCTACTAAAATTAACTCCTAAACCACTAAGAAGCACTTGACTACATAGTTTAAATTTTAATGAATAACATTTAGGAAAAGTGTAATAATCATATTAATTATAAAGTTAATTTTAAGTAGTAGTTATGACATTGTAACTCCTTGCAATTAAAACTTAATTAATCCTAACTTAGATTATTTTAAAGGGAGAGATAAACATATTCAACATCATTATGAAGGTATTCAGTGAAAGTAAGAGAAAAAGAAAAATGAAAATAAAAAATAAATGAAAAAAAAAAAGAATGAGAAATGAGTACTATAATATAAAAAATTGGTATCTAAAAGTCTAACTCTTCCTAAAGAATATGAGTTTTAAATTAAACTAAGAAAAATTGTAGGAACTATAATACATAATGAGGCTTGAATTAAACTTGAAGATTAAATGAATATGAAATTTTTCTAAGTCTAAAATCAATCAACCTAATAAAGTTAGTCAACCAATGTGCATAATAATTTAGGAGATAAGTTTAGTAAGAATATTAGTTGCAATGATGAATTAGGATGTTTATTAATGATTGTATTAATTATAGTTGTCGATCACAAAATTATTGCAATTAATATTGCATAGTGAAGTATTATCTTGCTTTTAACATTTTTAAGTTTGCAATTTAGTGAAATTACAGTGTTATAAGTACAAGTGCATTAAAATTATTTGAGGACAAGCAATGACTTTAGTTTAGGGGAATATAATTTGTTAGTTGAAATTGTTGGTAAAAATTTTGTATATGTTTTTCTATGAAAATCTATTTTTTGGTTGTTGTGCAGGAAATTATAACTGTAAGTGTCGAAAAGCACTTAGTGCCGCGACGATATCTTATTAAACGCCACAACACCTCAATGCAACACTCAAGCACCATAGTGCCAATTAGAACACTGCAACGCCTATGCTCTTAGGTTTTTACCAATTTAATTCAATCCCCTGGCACTGTACACCCAAGTGTCGCAACTCCACCAATGCCCCGACACCAGAAATCCAGCACTGTAATAGATATGCTCTATAATATTTTGGAATTAATTCTTCACTACAACACTGTACTATGGAGCGCCCCAATGCTTGAGAGCACCACAACGCCAAATTGAATGCCATGCCACTGCGCCAAAGTGGCGTCGCTACACCAAATCACCCAATAGCCATGGTGGAGAAGTTAGAGTGGTTCAATGGGAAACATCACGTCGGTTTAGACCAGCGTCGCATCAGTTCAGACCAACGCCACAATAGAGGCAAGCAAGTAGCATCGCAGTGGTAGTTCAATTTGCAGTGTTGCGATGCTAACGTTTCTAACACTATAGTGCTAGTGTCAGCTTCTGTCTTAAGTATAAATATTTTTTTAGCTAAATTTATTAGGGTTGGATTATAAGTGTAAATTATGTACTATTTATTATGTTTGTATTTCAATAAAAATATATTATTTTATTGATTTTTATACAAAAAAAAACTCAAAAAATTGTAAAAAAATATAAAAGAATAAGCAGCGCCAGAGGAAACACCGCCACTACGCTGCATTCAACAATGCCAAAGCATCACTTTTTGACATTACGGCATCATACTCTCTATTTTGTGCATTGTAATGGCATCACAATCAGCGCTGTAGCATTTGAAGCACCACTGCATCGAAAAATCAGCTTGTCCAAGTTCAGTTCTCGGGAAAATGAATGCTGCGGCTCCACACATCAATGCCTCAACACCATTTTGTCCACTTAGGCATGTAACGCTCTAATTTCCACAGCATCACGTTGCTGCAGTTATAACATCTAAGAGACACATCGCTAAAGTAAAAAGACGTGTATGTTTACTTAATAATCGTTCTACATCATCAAGCACCGTAGAGGAGCAAACATTTTAGCTTTGAGGTACTAGTTCACTTTCGAGCACTGCAGTGTTAGACACCTTTTTTATGTTTTTCGATAAATAGATGTTCTGTTCTATTTGTGGAGGAGTTCAGTCACTTGTATAAAATTTAGTATTTTTTAGTGTGCTTCTGTAGTACCCTCTTAAGGTAAAATTTAAGAGAGGCTAGAGAAGTACATGATACAATCTATTTGAGTGTTTAACCTGTGTTTATTGAAGCAACTCTGTAAGTGAAGGAAGAAGGAGTGTAAATGAGATACTTTGACCATACCAAGTGATAAAATTTTGCTATTTCTCTTGTAATTTGACTCTTCTATACATACAATAAAAATGAGTTTACTTGTCATTTACTCTATGTCTAGCTAGATCTCTTATCTTGGATTGATGATGTAAAGAGCATTTAAGTACCAATGAAGACTCTTATACTTTAAAATTTTAATAATGTTCTCAATTATCTCACTACAGGAAAAAGCCTTATTATCGGTGGACGGAATCCACCGGTAACAATGAAAATACGTCAAAAATTCGAGCTTTCCGGTGTATCTCCGACGAAATATGTTTCGACGGTAATTCACGCATCGAAAAATTATCACCGGTGAATTTTTTTCACCGAAAATATTTTCGGCGGCATTTCTGGCAGAAAGCTTGGAAATGCCGACGCCTGTTTTGATGTTGTATTCTGGCGTATTATCTGTTGAAAATACCGGCGAAACATTTACGTCAAAAATACCGGCGGATATTCTGCCGCAAAAAAAATGCCATTCTATTATCGGCGTACATTACCGTCACAATATCCGCCAGAGATACTGGTGCAAATATCCGCTAGAAACATAGTCGTATCATATTACCGGCAGTGTTTCAGACAAAAAATTCTTCAGAAATCTGTATCATAAACAAAAAAAAATAACATTCATCCTTTTGAAACTAATTTTCATAATTAAACCTACATACAAAAAATACAACACTATATATATTCATACGTCCACTTCTGATCAAGCACATCACCAATTAATTATTAGATATAAACATATACATAATAACATAAATAAGAAGAGTATCATTAATAAATATCTAAACATGTCCATGTGGACCTCCGAGAGGACAAAACAAACACCGCCGCCCCGCGAGGGGAGATAGTATCTGGCCAATGGGAGGGCAAATTCGATCACACATACGATCAACCATTGAGGATAGCAGCTCTCACCAGCGCACCCCAAAGGGTAATAATATGTATGATCTAATCACCATCAACGGGTCTCCCCCACCCAATACATCAACTCGAGTGGGGTTTATTTGAAAGTGGGATTCAGTTTTCCACGGGCGCAAGCCCCCGTGGTTAATTACTTCTCAAGCCAGGGCCCGAGAATACTCTCGATTAAGGATTCTATATTATACTTTAAGATGGGATTGGCACATAAGGCGAAGACTAGGAAATCTTACTCGAATGGGAAGAATGGTTCAACTAGGCTTAGTCAACATGTACGACTCAGATCAGCATCCGGAGGGACTAAGGTAGTGAGAAGAAACTGGAGAAAAGAAAATCATGCACTCAAAACATGCATGAGAGAAAGATGGAGGTGGCGTTATCCGTGTGAAGTAGATAGGTAGGGTTTATAGTCTCTGGACGATAGAAGACTTACCTACTGATGAGGCATACTATGAAACAATAGTAGCCTTGAATCCTAAATCTAATAGTTTTAGTGTTCTACGCACAACACCAACACCCGTGTCCTAGCTAATGCATTCTGGGCTTATATCCTGCCTGAAAAGGAAAGCCAGCTAACCACCTAGTCGTATAAAATCCATACAGGCCAATATTTATGAAAGATGGAAAGGTAGCTTGGTTTTTGGAAGTAGGGCCGACGTCTAGAGAGTTTCTTAATTGGCCCTGGACTTATGTAGGGTGTATGTTCCTAAAACTAATGCAATTAAAGTTTTGATTTAATTAGTTTCTAATGCGATGCATGCTGGTTAAAGTCTCCAAATCAGGTATGCATGGAATTTAAAAAAGGCTTATAAAATAAAATTTTAGAAAAGACTAGACTTCCCCAGATCCAGCACCTTATCCTCATAGGTCGGATTATCTGGACCCTACCCGCAGGCGGGGAAGTGTCTTATAACAAGGAGGGAGAGAAATGAAATAATATGCATGCAACCCCGGATGATTCCGGCCATTCCCTAGGTCGTTAAGTTTTTATGTTATTTAATTCTTAAAATTTTAAATATTAGTTATGAGTAGATAAATTTTATTTCTAAAGAGCCTAGCGAAATCAGGCCAAGCACATGCAAGAAAGAAACCTAAAAAAGCATGTAATTTCTATTGGCACATAAAGTAAACACATCAATATAAATCCAAAGAACAGAGTAAAGAAAAGTCCACAGTCCACGGTAAGTGCCGTATAAGTACAACCCAGGGTCTGCAAAAACATAATGGTGGCCAGGCCCCACCGATAACATCCTGGATTCTAATCCTACTGAATGATGCAAGTCTTAAATGCAAGGCATTTCATCTTCGAGTGGATTGTCTTCCTTCGGATCTTCTTCCTTCAGATCGTCCTCCTTCGGATCATTCTCCGGAAGGGTACCCAAATGAATAAGAAATTCCCTGTAAAGGGCCCTTCTTTTTCTCTTTAGGTATCGAGTATTTGAAATGCCTTATCTTTAAAGACTTTCACAACTCGATATGAATTACAAATTATATTATGAAAAATAAAATCTAGACTCAAACTGAACTTGTAAGATTATCCTAATGAAAATCTCAAGTAGTTTAATATATCACTTCATAAGCAGTTATATCAGTGCAAAAAAATAAGCACACTTGGCCACACTCTTATTTATTTGGGGGCTAAGCATTCTGGAGCACCTGTAGCAAGCATTTATTTATGATCATGATTATTAATTTAGCCGCCTTTATTTTAGCGTTGCATGAGCATGGCCACCTGCATAAGGTATACTCGTCCCTAGCCTAGGGGTAGATCTAGCGCACAATCGATCATATCACAGGTAAAGTACAGTAATAAAATAACAGTCCAAGTCAAAACAAAAAGCACACGTGCTACATGCAAGAGCGTCACATCACAAACAGAAAAAATGTAAAACACCAGCCTAGCCTAGGACTAGAAGTGGTGCCCTAGCGAACAATTCTATGTGTGTGTAATAGGCTTGTGAGGCTTCGGGTAGGTCCTATATTAGGTAGTTAGTTCAAGTTATTATGAGTTCAGGTTTGTTGAAGGCCAGAAGGGGAGAGTTTGGTTAAAGTTTAAATATTAATAAATTAGGATCCTTTTTTAATTAGTTTAGTTGGTTAATTCATTTTAATACTAAGGGTAGTAATATTTAAAGTTTAAGTTGCATTAGCGAATTTTAGAAGATCCGGGGGTTTGCATATCTGCTAGGTTAAGGGGGTCCAAAAAGTTATTTTTAGAAATTGGTCGGGTCTAGGAGAGTTAGTATTTTTATTAAATATTATACCTTACTATGAGTAATTAGACTGTTAGTTTGCTAAATTTGGAGTTTTCTAGGCAAAGTTATGATTTTAGGAGTTTCGGGCCCTAGTTATTGAACTATGGTTGACCGGAGAGTTGACTTTTCAAATTAGGTTGATTTTTGGAAAGTTAATATTTTTAATGAATAGTAGACTTTTGATTAGAGTTGAGTGATTTTTAATTTATTTAATTTGAATTTTTCTATAATTAGTTACGAATTTTCAAAGTTTGGGTATTAGAAGATTTTTTTAAGGTTTGAGTTAGGTTTATTTTTTTTCAATTTTATAACCCCTCAAATTTGAATTTATTTTAATGATTTTTATTTAGTTAATGTTTAATTAAGGGGTGGTAAATATTTTAATTAGATTTTAGTTCAAATTTATGTTCAAATTCTACCTCCCAGTGATTTCGTATGTTGATTGTTGTTTGATTGAAGATTAAGTGTTTTAATACATTTCTGATTTAGATTATGATTGATTTTATTGCTTTATTAATCAATTAAGGGAAACTTATCCTAGGATAGCGTGTCATTAAGTTTTCTATGTTTGGTGTTTCTATCCTAAGGGAGCATGCATCCTAAATCTAAGTTTCTAAGACTTACTCCTTAATTGTTGTCCTTAGGTGTCACTAAAGTTATGGGACAAAAAAGAATTTGTTTCTAACCCATTTGGACATTCGTACGTATGTAAATGGGTTTAGGGATCTATAACATAATAAAAGAAGAAAATTACTTAAGAATTGAAGTTTCTACAGGGCCCTAAAGGTAGGGGTACACAAATATGGGCTCCCTAGAGGCTATCTAAGTTTTAAGAAAACTTACAACACCATGGGCTATGACCCGGTGGTTCCGCCCGTAGCACTCCTATCAGAACGAATGGGGGCGACTGATGCTCGTATCCTATTGTCCAAGCTCCTTCGTCTAGTACTCCTAAAAGCTCCTCTTTACTTTCCCACAAGTACCTCGCAAAAGTACAAAGAAAAGGACAAAGATTGGATGAGAGCAGGTTACTGTTCAATATACGAATAATCAGAGTAAAATGCAATTAAATAAACACATACATTTTCTCGCACACGGGCACTGGCTTGGTTGTTTGCTCTCCAGGACTGTTCAAATTTTAGAAACTCTCCCATATTGTTTCTAAAAGGTGATTTTTCTTCTTATTTCTAAGGAATGTAAGCATCTCGTTGTTAGGCATGTCTTGTCAAAACCCAAACACGCCTCTAACCCATCCTCCGCTCTAATTCAACATTTAAGTCAAATGTGAATGAGAGAAAAGGGAGATTTGATGCTATTTAATGTTCCCACGTTTTAAGAAAAGCACTCGAAATACTTGACACAATCATACACATCACTCTCCAAAATAAAACCCAAAGTAGTAAAGAAGAAAACCAGTCCTGAAATCAAAGCCCAAACAAGCTTTTCGACTTTAAACCCAAACATGCTTCTGTGGACCTCCGAAAGGACAACAGACACCATTGCCCCGCGAGGAGAGACAGTATCTGGCCAATGGAAGGGCAGATTCGATCACACATATGATTAATCATTGAGGATAGCGGCTCTCACCAGCACACCCCGATGGGTAATAATATATATGATCTGATCGTAACGGGTTTCCCCCACCCGATACATTAGCTCGAATGGGGTTTATTTGAGAGTGGGATTCGGTTTCCCACGGGCGCAAGCCCCCGTGGTTAATTACATCTCAAGCCGGAGCCTGAGAATACTCTCGATTAAGGATTCTATATTATACTTTCTGAATTGGGATTGTCACATAGGGGGAAGACTAGGAATCCCTACTCGAAGGGAAAGAGAGGTTCAACTAGGCTTAGTCAACATGCATGGCTCATATCAGCATCCGGAGGGACTAAGGTAGTGAGAAGAAACTGGAGAAAAATAAATAAATCATGCACTCGAAACATGCATGAGGGAAAGATGGAGGTGGCGTCATCCGTGTGACGCGGATATGTAGGGTTTAGGGTCTCTGGAAGACAGAAGACCTACCTACTGATGAGGCGTCCTATGAAACAATAGTAGCCTTGAATCCTAAATCTAATGGGTTTAGTGTTCTACGCAACACTAACACCCGTGTCCTAACTAATGCAATGCAAAACCTGGACTTACCCCGGCCTGGAAGGGGGAGCCAGCTAACCACCTAGTCGCTTCAAAACCATGCTATCCAGTCATTTATGAAAGATGGGTAGGTAGGTTATAGTTCTTGGAGGTAGGGCCGACATCTAGAGGATTTCCTAATTGGCCCCGGACTTATGTTGGGTGAATGCTTCTAGAGCTAATGCAATTAAAATTTTGATTTAGTTAGTTTCTAATGCAATGCATGCTAGTTAAAGTATCCAAATCAGGTATGCATAGAACTTTAAAAAGGCTTATAAAATAATTTTTAGAATTAGACTGGGCTTCCCCAGGTCCGGCACCTCATCCTCATAGGTCAGATTATCCGGACTCTACCCGCAGGCGGGGAAGTGTCTTATAGAAGGAAAGAGAAATGTATTAATATGCATGCGACCCCGGATGATTCCGGCAATTCCCTAGGTCGTTAAGTTTCTAAATTGCTTAAAACTTAAAATTTTAAATAGTAGTTGGGAGTAGAAAATGTTTTAGTCCTTAGAGAGCCTAACAGAATCCAGGCTAAAACAAAAGCGGCATGCAGATCGCCAATAAACTATGAAAAGCAAACAATCCTAGAGACACACAATCATAAAATACATCAAAACAATCATAAAATACATCAAAATTATCCAAACAAATTAATAAATGTCCATAGGCCAACTGCCCTTAATTACAACCCAGGGTCTGCAGAAAATTAAAGTGGCCGGGCACCACTGCCAACAACCCGGATTTCTAATCCTAAGACTGACGCAAGTTATTTTTTTGAGTGGGATACTGTAGATCTTCATCTTCTTGATCTTCTCTTCCTTGGACTCCTCGGATCTTAGTTTTGTTGGACTCTTTGGATCTCAGCTTCCTTGGGGCTCCTTGGACCTCAGCCTCCTTGGACTCCTCGGGTAGTAGAATGATCCAAATTTGGATTCCCAAATAGAAAAGGACTATCCTCATATTGGGTGTCATTTTCTCTTTGGGCATCCAACCTGTGGATCCTTGTATCCCCACTCAAAATAAACTTTTACAACTCTATACCAAGTTACAAACCATTTTACATTAATGAAAAGCAGTAAATCTAGACTCCCCTGCAAGGTTATCCTAATAAAAGTCATCCCAAGCAGTTTAATATATCACAAGCAGTTATAAGAAAATGAAATGCTCATCACACCATGCTCTTAATAATTTTGAGGGCTAAGCAAGCTCTGGAGCACCTGTAGCAATTTATAATGATTTTTTTTTAATTAGCTCTCATTTATTTATGGGGGCTGAGCAATTTCTGAAGCACCTGCATAAAATGACATTAGTATTTAAATCATGATTATTGCCCCCCTTTTATTTAGCGCTGCATGAGCATGGCCACATGCAGAAGATATTGTTAGTATCAACCTCGATCCTAACCTATGGGTAGTCTATCGTGCAATCACATCAAATCCCAGAGTATAGTAAAAGTAAGCAAACACATCAATAGTTCAATCACAACATGCGACGAAATCCGAAAAAAAAACTCGGCATGCAGCAGAAAAGTAAACACCGGCCTAGCCTAAGTCTAGAAGTGGTGCCATAGCAAACAATTTTACAGTGTGTGTAAAGGCATGTGTGGCTGAGGTAGATCCTAAGCTAGGTAGTTAGTTATAATTGCCTACTGTCCAGGTTGGTTGTATGTCTGAAAAGGGAATTTTATTTAAAGTCCAAATATTAGTGAATTGAGATCTATCTTAGTTGATTTAATGTGTGGATCAGTTTTAGTTCTTAGGGTAATAATATTTAAAGTTTAAATTACATTAGTAAGTTTTAGGGGGTTCGGGGTCCACCTATACACTAAGTAAAAGGGGGTCCAAAATTGACTTTTTGATTAAAGGGTATTTATAACCAGCTAATATTTTTATAAAATACTAGGCCTTAACTGGATCAGTTAGACAGTTAGTATGCCCGATTTGGATTCTTCTACCCAAAGTTATGAATTTCTGAAGTTTTGGTCTCGTTTTGAACTAAGTTTGACCGGATTGTTGACTTTTTAATTTAAGTTAATTTATGAAATCTTAATATTTTTAATAAATATTAGACTTTAATTAGAGCTGAATGCCTTTGAGTTTGCTGGATTTGGAGTTTCCTACGCAAAGTTATGAATTTTAGAAGTTTCGGGCCCTAGACTATAGGCTACGGTTGACCGAAGAGTTGACTTTTCAGTTTAAGCTAATTTCTGGACACCTAGTATTTTTAATAAATATTAGAATTTAATTAGAGCTGAATGCCTTTTAGTTTTCCTATTTTAGAATTTTCTGTAATTAGTTATGATTTTTAGAAGTTGGGGCAATTAAAGGAATTATCAAAATTGCCTAATTAGGGGTATTTTGGGGGTTTTGGCCCAAATCAGCTCCAAACTGATTGGAATCACCCCCAAAGGTCAGAAATGACCTAAGAAGGTGTTCCCGAGTGTTTGGGGAATATTTGGGATTTTTAATAATTTTTAATGATTTAATTAAGGCAAAAAGGTGATTTTTGATTAAGGTTGAATTAAAGTCCATATTAAGGTCCAATTAAGGGGCCCTAATTACCTAAGGTTGGGGACTAAATTCTGGAGAGTTTGAGGTATTATGGGTATTTTTCTGATTTAAAATGGATTTATTATATTTTTATGAAGTTTCTAAGGCTTAATTAATGGGTGAATTAGGGTTTGCTAATTAAGTGTTTTAAAGAGTCCAAAAAATTCCTAGAAAATTCTAGAGGGTTCCAGATGTCACTATGTTTAAGTGTTTCAGATTTCAAGTCATTTGGAGCTATACCCTAATTCCTGGAATTTTTCTAAGTTCACTAGATGATCCTTAATTGTTGTCCTTAAGATGTCACTACGTTATATAGGAATGAAATGAAGTAACTAACCCTTAGGCACAACATAGAGGGTAAATGCAGCAAATATAAACACACCAATCAAGTCCTTAGATCTAGGAGAGCCTAGGCTATGTGCTTGTGCAGCCTACACATGCAATGACTACGAAAATATTAAGTAAAGAAGCCTAATGAAGTGATTAGTGGATGATTGGGACACAATCATTCACTAATCCTTCTCCTACATGAATTCTGTTCACATATAGGTCCTAGGTTTAAAATTTCATAGAAGGTGGACCTCCCAAAATTAAAGGATTTAAATAATATGTAATTTTAAAATCATCTTTAAAATACATAAATATTATAAATAATAATAATATAAATTTGAAAATAAGATAATTGAAAGTACTTCAGTTCATAAGTATAGGAGGTCTACCAGCCACCAAGGGGGGTTTTAAAATAATTTTTATTTTAAAATAATCAATTATATTAATTAAATAATATTTAAATAATTAAATAACATAGTAATACAGAAAGCATCCAGAAAGGACAAAATCAGATATAAAAAATTATTTTAAATTAAAATTCACATTTTTCTGAATAGAACGAGGTATTGTGCGCCAAAATCTGATTTAAAATGAGAAAGTTATGAATTTTTGAAGTTAAATAGGTTTAAAAGTAATTTAATTGATTTTAAATAACTTAAAATAATTAATATTTGAAAATAATTCATAAATTCAAAATAAAATCCCTGGATTTAAAAATAAGTAATAAATAATAATAATGTTAGGAAATATAATATTATTAATATAATAATATTAATATTAATATAATAATACTATTAAAGGTAATAGTATTATTTAATAATATTAATATTAATGCAATGATAACAGAAAACATAATATTATTAATATAATAATATTAATATTAATATAATAATATTATTGAAGATGATAATATTATTTAATAACATTAATATTAATGTAATGATAATATTAAGAGGAATAATATTATTAGTATAATAATATTAATATTGATATAATAATATTATTATGGATAATAATATTATTTAACAATATTAGTATTAATGAAATAATAATATTAAGAAAAATAATATTATTAGTATAGTAATATTAATATTAATATGATAATATTATTAAAGATAATAATATTATTTATTAATATTAATATTAAGGTAATAATAATATTAAGGAAGATAGTACTATTAATATAGTAATATTAATATTAATATGATAATATTAATATTAATATAATAATATTAATAATAATAATATTTAAAACAATTTTAAGTAAAATAATAATAATAATGAAAGTAAGATTTAGAAAAGAACTTTAAATAATAATAATAATAATAATAATAATAATAATAATAATAATAAGATTTAAAAAATAAATTTTTAAATAATAATAATAATAATAATAACAATAATAATTATTATTATTATTATAATAAATATATTATAATAATAATAATAGTATTATTATTATATTATAGTAATAATTATAATATCATTACTAATACATAATAATAATAACAATAATAATAATAATAATAATAAAATAATAATAATAATAATAATAATAATAATAATAATTATTATTATTATTATTATTATTATTATTATTATTATTATTATTTTATTATTATTATTATTATAATTATAATTAAAATAATTAAAATAATAATAATAATAATAATAATTAAAATAATAATATAAATAATATGGCAATAATAAAAATAATTATTAAAAAAAAAATTGGATTTTTTTAATTAAATAATTATTTAAATAATATTATATTAAAAAAGAATTTAAAATAATTAATTTTCATTAAAACGGCGGCGGCGGCGCGACGGCGGGCCACGTGGCGGTCCCGGAGTGGATCCCGCGGCTGAGGCAATCATTGGGGAGAGAATCCTCGGCGGCAGCGGGCAGGCCACGCGGCGCAACGGGATAGGACCGCAAAACCGCGGGGCAGTCATTGCCCGACGGCGCGATGATTACGCCGCCGGCAATGATTGCCAATGATTGCGGAATCATGAGCCGCGGTTTCGGCCTCCACTAATCCACGTAGGCAGTCAATTGCCAGCCGTCGGATCGAGCGCGGATCAAAACCAACGGCTGTGATCTCACCAGGCGAACCGCGGGACCGCTAGGCTGACCGCGCGGCTCAGATTGAACCGCGGAGGCTAGGGATCTACGCCGTTGATCCTTGGATCAACGGCTTAGATCGCACGTAGTTCGAATCAGGCGATACCAAACCCTAGAACGAGTATTCCGCCTCGTTCTCACGATCGGATGCATGAAATCAAGTGAAATTTGAAACCTAAGCTCTATGCCTAAACAAAATTCATATGGGACTAATCTCATGGCCTAAAACGCATTTTCCAGAACGCTATTTAACCCGGAGTGCTTCTAGCTAGGGTTAGGGTTTTACCTCGATCCAATGAATGGATTCAGGAGCTCTTTGTACGGTTGAACTTGTGGACTGTCCCCGCTTATTTTTCCTTCAGAAATCGCAGTCTGAAATGCTCGGGATTGGCGGAGAATCGACGTGGAAGGAGTCAGGGCTCGGTTCGCCGAAGTTCTCGTCGCCGGCGAGACTTTGGCTGTGGGTTTGGTTCGGGAAGGGTGAGGGATCTTGTGGGAGTTCGCACACCAAGTCTCACAGGTCTTAGAGGCTTGGAGCAAGAGCAAAAGAAAAATCCCCCCTCAAATAAACCTAAATTAACATATTTATACCTCTAAACCCTATGATCGATGGCTTTGATGGGTCCTAGGGCTAATTAGGAGGGAACCCACATCAGATTGGCCGTGGGTTTGGATTAGAGCCTAATAGGAAGGATTTAGAGCTCTAATGGGTCTTAATAGGTCTAAATGACCCATTAATGACTTTGGTTGACCAAGTCAAGGGTTGACTTGGTCAACCTAGTCAATCAGGGTCAAGGGAGAGATGGATTGAGCCTTAGATTGGGCTTGAGTAGATTTGAATTTGATTTGGGTCGATTTAGACCCATTAGGGTCTATATGGGTCAACCTGGTCAACCAGGTTGACCCAGGGCCAAGACTTGGGCCCAATGGGTCAAGCCTGACCCACTGAGTCCAGTGGAGGAGAGAATAGGGCTTGGAGAGCCCTGGATTGGGTTTGGATTTGATTTGAACTAGTTTAGACCTCTATGGGCCTAATGGGTCAACCTGGGTTGACCTGGTCAACCAGGTTGTTCCAGGGCCTGGGTCTGGGCTCAGCAGGCTTGGCTTGACTCCCTGAACCCATTGGGATGGGCTCTGGGGTCTAGTCTGGTCAAACTTGACCAGGTCAACTCCTTGACCTTGGCCTAGGGGAAAATCAGGTTCAACAAAAGGACCCCCAACAGGAGTGGCGAACAAACTAGTGAATCGCTCGTGTTGGCGTTGACCGAATGTGGCAAAAGAAGTAGAGTAAAGGCTCTAGGAAAGAGCACCAAAAGAGGTGAAAGAGAGCAAAGGAGGGTCTTCTCCTGGCCTTGCCTTACAGCAAGGGCAGAGCCAAGGAGAAAGTGGAAAGCAAAGTAGTAACAGGTCACAAAAAGGTGACAGAGTAAAAGGAAATCCCCTCCTCACCTTGCCCTGTAGCAAGGGCAGAGCTGAGGGGGAGACCAAAAAGGTAAGGTAATAAAGCAAACCAACTATCCATCTGACCGTATCGAAACAACAAGATAGAAGGTGAAAGAGTGGTGAGATATGCCTTCCAGGGACACTGTCAGGCTCACTCGACCAAGTAAAGTCTGATGTCTGCTTGATCAGAGCAAAATAATCAGGGAAGAAGTAGTGGTGAGGAATGCCTCCCAGGGACTCTGTCGGGCTCTCTCAACCGGTAAGTAAAATCAACTACCTGACTGTTCATTTCAAACAGCAGAATAGAAGGTGAAAGGATCCCGTCTCCTCCTGCTCCTTTCGGAACAGCGGATAGGGGTGACTCAATACTTCTATCTGACCTCAACAAAAGTAAATAAGCCACGAAATTGGAGTCTGCGTAGTCTTTTACAGAACATCCAGAGTAAAGGGGTGGTGAGGAATGCCTCCCAGGGACTCTGTCGGGCTCTCTCAACCGGTAAGTAAAACCAACTACCTGACTGTTCATTTCAAACAGTAGAATAGAAGGTGAAGGGATCCCGTCTCCTCCTGCTCCTTTCGGAACAGCGGATAGGGGTGACTCAATACTTCTGCCTGACCTCAACAAAAGTAAATAAGCCATGAAATTGGAGTCTGCGTAGCCTTTTACAGAACATCCAGAGTAAAGGGGTGGTGAGGAATGCCTCCCAGGGACTCTGTCGGGCTCTCTCGACCGGTAAGTAAAACCAACTACCTGACTGATCATTTCAAACAGCAGAATAGAAGGTGAAAGGATCCCGTCTCCTCCTGCTCCTTTCGGAACAGCGGATAGGGGTGACTCAATACTTATGCCTGACCTCAACAAAAGTAAATAAGCCACGAAATTGGAGTCTGCGTAGTCTTTTACAGAACATCCGGAGTAAAAGTGGTGGTGGGGAATGCCTCCCAGGGACTCTGTCGGGCTCCCACTCAACCGGGTAAAGTCTGATGTCTGCTTGATCAGAGCAAGATGATCAGGGTAAAGGTCTGATGTCTACCAGAGCGGCAGGACAGTCAGGGTAAAGGTGTGGTGAGCTATGCCTCACAGGGGCTCTGCGGGGTGCTCCCAACCAAGTAAAGCCTGATGTCTACTCGGCGCATATGCCTGCAGCAGAGCAATCAGGGAAAAGAGGTGGTGAGATATGCCTCCCAAGGGCTCTGTGTGGCACTCTCAACCAAGTAAAGTCTGATGCCTACCCGGCGCATATGCCTGCAGTAGAGCGATCAGGGAAAGTCATCTCAACCATACCCTAACACGCATATGTGTAGGGATGGGAAGAGGAGTAGAAAATGGAAAATTTCAAAGAGAGAAGGGTCGTCTAAGGAGTTTCAAACTAGTGTTTTGGGTACCACGTAGTAGAGGACAAGTCATCGTGGCCACGAGTATCCAAATGCCAGTGAAACTGCCTAGGCGAAACCAAGATCATACAAACCTGGAAGCACCAGAATGATGCCTCGAGAGACCATGGGGAAAGGTACGCCCTCAACAAAGTGTGAGAGGGGTAATCTCATTCCCACTGAGTAGCTAAAGTAGCAAGGAGGGCACACTTGCTACAGCGAAAAGGACTATATCATGGAGAAATAATCATAGAAGACTACAGTGGTACATCCACATAAGCTAGTGGGACCCTGTAGGGGTGGAAAGCAACATAAACACATCCAAGGGACCGTTCCACAGCCAAGAGTCGGGTCACGGTGGGAAAGTATGTCACTCTAAGACAAGTGAAGTGATTTTCTGCTAGAAAATCAAAGTTCACTAAGAAGCGACGCTAACATCTGAGACTCGATGTACTGCATCACAACTAGGAAAACACACAAGAGTAGCGAGGGGACACACTCGCCACTAAGGGAAGTAACATTGCATAGGAATGATATTTATGAAAGGCTCACAGTAGTGGCACCCACACAAACTGGTGGGACCCTGTGGGAAGTGGAATAATATCAGTGCATCCGTAGAGCTACCCCAGCAGCTGAGAGTAGAGTACGAATGAGAGAGAGAGTAAAGTAGAAACTGAGTTGATTTTCTACTAGAAAATCAGAGCTCTCAAGTCAGTGATGCTAACGCCGGTAACTAGGAGTACTGCAACACTACTGGGGAAACAACTCAAGATGGCGAGGAGACACACTCGCTATTGAGGGAAATGATTTATGAGTAAAATCAATAAACATCAAACATCACAGCGGTAACACTCACCCTGACCGGGGGGACCCTGTGAGAGGCAGGAGCGACACTACCAGACCCATAGGACTGCTCTAGTAGCTGGGAGCAGGGCAAGGGTGAAAAAGTAGGTCACTAAAAGAAACTAGAGAGTTGATTCCCTGCTAGGGAATCAGAGCTCGTGAAGGTGGGATGTTAACATCTTGAGCAAGATGTATCACACCACTAACAAGGACTAACATGATTGTAAAAGATCATAATAATCACAAGTGCAAACTCATCCTTGAAGCAATCACTCAGACGCTTCGTAGGAGAAGAAAAGAAAGACTTTGGGGAATTTGAGCTCTTAGAGAGTATTACCGGGTTCCACCTGTGACAAGGGCAACCGGTTTTGCTCTACTGAGAGCTTCCCTCTTTTATTTTATAGATGCATTCTTTTATATGTTCTCGATCATAGACTAAGTATATCTCGTACTGTCGAAGACAACACGCGGCAGAGGGAACGTTTACCATATCCGTGTGTTACTCCTAGTATGAGACATCCTCTAATGATTGGAACTCAAAGAGGGAGATAGGATTGGCTTTGATAACCCAGGCCATATTCGCCACATGAATAAAACTGGGGGCACAATCAGAATACGATTTATATGTGAATGAAATTTAGATTAGGATAGTGGATCAACATTACCATCCTTAGCTAGCATTGGTTGGTATGGACCCAGTACAAAAGGGGTCTGAATTGGTTTTGATATTCCAGACCATACTTGGGAGCACCAAGTGAAACTGGGGGACAGAGAGGGGGAAACTCCCAAATTACCAGAACTCAGAAGAGGAAGGTACAATAAATGCGAGACTCTTATCAGTCCTTAAGAATGGTCTATAACCAGATGGTGGGGTCAAAATATTTTCGTGCACGAATTTTTAAAAGAATATGGTAAGCATTTAAACAAACTCAATAGTGGGACCACTAAGAGATGTTTAAGCCCTTACCAATCAATCTGAGAGAAGTCTGATTCACACATTTCCTAAAGAGCGAAAATTTTCTCAGAGAGTAAAAGGACTATTTTTAAAAATAAAAATTAACCTCTGAATCATCTTGAACCTTAAAAAAAAGGTTCCGAAAGTTCAGCAATATAGGTTGACTCCATCTAAACCCGAAAAGGTTAGGGATTTAAATTTTGCTAACCCAGCTTAAGCTCACTACAAGCTAAGCTGAGCTTTCTCCCTTATATATTTTGAATAAATATCTAACTCAAAAGGGTTTAAATTAGAGAGAGAAACTGAATCTTCTCAATTCTCTTGCATGAAAATATTTTTATATCTAACAGAACATCGTTGCACGACAATGAATCCAAAATCATGATTTCAAACTCAAGTATCACAAATATCAAAGGGTATGGATTTTCTGAGACTTAGAGATTTACAAGAAAGGGAAGCCGTTTACTTATCCACTTTGGGCTCATTTTGAGCTCCTCAACTTGATTTGGCGCACTGCGCATCTTTTAATTACTTGATGCACTTTGTGCATCTTTGACTTTATGGCGCATTTTGCGCAACTTTCCACTTTTGATACACTTTGTGTATCTTCAATTTTGGCACACTACGCATCTTTTCATTGTTTGATACACTTTGTGTATCTTTGATTTCGTAATTGGCTCCCTTTCTAAACCTCTAAACGAAAACTTTCTCAGTTGTAAGATTATCTTCCAAACACAAGAGAAGAAAAGCTCACTCTCTCGTGCAAGGAAGAAGAATCTACAAAGCAAATCCAATCCTATGATAAAAGTGAACGACTTGAATAAGAAAATTATGAGGTAGATTCATTAGTATGCGAAGGACGCCTATGAGATAGAAAACTGCAAGATGATTGGGAAAATATGCGTCTCTAAATCTAATTTTAATTTGATATAGATTTTAGTTCAAAATAGGAAATCATCCCAAGAAAGGGATGAGAGAGAAGACATACATTTTTTCTTTTGAATCATTATAATTTTCCTTCAAGCGCTTAGAGGAGTCAACCACTAATTACTTCATTTTCTAAAGAAGAAAGGGGTAAATCTTTCATTAGGAAAAATAAGTTATGTACTTTCTAAGGAAAAATTCCTTCAAAAAGTCCACTTCATGTTTTAAGCTCTCAGATTTTTCTCAGATTAATCTTTCTTTTAGAAACTTTGCACATTAAATTTAAAGATCCCACTATTGAAAATAGAACTTGAATTTGTATTTGGACTGATATGGGTCAAAATCTGTCCTAGAAGAGTTCAGACAATGGAGATGATAGAGACTAGAGTTTATGTCAGTGTATGAATCATATCATCTCACCTCATCACCCCTAAGGATAGCCTCATACTTCTCGTAACAAACATCGTGTGGTAGAGGACAAATCGTCGTGGCCACACAGACTGTCGAAAAGTGAAGAAGCCCCTCCAAAGGGGGTACATATACAGGGGAGTATTTACAGGCGATAGGGAGACCCCCTCCCTTTTAAAGAGCGAACTCAAGCATAGTACTTTTTCAAGTACTGCCCGTTGATGACAGGCATAGGGCGAACACCATTGGCATCAACGAGTAGGTAGGCACCACCTTCATAGACTTGGTCTACAACAAAGGGGCCTTCCCAGACAGGCTCGAACTTACCACTTCGGCGACGACGCGAAACGATAAGTCTGTATAAAACAAGGACCACTCGCCAACCCGGAAAGCACTGGGTCGGACAAGGCGATCATGTGATCGAGCCATACGGGCCTGGTATAGTTTGAGGTTCTGATAAGCTTGTAGGCGAAGGTCTTCTAAACCATCAAGCTCTTCCATCCGTAGTCGGGCGTTATCTTCATGGGAAAGATTGTGGCTGACTGCCACACGCAACGAGGGGAGCTCGACCTCAAGTGGGAGGACGGCCTCGACCCCGAAAGCCAAAGCATATGGGGTAGACTGAGTAGGAGTACGGTATGTAGTCCTATAGGCCCATAGTACTTCGGGAAGTCTATCGTGCCACTCTCGTTTGTTTGCAACCAAGATTTTTCTTACTAATTGCACGAGAGTCTTATTGAATGCCTCCGCCAAGCCATTGGCCTTTGGATAGTAAATTGAAGAGTATCGCCAATTGATGTTATGGCGGCGGGCAAATCTGGCAATTTTGGTGCTTCTAAACGACGGGCCGTTATCTGAAATGATACGGCGCGGGACATCAAAACGGTAGACAATATGATCACGAAAGAAACGCATAACATCATCTGATTTGACTTCCTTAAGTGGCACAGCCTCTGCCCACTTAGAGAAGTAATCAGTGGCAGCTAAAATGAACCTATGACCCTTAGAGGAAGGAGGGTCGATAGGACCCACTACATCCGTGCCCCAGCCCTCAAATGGCCAAGATGATACGGTAGGGTGCAGCGGATTAGGGGGTTGGTGAATCACCGTGCCATGAATTTGGCACTGGTGGCATTTTCTAGCGTGCTCCATGCAATCACGGATCATAGTCGGCCAATGATAACCAAGGCGTTTAATTCTGCCTTTCATTTTTGGTCCAGACTGATGAGCACCGCAAAGACCTTCGTGTATCTGGCCCATGACCTTGCGAGCCTCTTCGTTGTTGAGGCAACGCAACCACATTTGGTCGAAAGAGCGTCGATACAAGGTGTCGTTCACATAAGTGAATGATAGGGCTCTCTTTCTGATCTGGGCAGCAAGAGATCTATCATCTGGAAGCCTGCCATGCTTCAAATATTCTATAAAGGGTATTCTCCAGTCTGATTCTTCCTCAACTGAGAACACTGTGAGGGTCTGATCGGGAGAAGACAGGTCTGCGGGGTATAGGGCTTGACGGCACTGGACAATAATAGACAGTGGGTTGCCAGTTGGGTCAACCAGTTCCTTTGCTAACTTAGCTAATGCATCTGCCTTGCCATTGGCCGATCTAGGGATTTTAGCTAAGGTCACTTCAGGAATCAAACACAAGAGCTCCATTGCTTTGTTGTGATAGGGCAAGAGCTCCGGCTTAAGTACTTTGTAGACTCCCGCTACTTGATTTATAATCAGTTGTGAGTCTCCAAAGATTTTCACCCGCATGACATTCATCTGAATGGCCAACTCTAGTCCTAAAATCAGGGCTTCGTACTCAGCTTCATTATTGGTACGAGGTTCTGAAAGACTGTAGGAATATCTCAGAGTGTGACCTTCAGGGGATACGAAGATGAGGCCCAGACCTACCCTAACTATAGGAGTTTCGTTCGGGCTCAAGGCTCTAACGGATGACGCACCGTCAAAGTAAAACTCCCAAGTAGGGGACTCCTGCTCATCCACACTCATGATCAGCTCGTCAGGCAGCTCATCATTGAGTGGGGAGTCTGCGGGGATCAGGTGAGCAGCAAGAAAATCAGCTAGAGCCTGTCCTTTGACGGCCCGCTGAGGGACGAAAGTGATGTCAAACTGCAGTAGGATCATAGACCATCGTGCCAGACGACCTGAGAGGGTCGGACGGGTCATCAGATACTGCAAGGGGTTGACTCGAGAGATTAGGTTGACCTTGTGTGAAAGCATATAATGCCTAAGCTTCTGTACCGCAAAGATCAAAGCTAGACATTGCTTTTCCATTGCCGGGTACTTCAGCTCTGCGGGTATCAACCATCTACTGAGGTAGTACAAGGCATTCTCCTTGCCTTCCTCATTCTCTTGAGCCAATAATGCACCCAAGGACTCATCCAGGGCCGTAGTATAGAGAATTAACGGCCTCCCTGGGATGGGTGCAGCTAAAATAGGGGGGTTTATCAAGTAGCGCTTTATACTCTCAAAGGCCTCCTGACAACGCTCATCCCAGTGAAAGCAGGCATCTTTCTTTGCTAGGGCAGTAAAGGGGTGACACCTACCAGACAAGTTGGAGATAAATCTCCGCAGGAAGGCTAGCTTTCCTTGAAAAGACCTCAGCTGGGTAAGGCTTTTAGGGGGTTTTAGATCTACTATGGCTTTGATCATGGAAGGATCAATCTCAATGCCACGGTAGCGAACTATAAACCCTAGGAACTTTCCTGTACTAACTCCAAATGCGCATTTTAGAGGATTCATTTTCAAATCATATTTGCGCAGGCGTTCAAAAATGATTCGTAAATCTCGAAGGTGATCTCCACGGACCTTGCTTTTGACAACCAGATCATCCACATAGCATTCAACTTGCTCGTGTATCATCTCGTCGAAGATAACAGTCATAGCACGTTGGTAGGTGGCCCCGGCATTCTTGAGACCAAAGGGCATCACCTTATAGCAGAACACACCTATAGGTGTGCGAAATGCCGTAAACTTCTCCTCCTCGGGGTCCATCTTTATCTGATTGTAACCAGATGAACTATCCATGAAGGAGAAAATGCTATGGGATGATGCTATATCCACCATAAGCTCGGGGATAGGAAGAGGAAAATCGTCCTTAGGACATGCCTTGTTTAAATCACGGAAGTCGATACAGACATGAATCTGCCCGTTCTTCTTCCGGACTGGAACAATGTTGGCAAGCCAAGTAGGGTACTTCTCTTCACGAATGAAATCGGCCTCTATAAGCTTCTTAGTTTCAGCGATCACCTGTTGTTCTATTTCTAACCTCATCTTACGAGGTGCTTGTTTAACAGGGACTGCATCAGACTTAATGGCTAATTTATGGACTGCTACATCTGGATTTAGACCAGGCATCTCGGTGTAGTTCCAGGCAAAGCAATCTTTAAACTCTGAGAGTAGCTCGATGTATTCTTGAGCCTCTGAGTCAGATAACAAGACACTATGAAAAATAGGTCTAGGATCTGATTCAGTGCCTAAGTTTACCTCACACAATTCGTCCATAGCAGAAGTGATGCCATCTTCAAACTCTTGAGGAGCATCGAGTACTCTATCCTCATCATCACCCGGGTCTTCTTTATCGGTAAGAGAAACAACCGGGTATGAGTGGGAAACCGCTCGGATGTTAGCATGGTTAGGTGAGCTCTGCTCGACATAACCTAAACCTTGCTTAGTTTGAGGCATATCAGTCCGCCAAACACGAGCCTGTCGTAGAGCTTGTTCATCTGACCAAGTCGAGATAACTGCACCCCGCTCTACACAGTCTTCCACGAAAGGGGAAAAATAACGAGGGGCAGTTGTGACCCTGTTATCTATAGCGATCTCCGCTGAACCCTGACTCTCAGGACCCAGTGGGGCACCTACACTATGGGATAACGAGGCACACTCACTAGCTCGTGGTGGCACAAAGGTTTCGTACAGAGGAGGCGGAGGGCGACCTCTAACTTGTAGTGCACCACCATCACTAGTGGAGGGGGTAACCAAAGATCTTTGGTGAGACTCCTCAACTCTTATTCCATGTATCTGACGGGAAAGGGATTGTTGACTAGTGGTCTGACGTCGGGGGTCTACTTCCTCGTCTGAACCACTGTCAATAACTAAACCACCCTCGGGTATCAGGTACCTACAAAAGGTAGGTAGTGAACTATAATCAGTGAAGTCCGGGGCTGGTGAGGGAGCTGGGCGATGAGGAGTAATAATCATCTCATCGTCAGAGGAGTCGGACTCGACAGTCAAAGGAGAAGCGTAAAGATATGAGGGAGGAGGAATTTGAGTGTCATAGTTTCGCGGCGGGCGAGTCGATCCTCTACCTCTACCTCTACCTCGCTCTCCCCTACCTCTACTAGGGGGAACATCGTGCCCAACTGCAAATTGGAAAGGAGATCTAACAGGATCTGCAGTGGAGGTATCTGCCTCAATACTAACCTGTGATGGACCTCACGCAGGTAGCTGTACAGGACCCTGTACAGTACTGGCAGGTGTCATTGGTGACTGGGCAGAAGGAGGTTTACTCTTCTTACGAGGTATGTAATGCTCAGCATCATCGTAAATAGAGACCTCATGCACGGAAAAGGGTTGGGTATCCCCGGGAATGGAGTACTCGACTTCATTCCTCATATACTTCATACATTGGTGCAGGGTAGAGGGCACCATTCCATACTCATGAATCCAGGGCCTTCCTAAGAGAGCCATGTATGAAGTATCGGCCTCGATCACATGAAACTTCACCTCAGTAAGGAAATTTCCAAACTTCAGGGGTAGGGTGATAGACCCTAGGGCACGCTGTCCTTGGTCGTTGAAGCCTTTCAACATAATCTTGTCAGAGGTTAACTTCAAATGACCCAGGGAGAGGCTCTTCAAAGTTTCATAACTCAGGATGTTTACTGAAGCTCCTTGGTCAATGAGGACCCTGTTCAACTCATAACCATTGACTTCAGCGGTGACATACAAAGGACGATTATGATCAGAGGTACCCAAGAGGAGATCACGATCTGAAAAGGTAATACATGGCATCTCTCTCAAAAGGCATGCATCTCCAACAGATCGGAAGCAAATAAGGCTTGATAGGACTCTGGTTCGAGTAGTGCTTTTACCAGGGTCTCTCTCAAGTCAGAAGACATCATCAAAGCATCATAGACACTGAGAAGGGCAGGAATTTTCCTTAAATGAGCCAACACATTGTAATCAACCTCCAGCTGAGGGCCTTTCCTTTTCTCCTTAGACTGCTCTTGGGAGGAAGGGATAGGATCGTCCTGCTGGGTAACAATATTCTTATCTTTTTCTTTTGTATTCTTAGCCATTCTAGGTGGAAGAACCTTCCCTGAACGGAAGTGAACTTCCTGTATCATGTCATCTTTGACAGGAGATTCACTTGGTTCAGCGGTGATGGCATGTGTTGGCTCCAAGGAAAGTGACTGGAGTGGGTTCTCGGATTCATCTTCTGAATCCATGTAACAACCACCCTCCGGAATCATAAAGACCGGTTCCTCATCACACTCAGACTCTTCATCACATACAGAATCATCACAAGAAATATGTAAAATATTGAAAGAGCGAGTGCTAGAAGAAATAAAAGCAGGAACAGAACACCAGAAGTAGCCAGAATCACCTTCTTCTATTATTTCATCATCAGTTGAAGGGAGAACGAAATCCTTCAGCATAAGTGCTGGAAGGCGTCCCGTCTTCCCCTCAGAAGTTACAACAAACTTTTCTTTTCATACATCTTTTTATTACATAAAATAGGAAAAGAAATGTGCTCAGTAGGCACTACAACAGAAGAAGAAAAAGGTGCTGGCGAAGAAATTGGGCTGGCAACTGTCGACTTGGCCTGGGTAGGCCTCCTCTCAACTGCCTCTGAACTCTGAACTGTCTGCCGGATCATCTGCTTCTTCTTCCGAGAGAGTGCTAGCTGCCACTCCCCCTCAGAACCTCTGGGTGATCTGCTACGACTGCTCTGTCCGCCACTCTGGCTGTCACTACAACTACTGGAGCCCGAGATCATCTGAACTGTCTGAGGTGTCTTGCCCTTGGGCTGAACCATGTCGCTATCCTGTAGGTGGATCTGCCCACTAGCCATGAGCTTCTCAACTCTGTCCTTGAACACATAGCAGTCTTCTATAATATACCTGATATGTCTGTGAAATGGACAATAGAGTGGGTGTTCTGTCTGCCCCTCCTCTTCCACTCTATTGTTGTTCGGGAATGTTAAGATGTTTCTCTTAGTAAGGAACTTGAAGATCTTCATCACACTTTCCCTTTTAAAGGGATATTCCTTACTAAGCTTCTCTCGTAGGTACTGGTGACTCTCTGGGGTCCTACGGGAGGGTCTAGACTGCACTGCTGACTGGCCCGGTGTGTGAGACTGCTGAGGTGGTGCTGAACTGACTAAGGGCTTCTTGCCCTTATCTGATGGTCCATAAGTACTGTGTACCTCCCCTCTCCTAGGTGGAGGTGCTCCTAATGACTCCTGCCGCTGAGGTCTACGTGAAGGTTGACTCTCAACCTTAGGAGGGACTGCATCGGGTATGCTGTCCTGCGAACTGATCACCTTTGTCAACAACTTCTGAAAGGTTCTGATGCTGAAACCCTTCAGATAAGGTGCTATCGGACCATCTATATTTTTCAATAAAATTTCTACTGCATGCTGCTCCTGTAACTGGGGCTTACACTGTAGGCTGAGGTTCCTCCATCTGATTATGTAATCTGGGAGAGGCTCTCGGGGCCGCTGTTTAGTCACAACTAGCTCTCCAACTGTAACTCGGTGCTCTGCACTGACAAACCTCTGCATGAACAACTGCTCCAACTCTGCAAAGGTGCGTACTGAATCGTTGGGAAGATCGGCGTACCAGGGAAAGGCCACCCCAACTAAACTGCTGACAAAAAGTCTCAACATCAGTGCATCGTTCCCTCCTATGTTGCAACAGATGGCTCGGTACTGGGCCACGTGCTATCTTGGGTTCCCAAACCCATCAAAGACTCTGAATCTAGGAGGGACAAAACCAGGGGGGTAGGGCTCGTGCTCGTACTCTACTGGGTAAGGACGCCCCCTGCTAACTATCTCTCCAGACTTCCTGGAGGAAATGGCCTGCTCGACCTTCTGGGCAATCAGATCCTGAATCTGTCCGGCTGACAACTGAACTGACTGACTCTGGACTGGGGTAGTAAAAGCAACTGCTGTAGGTGCCATTGGAACTACTCTCTGGGCCCTGTCTACTCCCAAAGGACCTGGTGCTACTACAGGTGGTGCTGCTGGCTCGTCCCTGGACGTAGCAGGAGTGCCTACGCCCGTCATCTGGGGCATCGCCCCCAAAGCTGTCAACTGAGCTGTCATCGCTGCCATGGCCCTGGCCATCTCTGCCATCTGAGTCTATAACTGTAGCACTGTGGCATCTGTCTCAACTGATCGGGGAGATCCTCCTACCTCAGCTTCTCCCTGCTCATCATCATCATCTGCCTCTATCTGCTCGTCTGAATGGCCACGTCTAGTAACCACGCATACTCTGTGCACCGGTATATCTCCATCTGACTCCTCCTCGAGTAAGTCATCCTCAAGTGCATTATCCTCGTAGAGGGTCTGATTGAAGTCCTCCACATACGGACTCAAAGGGGAAGAAGTCTCGTAAGGGCTAAGGGCTGGCTCTGCCCGAACCGGTGAACTACTAGGAGAAACTGTAACATCATCGTCCATCGCTGCATCACAGACCATTGGAACTGCCTCTGATCCGGAAGGAACAACTGCCTCTAACTGCTCAACTGCCTGAACTGGCTGTACTGCATCGATAGGGGACTCTGCCTGTCGTCGTCTCCACACCCATCTACTGCGACGGGACCCAGTAGGGGCAACTGACTGCTGCGGGGCTACTACAACTGAAGGGAGCTGGGGTCTGGGAGGCTCCAACTGCTGCCTCTGTCCATGACAACGTGGGCGTCGTCCAACAACTGGAGTAACTATCTGTGGTCTCGCCAACGGAACTGAACTAATAGGCTGCCTGGGTGGCTGTCCTCTCTGCCACCTGTACCTCTACCTAGCAGTCTGTCTCTGCAAATGAACGGACGCCTGAGAAATCTGGTGGAGTAACCTCTCCCGACTGACAGGGCCTCGACCCCGCGCTAAGCGGATAATGCTCCGAATCCTCCGAGAGAGGGTTCGAGCAGCATCATCCCTGGGGACCCTAGCGTGTGGTAAAGTAGTAGTGACAGGAGGGGCCGCCGCAATGCGAGCAACGTCCTCTCATCACCACTATGTGTCAGTGGAGAGAAGCGTCCTCCCTGAACCGCTGCTATCTCAGGGGCAACTGTAACGTCCGGGGTAGGGGAAACTGCAACTGGTCGTGGTGCCCGCTGCCTAGGGACCACTCTCCTCTGAACTGGTTCCTGGTGAGCCAACGAATTTGCCATCCGCTGTCTATCTGCCTCGGATGTAGCCAACCGAAGTCTACGGTTTCTATTCCTCCAGGCCCTTCTCCCAAGGCCGGAGGCGGAAGACGAAGCAACATCTGAACCCACTACCTGAGTGGCAGGGGGAACAGGAAGTACGGGAAGTGTCGGGGTATGCACGAGAGTCTCTGGGTGAGACAGCCGAGCGAAAGCTGAAACCCGACGGGAGGAAGGCGAAGGAGCCTCGGTCTGGGCACCCCTCTTCCTGGAGGAAGAAGGAGGGGGAACCCGAACACGAGCTGCCTCTGCCAGAGTAACAACAGGGGTAACTACTGCCTGCCGGCGCTGAGGGGCCGGGGCAGTCTGAACAGCAGGTGCGATAGGCACTGGTCGCCTAACCGCTGGACGAGTGGGCTGAACTGGGAGTGGTCTAGGCACTGGCTGCCTAACCACAGGGTGTGCAGGCTGCACACGAACAGGAGTAGGACGAGCAGGTGCCCGGGCTGTCCGCCGAGCAACTGGACGTCCAAAAGGTCACATGGCTGCGCGAGCTCTCCTCTGGGGAGGAGAGTAGGCAGCAGCCTCAGCAGGGGTCGACCCGCCAAGAGTGACGAAGGCCGAGTCAGTGAAGGAACCAAAAGTGATTCCTCCAGCGGGAGGACTGGCTAGCAGGGACTCAGGAAGTGTCACCCGCGCGTCAGAACCAAAACTGAAAGTAACGGAAGGCACGAAGGAAGCCATGGCACTGTCTGCCAAGAAGAAGAAAAGAAATTTAAAATGATTAGTAAGAAATAACGAGAAGATGAATGATAGATAGGGAACGGAATGACCTAGAAGGTTAGAAGGAAAGGAAGCTTAGCCAGGGGGAAACCCTAACTAAAAAGAACGGAAAGAAAGAAACCTAGCTAGGGGGGGAACCCTAACTAAGAAAAAGAAGGACGATCCTAACTAAGGAAGGACCATAACTAAGAGTGGGACGAACCTAATCTAAGGAGTACCAATCCCGGAGTACACACTAGAAAGAATAATATAGAATCCAAAGATGGAGAGAGAAACCGGTCCCACCGTGGTTGCCAGAAACCTGTGGACCTCCGAAAGGACAACAGACACCATCGCCCCGCGAGGAGAGACAGTCTCTGGCCAATGGAAGGGCAGATTCGATCACACATATGATTAACCATTGAGGATAGCGGCTCTCACCAGCACACCTCGATGGGTAATAATATATATGATCTGATCGTAACGGGTTTCCCCCACCCGATACATTAGCTTGAATGGGGTTTATTTGAGAGTGGGATTCGGTTTCCCACAGGCGCAAGCCCCCGTGGTTAATTACATCTCAAGCCGGAGCCTGAGAATACTCTTGATTAAGGATTCTATATTATACTTTTTGAATTGGGATTGGCACATAGGGGGAAGACTAGGAAGTCCTACTCGAAGGGAAAGAGAGGTTCAACTAGGCTTAGTCAACATGCACGGCTCACATCAGCATCCGGAGGGACTAAGGTAGTGAGAAGAAACTGGAGAAAAATAAATAAATCATGCACTCGAAATATGCAGGAGGGAAAGATTGAGGTGACGTCATCCGTGTGACGAGGATATGTAGGGTTTAGGGTCTCTGGAAGACAGAAGACCTACCTAATGATGAGGCGTACTACGAAACAATAGTAACCTTGAATCCTAAATCTAATGGATTTAGTGTTCTACGCAACACTAACACCCGTGTCCTAACTATCATTGCCCCCCTTTTATTTAGCGCTGCATGAGCATGGCCACCTGCATAAGACATTGTTAGTATCAACCTCGATCCTAACCTATGGGTAGTCTATCGTGCAATCACATCAAATCCCAGAGTATAGTAAAAGTAAGCAAACACATCAATAGTTCAATCACAACATGTGACGAAATCCAGAAAAAAAACTCGGCACGCAGCAGAAAAGTAAACACCGGCCTAGCCTAAGTCTAGAACTGGTGCCCTAGCAAACAATTCTATAGTGTGTGTAAAAGCCTGTGTGGCTGAGGTAGATCCTAAGCTAGGTAGTTAGTTAAAATTGCCTACTGTCCAGGTTGGTTGTAGGTCTGAAAAGGAAATTTTATTTAAAGTCCAAATATTAGTGAATTGAGATCTATCTTAGTTGATTTAATGTGTGGATCAGTTTTAGTTCTTAGGGTAATAATATTTAAAGTTTAAATTGCATTAGTGAGTTTTAGGGGGTTCGGGGTCCACCTATACACTAAGTAAAAGGGGGTCCAAAATTGACTTTTTGATTAAAGGGTATTTATGACCAGCTAATATTTTTATAAATACTAGGCCTTAACCTGATCAGTTAGACAGTTAGTATGCCCGATTTGGATTCTTCTACCCAAAGTTATGAATTTCTGAAGTTTTGGTCTCGTTTTGAACTAAGTTTGACCGGATTGTTGACTTTTTGATTTAAGTTGATTTATGAAATCTTAATATTTTTAATAAATATTAGACTTTAATTAGAGCTGAATGCCTTTGAGTTTGCTGGATTTGGAGTTTCCTATGCAAAGTTATGAATTTTAGAAGTTTCGGGTCCTAGACTATAGGCTACGGTTGACCGAAGAGTTGACTTTTCAGTTTAAGCTAATTTCTGGACACCTAGTATTTTTAATAAATATTAGAATTTAATTAGAGCTGAATGCCTTTTAGTTTTCCCATTTTAGAATTTTCTATAATTATTTATGATTTTTAGAAGTTGGGGCAATTAAAGGAATTATCGAAATTGCCTAATTAAGGGTATTTTGGGGGTTTTGGCCCAAATAAGCTCCAAACTGATTAGAATCACCCCCAAAGGTCAGAAATGACCTAAGAAGGTGTTCCCGAGTGTTTGGGGAAAATTTGGGATTTTTAATAATTTTTAATGATTTAATTAAGGCAAAAAAGTGATTTTTGATTAAGGTTGAATTAAAGTCCATATTAAGGTCCAATTAAGGGGCCCTAATTACTTAAGATTGGGGACTGAATTCTAGAGAGTTTGAGGTATTATGGGTATTTTTCTGATTTAAAATGGATTTATTATATTTTTTTGAAGTTTCTAAGGCTTAATTAACGGGTGAATTAGGGTTTGCTAATTAAGTGTTTTAAAGAGTCCAGAAAATTCCTAGAAAATTCTAGAGAGTTTCAGATGTCACTATGTTTAAGTGTTTTAGATTTCAAGTCATTTGGAGCTATATCCTAATTCCTGGAATTTTTCTAAGTTCACTAGACGATCCTTAATTGTTGTCCTTAAGATGTCACTACGTTATATAGGAATGAAATGAAGTAACTAACCCTTAGGCACAACATAGAGGGTAAATGCAGCAAATATAAACACACCAATCAAGTCCTTAGATCTAGGAGAGCCTAGGCTATGTGCTTGTGCAACCTACACATGCAATAACTACGAAAATATTAAGTAAAAAAGCCTAATGAAGTGATTAGTGGATGATTGGGACACAATCATTCACTAATCCTTCTCCCACATGAATTCTGTTCACATATAGGTCCTAGGTTTAAAATTTCATAGAAGGTGGACCTCCCAAAATTAAAGGATTTAAATAATATGTAATTTTAAAATCATCTTTAAAATACATACAACAACAACAACAACATCAAGCCTTTATCCCACTACGTGGGGTCGGCTACATGAATCCTTTTTCTCCATTGTGTCCTATTAAAAGTCAAATTCTCGTTTAAATCTAATAAAGAAAGATCATTTCTAATATTTTCTAACCAAGTCTTTTTAAGTCTACCTCTACCTTTCTTAACATAAGTCAAATCTAAGACCTCTACTTTCCTAACCGGGTCATCGGGAGGCCGCCGTTTTACGTGACCAAACCATCTAAGGCGACTCGCTCTAATCTTATCTTCCACTGGAGCTACTCCAACCTTTTTAGGTCTACCTCTACATAAATATTATAAATAATAATAATATAAATTTGAAAATAAGATAATTGAAAGTACTTCAGTTCATAAGTATAGGAGGTCTACCAGCCACCAAGGGGGGTTTTAAAATAATTTTTATTTTAAAATAATCAATTATATTAATTAAATAATATTTAAATAATTAAATAACATAGTAATACATAAAGCATTAAGAAAGGACAAAATCAGATATAAAAAATAATTTTAAATTAAAATTCACATTTTTCTGAAAAGAACGAGGTATTGTGCGCCAAAATCCGATTTAAAATGAGAAAGTTATGAATTTTTGAAGTTAAATAGGTTTAAAAGTAATTTAATTGATTTTAAATAACTTAAAATAATTAATATTTGAAAATAATTCATAAATTCAAAATAAAATCCCTGGATTTAAAAATAAGTAATAAATAATAATAATGTTAGAAAATATAATATTATTAATATAATAATATTAATATTAATATAATAATACTATTAAAGGTAATAGTATTATTTAATAATATTAATATTAATGCAATGATAACAGAAAACATAATATTATTAATATAATAATATTAATATTAATATAATAATATTATTGAAGATGATAATATTATTTAATAACATTAATATTAATGTAATGATAATATTAAGAGGAATAATATTATTAGTATAATAATATTAATATTGATATAATAATATTATTATGGATAATAATATTATTTAACAATATTAGTATTAATGAAATAATAATATTAAGAAAAATAATATTATTAGTATAGTAATATTAATATTAATATGATAATATTATTAAAGATAATAATATTATTTATTAATATTAATATTAAGGTAATAATAATATTAAGGAAGATAGTACTATTAATATAGTAATATTAATATTAATATGATAATATTAATATTAATATAATAATATTAATAATAATAATATTTAAAACAATTTTAAATAAAATAATAATAATAATGAAAGTAAGATTTAGAAAAGAACTTTAAATAATAATAATAATAATAATAATAATAATAAGATTTAAAAAATAAAATTTTAAATAATAATAATAATAATAATAATAATAATAACAATAATAATTATTATTATTATTATAATAAATATATTATAATAATAATAATAGTATTATTATTATATTATAGTAATAATTATAATATCATTACTAATACATAATAATAATAACAATAATAATAATAATAATAATAAATAATAATAATAATAATAATAATAATAATAGTAATAATAATAATAATAATAATAATAATAATAATAATAATAATAATAATTAAAATAATTAAAATAATAATAATAATAATAATAATTAAAATAATAATATAAATAATATGGCAATAATAAAAATAATTATTTAAAAAAAAATTGGATTTTTTATTATTATTAAATAATTATTTAAATAATATTATATTAAAAAAGAATTTAAAATAATTAATTTTCATTAAAACGGCGGCGGCGGCGCGACGGCGGGCCACGTGGCGGTCCCGGAGTGGATCCCGCGGCTGAGGCAATCATTGGGGAGAGAATCCTCGGCGGCAGCGGGCAGGCCACGCGGCGCAGCGGGATAGGACCGCAAAACTGCGGGGCAATCATTGCCCGGCGGCGCGATGATTACGCCGCCGGCAATGATTGCCAATGATTGCCAATGATTGCGGAATCATGAGCCGCGGTTTCGGCCTCCACTAATCCACGTAGGCAGTCAATTGCCAGCCGTCGGATCGAGCGCGGATCAAAACCAACGTCTGTGATCTCACCAGGCGAACCGCGGGACCGCTAGGCTGACCGCGCGGCTCGGATTGAACCGCGGAGGCTAGGGATCTACGCCGTTGATCCTTCTTAGATCGCACGTAGTTCGAATCCGGCGATACCAAACCCTAGAATGAGTATTCCGCCTCGTTCTCACGATCGGATGCATGAAATCAAGTGAAATTTGAAACCTAAGCTCTATGCCTGAACAGAATTCATGTGGGACTAATCTCATGGCCTAAAACGCACTTTCCAGAATGCTATTTAACCCGGAGTGCTTCTAGCTAGGGTTAGGGTTTTACCTCGATCCAATGAATGGATTCAGGAGCTCTTTGTACGGTTGAACTTGTGGACTGTCCCCGCTTATTTTTCCTTTAGAAATCGCGGTCTGAAACGCTCGGGATTGGCGGAGAATCGACGTAGAAGGAGTTAGGGCTCGGTTCGCCGAGTTCTCGTCGCCGGCGAGACTTTGGCGGTGGGTTTGGTTCGGGAAGGGTGAGGGATCTTGTAGGAGTTCGCACACCAAGTCTCACAGGTCTTAGAGGCTTGGAGCAAGAGCAAAAGAAAAATCCCCCCTCAAATAAACTTAAATTAACATATTTATACCTCTAAACCCTATGATCGACGGCTTTGATGGGTCCTAGGGCTAATTAGGAGGGAACCCACATCAGATTGGCCGTGGGTTTGGATTAGAGCCTAATAGGAAGGATTTAGAGCTCTAATGGGTCTTAATAGGTCTAAATGACCCATTAATGACTTTGGTTGACCAAGTCAAGGGTTGACTTGGTCAACCTAGTCAATCAGGGTCAAGGGAGAGATGGATTGAGCCTTAGATTGGGCTTGAGTAGATTTGAATTTGATTTGGGTCGATTTAGACCCATTAGGGTCTATATGGGTCAACCAGGTTGACCCAGGGCCAAGACTTGGGCCCAATGGGTCAAGCCTGACCCACTGAGTCCAGTGGAGGAGAGAATAGGGCTTGGAGAGCCCTGGATTGGGTTTGGATTTGATTTGAACTAGTTTAGACCTCTATGGGCCTAATGGGTCAACCTGGGTTGACCTGGTCAACCAGGTTGTTCCAGGGCCTGGGTCTGGGCTCAGCAGGCTTGGCTTGACTCCCTGAACCCATTGGGATGGGCTCTGGGGTCTAGTCTGGTCAAACTTGACCAGGTCAACTCCTTGACCTTGGCCTAGGGGAAAATCAGGGTCAACAGCTTCCACTTCCACATTCTTAAGCTCATCTTTTAGGACCAAATGCAAGTAAGAAAAAGAAAACTCACAAAAATTCACTTTGTTTCAAGAAGACTTAAAAGAGCCACCTAACATCAAGCTTCTTTTTCTAATGCAAAATCATTCATAAAACCCCCAACCTCCAAAACAACTCAAAGACCTCCAAACAAAGCAACTCACAAAAACTTCAAACAAAGTAACACACAAAACCCTCAAACAAAGCAATCCATAAAACTCCCCTAATATAAAAAAAAATCCACTACAATCTTTCGATGCAGAATAAACAAAAATTTTCTTTATCATGGGGTAAATCCATAAAAAAAATTTCTAACAAGAAAGTTCTGCAAAGCTTTTCATCACAAAACATTCACATGACACTTCAAATAGCTATTCATCCTCATTTATGCAAAAATACAAAAACTCGCTCTTCTTTCCAAAACAACCACACAACAAGCAAACAACTCATTTGATTTTGCATCTCAACCAAAATGCGATTATAAGAAAGAAGTTTCGATGTAAACTTGTTCTCCAAAATTCAAGAAGCATTCCAATCAACATAGAGCACAAGTCATATTTATATAGAGAAAGTTTACATTCGAAGCACACACATGAATTCCCAACTCTTTGCAAGCATACGAGCTCCCATGTGACACTTATGAAAACATAGTTTATCCCTATTGAGAACTTTCACATGCTATGGAAACTAAAAAAAAAGGACAATTGTGATCTAAGAATTGATAATTGGAATAAAGCCCATATCCTACATGAATATAAACTTTCGCATAGAATGAAATGATTATCTTGATCCAAGCATGCAACCTTTCCAACATTTCTATGAATCTTTAACCTCAAACATATTTACATATGAATAATCTCTCTTTTTTTTTTTGAACATAAGATTACAACACTTATGATGAACAACAATAATGAGAAGTGAGGATTAAGAATGTATTTCTTCTTTCAAGTCTAAAATGTGCACTTCAAGGACTTTCATCTCATTCGATTCAAGCGACCCCATGAGAATGCAATGTTATTTGACAAGAAACTCACCATGAAATCTGCATCCACCCTCCACAAAATCAGCGAGAAAAGCCACATAAAAGACATAGGAATTTTTTCCTAGAAGCAAGACTTGCCAACATATCATTGAGAAACAAGACCCCACTTGCTATGACATGATATAGGTTCCGAAAAAAGTGTATGAATCACTATTGCTAAGCATACAATTTCTCTAACTCCATCATACTTTACAATCTTTTGCTACCCAAGACACTTGGTTAAGAAAGTAACTATCCAAACATCACAATTTTTTCTTAATAACATTTCACCAAACATCTAGCATGCGAGATTTGGGAGATGACATAGAACATTCTCCTTTAAATATATTATCTCATAACACCTAAAACTTCTAAATCATGTGATATGAATCAGATATAAGTCTTACATATCAATTTCTCATTCTCAAATAAAACAAATCAGCATATTGGAGATATGCTTAAATCAACACATCGTGACAAGATCAACTTCACTCATAACTTAAGTATCACAAGCTATTGTAGAATCCAACATGAAGAGTGAACACATTCCATTAATAAAGAGAAAGAAAGAAACAAAAAAAAAAGGAAAAGAAAAGAGATCTAGGGGAAGAAGAAGGAGAAGGAGGAAGAATGGGAAGAAGGAATAGAAAAGGAAATAAAAGAAAAAATAAGAGGAGTAAGGGGGAAGAAGAACACATACATGTTGTAGAGTAGAGGGTTTCGGCCTCTTGGTTCGGTCCGAAAAAAGGAGAGAGGCGGAGGCAGGGGGGTCTTCCGCTCATGCTTCTGCAAATTAGCTGGAGATGGGAGTGTGGGGATTGGGGTGTTCAGCCCTCTCGAGAGACGAAGAGGGAGAGAGGGAGCTCCGACATGGAGCTGGTTCAAGCAGAAGGGAGACGGGGCAGAGAGGGGTCTCGCAAAAAAAATGAGATTCAGGGGGAGCAGGGGCTACGGCTGGGATGTCCAGGGATTTCGAACCAAAGAACCCAAAAAAAAATCGCTGAGAGAGCCGGGAAAGGCAAGATTTGAATGCTCGTCAATGCCGAAGAAGGATTTGGAAATAATTTCAAATGCATTAAAAAAAGATTAAGCTTTAATTAGGATTAAATTGAGCTAAAATCATATTCAAATTAGATCTGGTTCGGCTCGGTTCGACTCGACTCGACCAAACTAATAAAATCAAACCTAAATTGACATTGATTCTAGTCGAATCGACCTTGACGAGGCTGGCAAGCATTGCTCGAGTACAATTAAACTTCGTCGAATCTAATTTGACTCAATTCGAGTCAACTCAAGCTCAAACTGGACTCGATGAGATCTAATTAAGTCAATTGAATGTGCTCGAGGGTAAACTGGTGAAAATTAAGGTCAACAGTCCAAACAATAAATAACTAAACATGTTCAAAAACACATAAATACATATGTCTACATTAATAAAATAAATAATATCTACTCTGATTCAGTTTCCTCCTCAACTGATGCTGTACTCCTCCCACTACTCATTTGCTCTGTCATCTTTCATATTTTCTCTAACATTTGATCTTGCTGCATATGTATATACTGTTGCATCTCCAGCTGTTGCTTCTGTATCTACATCTACTGTTGCATTTGCATCTACCAATCAGCTTTTTCTTTCCTTACCTATTCTAGCACGGCTGTAAGAGAAGCTATCTATTGGGTATATAAAGACTCCTGGGTACTAGCTGAAAAACTGGAGCCACCAGATGTCTGCCCCTCATATGTATAGATTTGCGAACCTAAACCGTATACTCTGTTGTTGTATTCCTCCTACCACTTGTGACCAAGTATGGTAGTCAGAATATTCTACTGATCCACCAAAAGAATCTTCACCTGCTGCAGCTTGGCTCTCTCGAAGCTGTGTGTACTCCTCTTATGACAGTTAATAAAAATTTAAGCAATTTATACATAACATCACAAAAATTAAACTTATATACGTATATAGGCTTTCCTCGCATGCTCGTCAACCTATTGCTAGTCCTTCTGTAGCTTGTGGGTATGACTATGCAATTCAATAGGATTCAGTTCTCTACCCAGCACCTCTTTTTGTAATAGACATATATTAATTTTCTTATTAAAGTAAATTATTAAAAGAATTTAAAATTCCTTACCAAATATTTTTTGTGCTCAGTATGTGGAATAGAATCCCCAGTATGAAGGGAACTACCCAAGCCCCCAATATCAGAAGCTCTATTATGTCTATTTTGATCCCTCATCCTGCTATAGTCTGGGCTAACCCAAGCACTGTTCAACTCTGCCCATACACTCTCACCAATCCAGACTGGTCGCTCGCCTGACTTTCTAATGTCTGTAAATATGTCTCGCATGGGAGTCGAGCCACGCTTCTCAAAATTCTTTCTGATTTTATCATTATGTTGTGGCAGACAATAAAAATCTTTCTACATTTAAAAATACATAATAAAGAATATATATTTTTGTTAGCTTATGTAAATAAGATATAATATATAATATATTTATATAATAACTAATCTCAAACTCTTTAAACCACATATCCCGTACTTCTTTTGAGACTTTCTTTCAAGAAATATAAGGAGCATCATATCTGCTTTGTATTATGTCTCATATTTTATGTGTTGGCTACTTTAACGGATGAAACATGAAAAAAATATGTTAGTTGTCAAAAAAAAAATTTAATTTTATTTGCATGTCTGAAATAAAATTATTACATATGTGTCACCATTAGGTTTAATCAACATGCGACCTTCTGTCGCCTGCTCTGTTGCAGCTGGGGTAGAAGGTCCACCTATAGCGGGCTGAGGTGGTGCTGTAATGGGTTGAGGTGGTGGTGGGACATATGGTGGATATGGATATGGATATGTAGGAGGGCCATCATGAGAAGGTGGGGGTGGGTAGTAGGGGTAGAAAGGAGTACTCTATGTGACGTCTGACGAAGGAAAGCGTGGGTCTGGTGAGTAGAACTATGAGCTACTGGCTGCAGGAGTAGGTAAAGGTGGGCTAGGTTGACTCTGGGTAGTAGGCTGAGACGAAGAGGTACCCTCAGTACATACATGCCAATTGGATGACCCAACAGTAACCTTTCCTTTTTGTGCTAGTAGTATTCCCAATAACTCCCCTTGGTTTGGTCCACATCATTAGCAAGATCTTTTATGTTTGACATAAACTCTTCTTGATGTGCTAGTAGTATTCCTAATAACTCTCCTTGGTTTGGTCTTTATAACTACGAGCCAATCTTATTTGCCTTGTACTCTACTTGGATAGTTAGTAAAATAAACTTGGCTTGCCTGACTAGTAATGATGAATGGGTCAAACTTTGAATATTTCCTACCCCGCTTAACTTCTGTTATACCTTAAAGTGGATGTATTCTTGTACCTTTATTTTATACTAGATCAAATCACTCACAATTGAATAGATACACATTGTTCTCATGACCATGATATTCCAACTATAATATTTCATGTAATACCTCGTAGTACTCAGAATCATCACCTTTATGGATATTCCCTCTTACATATACACCAAAAATCTCTTTTTTCCTATCTTCACACTAAAATTTTGTTTGGAATTTGTAATAATTAACTAAAAAAGTAATTATCAACAACAATTGAGTGTGCACCTAGTTAGTAGGTAAAAAGTATGTCATTAGCATACTTATTAACTAATTAAAGACATTAATTGAAATGAATAGTCGAAATATGTACCGTATTTTTAAATCAAATAGGAAATTCTATTTCCACTATCTTTTGGACTTCTACTTATTCTGTTGTATTCAAACCATCAACGAAACTCCAGTAAATATTAAGATTTAGATTGAATTTATAACTAACAAATTTATGAGTAATCTTATTCATACTTACTTAAGATATGACTCAACTTCATCATAGTTAAGCAAGACATACAATGTGGCAACTCGCATCTCCTTATTAGTCAAATAGCACATGATGCTAGCGCCTGAGGGTTTACCACTTTTATTGAATACAGATAAATTTGAGGATTGACCCACATTTTTAGGTGCAGTGCTTTGACTTGATTGTAATGCTATTTTAAAGTAATACGAGCAAAACTGGGTTATCTCGTACATTAAATATGCTTCGTATATTGAGCCTTCAAGATGTATTTTATTTTTAGCAGTCTTCTTAAGTTTATTTAAATACCTCTCAAAAGGATACATCCACTGATACTGAACATGTCCACCGACTCTAACTTCATATGGTAAATCAGATGCTCCATAGAGTCAAAGAAAGCTGGAGGAAATATCCTCTCAAGTTTACACAGAATAAAAGAGATATACTGCTCCATAAAAATCAGATGCTCTACATTTAGTTTTGAAGAGCATAAATCTTTGAAGAAGATACTAAGCTCGATCAAAGGCTTTAAAATTTGATCCAGCATATAACTAAAGTCAGTTGGTAGTAGACATTGCATAAAGATATGATAATCATGAATCTTCATACCAAATAATCTCCCAATCCTTATGTCAACACATCTGTTTAGATTTGAAAAATATCCATCAGGTACCTATAGAGTCTTCACCCATTCACAAACAGCTCGCCTCTGCTCTAAAGTCAAGGTGAAATGAGCTTTTGGTTTGAAAAATTTTCCATTTCCATCATCCCTCAATTCAAATAATTTCCTCATACAGATCTCTTTTAAGTCCATCATTACTTTTATATTATCTTTAAATTTATCTTTGATGTTCATGATTGTATTGAATATATTATCAAAGATATTTTTCTCTATATGCATCACGTCTAAGTTATTTCTGATCAAGTTTTTCCTCTAATATGGCAATGACCAAAAAATACTTTTCTTTATCCAATTGTGGTTGACACCATACCTTGACAATTTGTAATCAACTAATATTAGAGTATCCACTATTGTGGGCATGTACCTTACTCGTTCAAATATTTTTTGACTAGTTAATCTAGGAGGAGGTGGCGATATAACCATTTTATTTTTGACAAAAGCATCCTTATTTCACCTGAAAGAATGACCTATAGGTAATAACATGCGATGACAATCGAACCAAGTGTTCTTCCCTCAGAGCTTTAAAGTGAACGACTTTGTATATTTCATACAATATGGATAAGCTAATTTTTCAAAAGTGTTACAACCTGAGAGCATATCATATATGGGAAAGTCACCAATTGTCCAAAGTAATATTATCCTCATAATGAAGTTTTGTTTGGTTGAGATACCATATGTACTTATTCTCTCTTCCCATAATAAATTTAAATCATTAATTAACGATTGTAAGAATACATCGATCTTTATTTTTGGATTATATGGCCCTAGAATGATAAGCGTTAAAAATATATAAGGAGTTGTCATGCACAACTCTGGGAGAAGATTGTATGGTGTGAGTATCACAGGCCAACATGAGTAAGGTGAAGCTAACTAACTAAATGGAGTGAAACCATCTGCGCATAAACCTAATCTTACATTTCTTAATTCTGAGGCGAAGGTGGGATGTGTACGATCAAAGTATTTCCAAGCATCTGCTTTTGACGGATATGTAATAAAATCTTCTTATGAGATATGTTCTTTATGCTATCTCATATGTGCAGCAGATCTCATAGATGCATATAACTGTTGTAGTCTAGGAATTATGGGTAAGTAAAATAATCTACTGGCTGGTACTTCCTTCAGCTTTTTTTTCGTGATAAATTTTAGTTTAAATCTTGGTGCATTGCAGTAATGGCATGTAATCTCTAATTGATCATCTTTATAGAATAACATGCATCTATTAACACAATAATCTATCTTTGTGTATGTCAAATCAAGCATGGAAACTAACTTCTTAGTCTGATATAAATCTGTAGGAATTATGTTATCTGTTGGATTGGTTTCTTTGAGCAGTCCAATGAATTGATTAAAATTTTCATGGTGGATATTATATTCTACCTTGATGCTTAACATCTTAACAGTAATGGATAACTCTGAGTGAGTGGAGCACCCCTTTCATATTGGTTGTTGGGAAGCATACAACAAATCATAAAAATTTTATGCTTCTTTATTAGATGACTCTTCGGTATATTATTCAAATTATGCTCCACTTGCATCATGAATTAAGTCCTCAAGATTAGATCAGATATTTTCTTCCTCATCTATATTATCACTTATCGATGGGCTGCATCGAGAATCGAAATGTAGCTCATACTCACCATGAGAAGTCTAATACTAATATTCTGGCATGAAGCCTCAATGATATAGATCAACAGTTACATCATTTGGGCTTAAGTGCACTTAATTTTTATGTTTAGAATATGGGCAATGAAACTTTCATCTGAGATAAAGCTGGGCAGTTGAGAAGCTATCTGAATGAAAATATTCACCCCTCTAATGAACTCATCCATTAATGTCTTTCATCCTTACGCCAATCGATTATACATCCAACTTCTTTGAGTTCTGATATCCATAATATAACCTACATATAATATGGATATATTAGATAATATTATAACATTTATTGAAGAAAAATATAAAGATTCTTAGCCTGCTCGGAAGGCTGCCATTTTAAGTGACCAAACCATCTAAGGCGACTCTCTCTAATTTTATCTTCCACTGGAGCTACTCCAACCTTCTCACATATATGTTATTTTCATATCCTGTCTATAATCAAGTATGCCTAATGCATTCCTCTACGTCCACACAACAACGCTTAATGCATTCTTCTATTTCCACCATCCAACTTGAATTCTATAAATAATATCCCCATCTATTTCACCATAAATAGATTAATGATATAAAAATGTGTACTTTTATTAATGACTTCATCGCACAAAGTCACAATCCCTCAAACAAGTTTACCTTCAACTCCCTCTCTACTATTATCAATTATAAGAACAATATCATCAGCAAAAAGCATACACTAAGGTACAATATTCTCTTGCAAATATCTAGTGAGAACATCTATAACTAAAATAAATTAAAAGCATGAATACACAAAGATACATTCTCTTACAAATGTCTAGTGAGAACATCCATTACAAAAGCAAAATCATACACTAAGCGGCTGTTTGGATGCAGAATTTAGGCCATATTTAAGCCAAACTTGTAGTGTGAGACTTAAAAGCTATCACAATTAGTATGAAATTGAATCAAGTAACACCAAGATATATTTTCTTACAAATGTCTAGTGAGAACATCCATAACTAAAACAAATTAAAAGCATACAAAGATACATTCTCTTATAAATCTCATAGTAAATCAAAGCCGCGGTTGACGAAAAATTACCTCTTGTCATGGTAAATCCAGGATTTATGAAATCCATTGGTTCGGCAGATTTACAGGATTTGGCTGAAGAAGCGTGCAAAAGGGAGAAAGTTACCTTCACAGCAAGCAAGCTCCCGTTGTTGCTTCCAATCAAAAAATGTCGTAACTTCCGCTCCAACAGGAAGGGAACGTCGTCGAATAAGCGAACTTGAACAGCGATGAAAGGGAGAAAGTTACATTCATAATAAGCGAGCTCCTGTTGTTGCTTCCAATCAAAAAATGTCGTAACTTTCGCTCCAACAAGAAGGGAACATCGTTGAAGGAGCGAACTTGAAAAGCAATGAAGCAAAACCTTAGACGCGAAAAAAAATGAGAAGTCAGACGACAGATCAACTAAAATAGGATAATTTCTGGTGTAGTTTCCGACGAATTAGCCGTCGGTTAACTTACCGGTGGATATTACGTCGGTATTATTTCATCGAGTTTAAGTAAGCCGGCACAATATGCACTGGTTATTCTGCCGATAATTACCGCCAAAATATGTGCCATAATATTTAAAATACCGATGAAAAATTGGCAGAATTTGCGTCGGTGTTTCAACGGTGGTCATTGCGCTAGAAATTCCACTGTAAAACTACTAGCGAATATTCTGCCGGTTATTCCGCTGCAGTTTTTGGCATATATTTATCCATCGGAAACTCCTACGGTAATGATAAATTTTCATGTAGTGTCTTTCGTTCTTTATTTAATGTACATAGTAGCCATGTGTATAATTAACACCTAATGCGATGTATATCCTTGATGGAGGAATACAAGAGCAATCAGGAAGATTGAATAAAATATGGCATGTTTGGACATATGTTGTTTGAATATTCTAGATTATAAAGGAGATATTATAACTGTAGAAGGTCAGCATATATCATTTTCACTCCTAAAAGCTTGACAGAGATCTAGAGATGTATATGCTCTAAATCACATCTACAATTAAAAGTCTCATTAGAAAAAATATGATATTTTGCATTCATCAATCTAAAATAATTTATTAAATATTATATCAAATATTCTACTTTTTTTATATAGTGATAAAAACTTTAAAAATATCATTTTTATTTCAATTGGATAACTTATGCATTTAGAGTAAGAAGTTTTTTTAATGCAAGTAAGCATAACGCTTTCTTGTGGATTTGACACTCTACTTCATCACTTTATTACTTGATTCGGCATGTATACTTAAATATATTTAAGTGGGCTTCTATTATTGACATATCAAAGAAAATCTAAGTATTACTTAGCATTGACATAACAAGCATTTATTACGTAGTTTGTAATAAAGCCTTGCTTGCCTACACGCACAAGTCCACCCCATCACTAGTCATTTTGTTTTCTAAACAAAATAGTGAGTGAGTGTCAAAGAGTGTGTAGAGAGGGAGTGCTTAAGGAAGATTGATCTGAAGTGCAAAAAGTGTTTGTATTGCATTGTAAAAGCACTTCCGGGTGACATCCTATACAACTCTTCTTTGTATTTTGTTTTGATTGTATCAATGAATATTGTTTTGTGTATTTTTCATTCTATGATTGGCTAAATTCTTCATTCTGGACTTATGGTATGTGATGTAAAGCATGATTTACCAATCTAGACTCTAGTTCTTTCCATGTTTAACGTTGTTTTTAATTGCTCCCATTTGTAATTCAATTATTGCATCAGCCGTATTCTAACTTAATATCTAGTGTGACTTATTACCTCGATGAAGGAAGAAAGGAACAATTAGGAGAATTGAAATATAATACTATCATGCCTAGACATAGGGTTGCTAAGATTTTTGATTCTAAGGAGATATAATAACTGTAGTAAAGTAAAATTTTACTTTAAACTCTTACCGGCTCGATAGAGATCTAAGAGTGCATAGGCTCTGATTCACAATATACTGTATGAGAGTCAACTTAGGTAAACATGTCTTTCATCAACATCATAGATTCAGAACATATTTATTTACTGAATTTTCACTTTCAACAATTGTAATAGGAACTTTAGAAAACTTCTTCGTGATTCGGTTTGGTAGGACAAATATAGTGATTTGAGTATACCATACTAGGGTAATTCTAAGATAGTTCAGTTTCTCGTGGGATCGACACTCTACTCTCTTATTACTTAAATGGCATATATACTTGCGTATGAATTAGTCTTGCTTAATTCAAAACTAATCTATTTTTATTGCAAGCTTACTATAAAAGGCTTTCAAGGCACTAGCAAAGATTATTGCATAATATGTGTGCAATTTTATCTAGATAGACATTATGTATTGGCTTGATCTTATTATAACAATCCTTACTAATAATACACCACAATTCTCAAATAAAAATCTAGGAATTTTGCTAAAGCTAAGCAATTCAGCTAAAATTTACCTTAGTCTATCTTCCTAAGATAAATAAGCAAGTTAAAGTGGTGAATAAACTAATAGTAAATTTACTAAGAAAGAAAGTTGAAGGCATAAAACGCAAATGAGTTGAGTCATTATTCTCAATATTATAAGTCCTAAAGATGATTATCAACAACAATTGAGTAGATGCTCTTTGCACTTTCACATGGGAGCTAAGCGATGTTGCATATCAAGTGAAACTTGCTAAAGGGTAGTCGCCACTTTAAATATTGAATGAGGAGAATTATATGAATGGAAGAGTATCAATGTAGAAGGTATGAAGATGATTCTCATCATCTTGAAGAACTATGAATTCAATATTGAAGAAGATAGACAATTAGCATTAGCACAGTTGGCTTTCCAAAATTTTAAGACATTATTAAGGAAAATGAATATTTGATATTTTATGAAGTTAAGTTTTTGTACATTATAAGAGAAAGATTCTTTGGAATTTTTATCTTATCAAAAATCTTTTAAACTTACAAATGTAAAATTTATTTTTAGAAGCGTGTTGTCAGACTCATCACATTATCAAATTCGCCACATTATTGAATTCACACTTTATTATATTTTCTATGTTATTGTACTTATCTTATTAAAGATTTCTACAATATTCAAGCATTATATCTTATTCTCTCAATATATTTATTTGAACACAAGTTAAGCCCTATAACTTGACTCCCTAATATGTAGCCTTCATATGTTCTATAAGAATCACTTGAAAATGACAGAGGGATGTTTAATTTATAGTTCTGGAGTTGGTGGTGAGGTCACAAAGGATTTTATGCTAAAAGTGGAGGCAATTCAAAAACATAAATCCTTTCTCATTCCAACAATTGATCAAAAATAATCATTATGCCAAATAATTACACACACAAAGGGAGGGATATGTTGACCTCATTTTTGTATGAGGTCATTAACACCCAACCTAGACTCCAGGTTAATCCAGACCTTAGGATCAAATATGATCTTAGATCAATCTAGCTCCTTGACCAATCTAAACTCTAGGATTTCCCTAGATTTCAAATCCTAGGATTCTTATAGACTCCAGACCTTAGGACTCCTAGACTTTAGGATTTTTCTAAAATTCAAACCTTATAATCTACTCAGGTCCAAGATCTACCTAGATCTATGATCAATCTAGACCATTCCAAATTTTAAATCAATCTATTCAAGACCCAAATCAATCTGGATCTCAAACCCATTCAAACCCTAAACCAATCATGACCCTTGAATAACATAGATTCAGTTAACTCAACCTTTAATCTGACTCTAATCCAATCCAGTCATCTATAATTATTCAAAAGGATAAGGATGATTTGGAGAATTCAAATTCAAGCAACCAAACCCAAAGTCCAGTTCAAATACAGAAATTCAGACCCAAATCCAAGGCCAAAAGTCTGAGTCATGAAAGCCTTTTCAAGTAAATTTTCGAACACTTAAAAACCCAGTCCAATGACCTCTGATTCAGAGTCTGTCAGTTGCATACTAATGGGACATGTCTCTAGAGGCAACCCTCCAAATTTGAACTCATTCTGAGGTCTCTAACCCCAAAAATTGAATTAATTTTTAAAGGCTATAAAACCTTCAAATATTTACGGCCTATGCCACTGGACCTATCACCCAGTGGATTTTGACCTTAGAGCTTTCTCCAAAGCCTCCAATCACTTCCAAACCCTTAATTATCACTCATTGAACATTAAACTATATTTTGTTGGACTCATTTTAACCTCCAGTTGACTGGAGTCTAAAATGACCAAAATACCCATATGGGATGTGAATAGTCACTTTGGACCAAATGAGCTCCAAATCAAATGTAACCACTTAAATATCAAATCAAATTTTTTGAACCCAAAACCAGATCTTGGGTCAACCTAGTTGACCAAGTCAACCTAGGTTGACCTAAAGTCCCATTAAGGGCCCAAACAGGTCATTTTGACCAAATGACCTCCCCAGATCTTGAGACCACCTCCATTGGTCTCCAAATATAATTTCAAATCTGTTAAGCCCATTCCCAGACCCTGGACCCACCTAGTTGACCAAGTCAACCAAGGTCGACCCAATAACCCGTAAGTGTTTTAATGGGTTATTCCAACCCATTTGATCAAATCAAACACTACAAACTCCCAAACCTATTTCAAGAGATAATTCAAGCATGTTCAAATCTATTTAAAGCCAAATCATCCTTGATTTGACTTGGGCAAAATATCCAACTCATTCAAACTATTTCTCTAATCTAACCCATATAACCATTTCAAGCCATTTCTATTCTATCAAACCTCAAGTCTACTTCAAATTATGGCTCAAAAATTTCCAAGGCTGCTTTGAGTTAAGCTCTAGTTAATTTGACTAAGTCAATTCAACTAAGCTTGATTTAACCCTTTCAAACCTCCTTCCAAATATTTAAGATCCAAGCTTTAATTATCAAACCCTCTCCAACCTTTTTGTTTTTAACCAATTCTTGAAATCATTTGATTGCCACCTCAACTACCCAAGTCAAGTTGACTTGGTCGACTCAAGCAAGAATGGTCAAACTCTTTAAAACCCTTTCTAACCCATCTAAACCCCAACCCTTAAGCATCAAACCCCTCTAACTTTCTATTCCAGCACCCAATGCATTCCCCATATGCCACCTAGGCAGTCAAAGTTGGTTGTTGACTAGTCAACTAGTCAACAAAGCTTTAAAACTCCTTTAAATGATTAAATCCCTCTCAAAACTAATTTATTTTTCTATCAAATCATTCCAGCAGCCTTAAGCAGGCTCTAAAACCTTCTTAGGGTTATTCTCAACCCTTAGATCAGGATCAAATAGCCCACATTACTCCCACATGCTCACAAGGTGATAAAACACCCTTTACACATAGGATGTCCTTCCCTTGTCCTTGGCCACTGCTCCTAACTACCCTAGGCCAGGTGTTAAGCATCTGGAGTGAGGCCAAAGCCATCTTAGCAGTCCAAATTATCTGAGGAGGTTTGAATAAAACAAAAGGCCCATTTGAAGGAGAATGGAAACCCGATCACTCTCTTTCCATTCTCAACTCCTCAAGCTTGGCCTCCAGTTTCCTTGAGCTCCCCAGATATCTCCAAACACTTCCCAACCAAAAGCCCGCCGTTAAAAGCTCGCCGGCGACGATCTCTCAGCCATACTAGCACTCATTCTGTCCAACTCAAATCCCAGGCGATAGAAGGATTATCAGCTCATGAAGTCTTCTAGGAGATTATACGTGGACAAACAACAAGCTCAACCATCCCTTAAACGGTTTAAACTATCCCATATCAAGGTAAAAATCTTCAACCCTGGCTTAGGGCACTCGTAGTTAAATAATGTTATGAAAAGCACGTTTTAAACCGTCAAATGAATTCCACATTATTTCTGTTCACGTTCTTAATATATATTTAAAATTTTAAGCAAATCCATCAAGTCATTTTTGAGAACGAGGCATTTATTGCTTTAGGGCTTCAGTTCTGCTTTAGACTCAGGTGTACAAAATTTTGACCGTTGATCTTGTGATCAACGATCAGGATTTTGCTGTTCCACGATTCAGGGCAACTGCACGAGGCTTCTGGTTATCTAGATCTCCCGTCTGGCAGCATCAGAGCTGCCCATTTTAAAACCACGCGGAATCAACTGATGGGATCTTCATCCGACGTGGATAAGTAAATCGCGGTGAGCAGTATTGATTACCCAATGATTGCTAGCGGCGCAATCATTGTGCCGCCGTGTAATCATTGCCCATAGTTTTAAACCCGCAAATCCCTGGTTGACTCGTGGCCCTCCACCGTCGGTGGCGCCGCCGATTCCGTTTAATTGGTTTATTTTTTTTATTATTACAGAAAAATTCTAAAATTAATTAAAAAAATAGTTAAAAATTCAAAAAAAAAAATATTTTATATCAAAGATTCAAGAATTTTAAAATCTTCATTTTAAAATTAAAAAATATATATATTTATATTTTAAAATATATTATTTATATTTAAAATAATTCTAAATTCTTTTTATATATATATAATTAAATATCATTTTAAATATTTTTTAGAAAATATTAATAAAGAATGTATATATTTAAAAAAATAAATAAATAAATAAATAGTTGAATATATGTATATATATATACATATACATGATTATATTTTTAAATAATTTAATTTGAAATTGAAATTAATCTAATGAATATTAATTAATTTTAATTAGTTATTTTCTTTAATAATTAATTAAATAGTTAATTTAACTTAAATGTTTCTAAAAAAATAATTAATTAAAATCAGAGAATTAATTTTAATATTTAATTTTGAATTAAGTTAATTTGAGAAATATTTATATTTTAATCTTTTTTTGATTAATTAAATATTTAATCATTTAACTAATATTTAATTAAAGCTAAATTAAAATAATTTTGAAATTTTAAATAATTTTATTTTTGATAATTTAAAATTTCAAAAAGTAATTAGTATTTAATTTAATTTAATTTGATAATTATTTTGATTATTAATTGATTTTAAATCAATTTTAAATGTCTTAATTAATTTAAGATTTCAAAGATTCATAATAGATTCAAATTAATTCATTAAAATATAAATAATATATCAAAATTTTTGAAATTTCAAATACTTTAATTTAAAATTAATTTTAAAATTCTAAATTTTTATTAATTTTAAATAATTTAAATTATTTAAATGACTTAATATTTATTTATATTTAATTAAATATTATATTAATTATTTAAAAAAAATTAAAGATTATTTTCAAATTACTTTGAAAATCAGACGATCTTTCATTTAGGTATCATATATATATATAGGTTTATGTGTATGTTATATATAATTTAAATCTTTAGATTGAGAGATCCACTTTGAAACTTTAAACATAGATTGAGCATGTTTGAATAGAAATTATGTGGGAGCATTAGTGAATGGTTATGTTTTAATCATTCACTAATCAAATTATTTATTATAATTAATTAGATGTTAATTATTGCATGCCTAAGGTACACACACCACTTAGCTTTAAGGTTCTCCTAGATTTAGGAATTGATTGTGTTTATATGTGTACATCTTGCTCATGTATGTTCAAGGGTTAGGAGAACTTTGATTTGAACCCATCAAACTTAGAGACATATTAAGGACAATAATTAAGGATCTTGATTAGAGAACTTAGAAAAAATTCTAATAATTAGGGTACATATCATTTTGATTTAAAATTTGAACCATTTAAATATAGTGACATTCTCAGCCTTTAAAAAAAATTTCACTTATTTTTGAAGTCATTAAGCCCTCTAATTAATTTAATCAAAATTAAATCTTAATTAAGCTTTAAAACCTTTTAAAAATTTTAATAAATCAATATTAAACCCAAAAATTACATATGATACCTCTAATTGACCAAAATTTAACCCTTAATTAATGAAAAATAAAAACCCCATTGACTGGATATTAAATTTGAGCTTAATTTAATTTTAATTGAAATTCAATATTTAATTAAATTAATTAATTAAAAATAATTAAAATTTTCAAAAAATTCTTAAACATTTGATAATCGTTCCTTGGATCATTTTTTATCTTTGGAGGTGATTTCAAGAAGTTTAGAATCAGTTTGGATTCAAATCATCAAAAGTCTTCTAATTAAACTAATTAAATAATTCAAATAATCCACCAAGTTTTGAAAATTTATAACTAATTCAAATAAACTCCAAATCAGTCAAACTCAAAGGAATTCAATTTCAATTAAGGTCTAATATTTATCAAAAATATTAAATTTTTAGAAATCAATCAAATGTAAAAAAGTTAACTTTTGGTCAAACCTAAGTCAAAATCAAATCAAAACTTCAAACATTCACAATAAAATATAAAAAAATTCAAATCCAACATACTTACAGTCTAACTGATCATATTAAAGTCTAATATTTTAATAAAATAATTACTTTCTAGAAATCACTTTTAATCAAAATATCAACTTTTGACCCCTTTAATTAAATATATTAAATAATTCAAATAATTCTAAAAAATAAGTAATTAATTTTAAAATCCAGGAAACATTAATTTAACCTTAAAATAAGCAATCAACTAGCATTAATCTAAAATTATCAACTTTTAAACCTTAATCAAATCAAAATACTAAACTATATCGATTACCACTAGGTAACCCAAGCCTACGAGGCTATTAAATTAGCCCCAATGAAGGTGAGATAAACTTCAAGACCTCGATGAGCAATAAAGGTGGTAGTCATATTTAAAATATACTTGAAAAATTAATTTTAAGCCATTAATATTTAAACTCAAACTTAAATCCCTTAAGCCTTTCAACCAACTAGAACATCAAGCAACTTCAATCAATTGCCCTATATAGGACATATAAAGGCCACACAGCCTCCTACACACACTTTAGATGGTTTGCTAGGACAACCAACTCTAGTCTTAGGCTAGGTATATGTTTACTTTTCTACTGTGTGCCAGGTTTTTAAACTTTTACTATATGCTGTTTGCTAGTAGTAGAATTGATTAATTATTTATTTACTTACTACATTCTATGTTATGATTGATTGTGTGTTAGATCTACCCTTAGGTTAGGGATGATTTATACTAATTCAATCTTATGCAGGTAGTCATGCTCATACAAGGCATTTAAATTTAAAGGGGGCACAATAAAATTAAGCTTTAAAAATTAACGTTATTTTCTATAAGTGCTTCAGAATGCATAAGTCCCCCTTTAAAATTAAAATAGCATGGCCAAGCGTGGTTGTGTTTTGAGCATTTAAATTTTAAATATATTAACTGCTTAGGATATTTATTAACTGTTGATTATTAGGATAACCCTACAGGATTGGGTCTAGATTTTTAAATTTTGATTAATGTAATTTAATTTGAATGGACTTGATAACACTGCCGTTGCTAGGTCCTAAGTCCTGGATGAGAAAAGTGGAAGGTTGCGTTAGGTAGTCGACAGCCAACATAAAACTTATCGAATAATAATGACATGATTCCTTTAAAAAATTATGTTAATGCTAGGGCGTCTCTTGGAAGCGACATGCTGTATGGCCTGAATATAGCGATAAGTGTGTAAGGGTCGCTGCACCGCTACCTGGGTGCAGTGTTAAATAGGCAAGGGTTCCCACATCAAGGATGGATGTGGGTAAAGAAGCTAGTCCATGAAATTAAAATTAGGATAGAAACTTGGAATATATGTTCCCTTACAGAAAAATTAATAAAATTAATAGATATTATGATTCATATGAAGATAAATATTCTGTGCATTCAGGAAACTAAATGGGTTGGAGAGAAGGCTAAGGAGATTGATAGTTTAGGAATTAAACCTTGGTATTCGGGTAGGAGTCGTACTAGAAATGGTATAGGCATGATTTTAGATAAGAGTTTGAAGGATAATATTATAAATATTAATAGAATTAGAGATAGAATTATAGCTTTAAAGATTGTTATTGATGCTAAGATTGTTAACATTATAAGTACTTATGCTCCTCAAGTGGGTTTGGATATAGATTCAAAATTAAAATTTTGAAATGACTTAGAAGAATTAATACAAAAGATACCTCTTGAAGAAAGAGTTTTTATTGGAGGAGATTTAAATTGATATGTTGGTAGAGAGGTAGATGATTTTAAAAGCATTCATGGTGGCCATGAATTTAGAACGACAAATGAAGGTGGTAAGTCCATATTAGATTTTTATTTAGCTTATAATTTTTTAATTGCTAATACCTTATTTAAGAAAAGGAATAAGCATCTCATTACTTATAAAAATAGATATAATACAACTTAGATTGATTATTTTCTTATAAGAAAATTAGATCATTTAGATTACGAAGATTGTAAAGTTATTCTGAGTGAAAATTTATATACCCAACATCGTTTATTAGTTTTGGACTTGAAGATAATGAGGAAGAAAATAAAAAATAAAGTAAAATGATTTTTTAGGAATAGATGGGGCCATTTAAAGAATATTAACAAAAATATTTTTGAGAGTAAGATTTTAGATCTTAAGATTTTATCTATGCATGAGGATGCTAATGTTATGTGGGAAAAAATGGCTACTAATATTAAGAATATTATAAAAGATGTGCTTGGAGTTTCAAAGAGAAAAGCTCCTAATAGTAAAAATAGTTGATGGTGAAATCCAAATGTGCAAGAAAAGATTAAAAATAAGAAGATTTATTATAAAAATTAGTTTAATTATAAAAATTCTGATAATTGAAAATTATATAAAGAGCCACGTAAGGAATCTAAGAAAGCAATATGCGATGCAAAGAGTTTAGCTTTTAGTGATTTATATAATAGATTAGATACTAAGGAGGGAGAAAGATATATGTATAAGTTAGCCAAACAAAGAGATAAGAGTAGTAAGGATTTAGTTCAAGTGAAGTGTATTAAGGATGAAGATCAAAACATATATTTTTTTGAAGATGATATTCAACAAAGGTGGATGAGATATTTTGCTAAACTTTTTTATGAAGAATGTGAAAATAAAATTGACTGTAGTAACCTTAGCACCCTAAATAAAAATAAAGATTTCTATTTTATTGGCGTATTAGTAAAACTAAAGTTATAGAGGCTTTAAAAAAATGAAGGGTGGAAAAGCTGTTGGACTTGATGATATTCCAATAGAGGTGTGGAAATGCTTAGGAGATGAAGAAATTTCTTGGCTTACTAAACTTTTTAATACTATTTTGAAGACTAAAAAGATGCCAGATGAGTGAAAAATGAGTGTGTTAATCCCTATTTTTAATAATAAAGATGATGCACAAGATTGTGCAAATTATAGAGGAATTAAGTTAATGTGTCATACTTTAAAACTATGGGAACAAGTTATGGAGCATATGTTGCGCGCGTGATTTAGCCTGGAACTCGATCGGAGGCTCGTGAGGACACGAATAAACTTTTTCTACTTAAATAAAATTAAAAGATTTAATCTCAGATAGAAACTATAATGCTTTAAGAAGTAAGCCCGGGACCGCTAGGGATTTTTCATATGCATATTTGTTGTATTTTCATTCCTTTTGCTAGGCACCTCCAAGCCTGTGGGTTCTGGCAGACCACTTGGCCTATGAGGGTGCAGTTCTGTCAAGGGGATTTGTGCATTCTTTTAGGATAAAATTTATTTTTAAGCCTGATTTTAAAACTATTTTATTTTGATTTAAATATTTAAGTTAACTAGCATGTATCACATTAGTAATAAACTTAAAAGTGTCTAAATCTTTAATTTGTATTTTAGCTTAAGCATTTCATCCAATATAAGTCAAAGGGGTTAATTAGGAATTTGCTCTAGATGTCGACCCCAACTCCTCAAACCTATCTTAAACAACATCCCTAATCACTCTACATTTAAAGACCGAATTCATGGTTTTAAAGCACTTAAGTGATTTAGCTGGCTCCCCAATCTAGGCTAGGGTAAGTCCAGGTTTGCATTACATTAGCTAGGATCCAGGTCACTGATTTTCAGTACCCATTTTAGACTTAGGTTCTGAGGCAGATTTTCAATCTTAAGACCTCAACCTTCATAAATCTAATTTTCACTTTCTAATAAAATTGATCACTCAAATGTTAAATCTCCTTCCATCAAACTCAAGCCTAACACTTAGGATAGGTTGGGGTGTTTCTGAAGTGATTCAGAATCTCAAAATACCTCCTACCATTCTTTCTTTGACTCTAGAAATAAGTGTTTAACTTTGAACAAATCCTTGTTTAAAATTTCAAACCCTACCTCCTTTGAGATCGAACTTTAAATTCTTAAATAAAATTCATATTGCTATTTTAATCGAGAGTATTCGTAGAAAATTTCTGGTTTCCTACGATATAATTAACTATGAGGGCTTGCGCTCGTAGAAGATTTAGAAACCCAGAACAAATTTCAAAATTAAGCTTTTCAAAACTTCAATTAACTTTCTTTGAGAAATTTAGAAGTCAACGATCATTATCGTCATTTTCAAATGATCGAACAAACGATATCCTCTTTCTTTGGGAAGATATATCGTACTATTATCATAACTTTGATTATGAAATTAATGATCTCTTATCTAGATCATTGTAGTTAAATATTTGATTAAACATCATTTTGATCCTTTGAGATCATATGTTGTTTCTTCTTGAGTTTGACTACGATAATCAGAATAAATTCAAAGTTTTGAAATCTGAACCTATTAGGGAATGATATGTTCACCTTTCGAGGTGATATATCATTCATAATAAGTGTTCGATTTTAAAATAAAAATTCTAAAAATTTAACATTTTCCAAAGAAAATTAAAACTTTTACAAACTATACTTTTTTTTGAATAAAATAGGATAGGGAAGTGGAAGCAACTTCTTGCTTGAATTTTGAAAGGGATGTTGTAACCAACTTGTAACTATCCCTCTTTAATTTGGATGGCCATACAAGAGTGAAAAATGAGTTTTTTTTCTTTTAATTATTGTAAATAAATATTTTTTTTATATTATTTAGTTTAATTTTTTTTTAAAGTTCAAACATCAAATTTTCATAAACCTGAATTTCAAAAGTAAATATATATATATATATATGATATTTAAAATTCTTAAGTTTTACATATCATCACATGTTCAAATTTTAATATATAAAGTCATATATAACCAATTTTAAACATATAAATGACATATATAAATGATGATCCATATAATTGAGTATCTGGTAGTCATCCTCTTTGATCAAGAAGAAAGTATATTTATACATTCATCCTCTCTAATAAAGAAGTATCTCTAGCTCAATTTTATGAATTCGAACAACTCGTTTATTATAAAAGAGTGAAATTTTTATTGAAACATCTATTATAATAAAATGATGAAATGCATGAAAAATTAGATAATAATAAAAAAACTTGATATAAAGAAGTGAAATATAATTTTTAAATATTTTAAGCAACTTCGTAGTTAAAAACATGAATTTTAATTTATTATAATTAAGTGTACTTTATATTAATATTTTTTAAACGAGCAAGCTCATGAGTTAACAAATCGAGTTGGGTTGGCTAAAACTTGGATCATTAGCCATAGAGCTCAATTATCAAGCTGTTCATCAAGTTGAGCCGATGTCCGCTTTCAAGGTGGCTTGATTTAGTTACATCCTACTAATGGGCATGCAACTATAAGTGATCAGGATGACTAAAGATGAGCCCACATTTATAATAAGTTCATATTTTAAGATAATCATTTTGTTTTTATAATTGATCATTTTATTAGAAAGTTAGGACTTGTCATTCCAAAACACTTGTGACTGTCATTGAGGAATTGCTCACAACTTATATGTATGCTATATTTCTATTCACCATTAAGATGATGAACTCTCCCCCTACCTTTACAAATATTTTAACACATAATAATCATAATTCAACCTACAATAAATTTTTTTATAGTTATAGACATAAGCTAATTAGATTGCAAAATCCATCCTCCCCTCAAGAAAGCTCCTATCCTGAGACTAAGGCTTCGTTTGGGACGACTTTCTCAATGCTTCTTAAAGTAGCTTTATAGTACAAAAATTTCAAGATCAATAAATTTTTATACTAAAAAGCTGCTTTAGAAAGCAGGAAGAAAGCCATTCATAATGAAGCCTAAATGAAAAGAAGGTAATTCTTCTAAAAAAATGGTCACATAGTTGGAGAGCAAACTCTTATGATAATAAGCTTTACATTTAATATATTAGAAAATTATTAAGCTTATTTGTTGATATATCTCCTAATTTTGGGTTATTAGCATACAAATTATATCCTAATTCCAATTATGTAGACATCAACTAATTATGCGCCGCTATTAGAAGCATCTATTTTACAAAGGAATGTCACTATATCAAAGTTCATATTCTTCATGTTATGTCCAATAATTATAATTAAATTTTAATCCTCTCTTATATAAACTAATCATCACTAATTAAGTATTATATTAAAAATCTTCTTTTTTTATGTTTGTAGGAGCTGTTACTTGTGTCCAGACATAAGGTGGTTCGACCAAGTATTTTCCTATTTCAGTTGGATTACATCAAGGATAAGCCTTAAGCCCTTATCTTTTCGTTTTAGTCATGGATGTTCTCACTAGACATTTGCAAGAGGTTGTACCCTAGTGTATGCTTTTTGTTGATGATATTCTTCTTGTTGATAAGACTAGAGAGGGAGTTGAAAGTAAACTTGAATTATGGAGGTCAACCTTAGAGTCTAAAGGCTTTCATTTGAGTAGATATAAAACTGAATATATGGAATGTAATTTTAGGAATAATAGTTCTAGTGGGGGGATTGTGAGTTTGGGTGATCAAGTAATTAAGAAGAGTACACGTTTTAGATATATTGGGTATATTGTTCAAAGTGATGGTGAAATAGATGGGGATATTATTAGTAGAATTCAAGTTGGATGGTTGAAGTAGAGGAATGCATCGGGCTTGTTGTGTGATAGAAATGTCCACTTCAAACTTAAGGGAAAATTCTATAATATGGTGGTTAGACCTGCGATGCTTTATGGTACAGAATGTTGGCCATTAAAAGAGAAGCATAATATTAAGTTAAGTGTTGCAAAGATGAGGATGCTCAGGTGGATTAGTGGCTTTACTCTTAGAGACAGGATAAGAAATGAGCATATACGTGAAAAGGTTGGAGTAGCTCCAGTAGAAGATAAGATTAGAGAGAGTCGCCTTAGATGGTTTGGTCACATAAAATGGCGGTATTCCAATGACCCGGTTAGAAAAGTAGATGTATTATATTTGACTTATGTTAAGAAGGGTAGAGGTAGACCTAAAAAGACTTGGTTAGAATATTAGAAATGATATTTTTTTTATTAGATTTCAATGAGAATTTAACTTTTAACGGGGCATAATGAAGGAAAAGCATTCTTGTGGCCAACCCCACATACTGGGATAAAGGCTTGATGTTGTTGTTTGGCACATGACACCTAATTTTACCTTTGTGTGCAATTTTTTTTAAATGCAACTCTAATAAAGATCTTAATGCAACATTTTGATATAATTTATTCTAGAATATTTTGATATAAATTTTTTTTCTAAAAAATTAGATATTTATTTCATTAGTATTTTTTTTTTTATTATGATGAGTTTACAATTTTTTTTATATATTTTATGAGTGAAATTAAGTTTTGATTAATTATTTTTATATTACACTTATTTCAAAATAATTTTAAAGGCTTGGGATCAACTATGATGAACAATTTATCAAGATATCCTGACATACAAAATTGAAAAAAAATATGTAAGTTATCATGATACCTTTTATATGAAGATGAAGCTAATTTTATCTTATCAAATGCTCTTCACCTTGGAGAAATCTTTTTTTTTTTCAAAAAAATAATGCAAAGTAAATAATATAAGTTAACGACTGATTAACAATCACATGTCGAGATTATTGGCCGCTAGCTTATTGCTTGTGATGCTGCAAGCTCGCATGGCTAGGTCAATGGCCCCTATCGGCCTGGCAGGCTACCACCACCTAGTGGCGGAGCCAGGATTTTTTATCTGCGGGGGCACAAATTTCTGATTTTAAAAATACTCTATAGCTTTTTCATTTAAGTTTGAAATTACATTATGGTTTTAAATTTTTTTATTATAGTTATTAATTATAAGATAAATTTTATGATAATAAAAAAACTTATTTTCATGCTCATCTAAATTAATTTCAACACAAATTTATTTAGACTATATATTATCATACTCATCATATTTTGAGCTACTTAATTTAACTTTAAATATTATAATTCTCCTCTGATGTAATTTGTTAGCTTTAATTATATAAATCTCCTATAAATTAGAATTTTAAGTTTTAAAAATAGTAAAAAAAATTGATGAAATTTTTATTTTAAAAAAATAATAATGTGAAGATGAAGAGAGAAAAGTAACATAGTAAAAATAATTTTAAGAGTCTAATAAAAATTGTTAAAAAAATATTAGTGAACTTCAAAATTAGAGAAAAATAAAGTGAAAAATAAATACAAAATATTTAAAATAGTGTCACCCCTCATGGAGGAGAGAGAGAGAGAGAGAGAGAGAGAGAGAGAGAGAGAGATGGAGAGAGGGTGTGCGAGCCAAGGAGCAAGGCACATACCAGCTAAGGAAAAAAGAAAAAAAAACAGCTTTTGTGTATGTGAAAAAAAGGGAAAATTATATGAAAGCAAAAAAAAAATATTTTAGGGGGGGCATGTGCCCTCCTAGGCCCCCCCCTAAATCTGCCTATGCCACCACCAAAAGCGGTATGTAGTGATGAAGGTTTTGTTTGGGATGACTTTCTTACTACTTCTTAATGCAGCTTTCTAGTATAAAAATTAAAATTTTGTTCTAAAAAACAGTCTTAAGAAGCAATAAGAAAGCTATCTCAAACAAAGCCGAATTCAAACTAGCTAAGCCAACTTAGCCTAATCTGAGCAGGGCCTCAAGACCCTAAACCAGCCCGAGTTAGGGTTGTGCAGGGTTTTCTTACTCAAACCCTAATAATTTATACATCCACATACTCGATGCACCGTCTCGCATCTTATGGAAAGGCTGATTCATCATCATTAGAAAAAAAAAATGTTGAAAACCTAATTTTTTATTGATAGATCTTCAATATTAGCTTATGAAGAATTTTGTTAAAAATTTAAAAATCATCAAATAAAGTTTTATATTGAACGGTAAGGACAACCATTGCTTTTATTCTCCTCCTTTATCTTTGCCTTCATTTATTCCTTCTGCTTTATAACAGAACAAAGTTCCCTTAGCCTTAAATCATGCGAACATATTCTATATTATTGAGTTGTCACATTCCACTTGCCTTCTCCACAAATTAAAGCATGGAATAATGTAAGAAATTATTTTAACAATAATAATAAAATAATTATATTTATATATATCATCTAAATTTTAATAAATTAAAAAAATGATATTCTCCTATTTCTATTGATTAAATTCTCATTTAAATATTAAAATTTATGATAAAATCTAATATTTATTTTTTAAAATTTCATCTAATTGTTAATTATTCTTCCTAAATTTTTTTGATATTTATATCAATATATTTTACATATTAAATATATGAAATATATGATGATGATAAACTCCTTACAATATATATATATATATATATATATATATATATATATATATATATGATGTGAAGTTTCATATAGAATTTGAGCCAAATGTGAACTATAAAGTTGCAAACATTTTGTACCATACAATATATAAACAATTAAAACAGTTGGGTGAGAATAAGTTCATGCCTTTTTATTTAGAATGAATTTTTTAAAATTTTTTAATTGAATTGAGATTCATAAAATAGATGAAGTATACATCTAATCGATTAAAATGAAAAAAAATGTTAGAATATCTAGACTTAATTTTGATTAGAATGAATTTAAAAAGTTAATATATGATATTTCTATTATATTTTAATGAATAAAGTTTATATTAGGATATCCTGATACATTTAGCATAATGATGGGGCCAATTATTTGACGATACATTTTGCGTGCCAGGATATTCGTGGTGGTATAGAGAGTATATATGTGTTTAACATTATAATAGTGTACGAAGATCTAGATCTAGCACACACACTGGTATAAAAGATTTGCAACGGACATTGGAGTGTTTATGTGGAATGTCTAAAAAAAATCGTGTAGGATCAAACTTAGGTGATGGTAATCAGATGATAGTTGTTGGAGTATTATAGTTATGTAGCAGTGGTCAGAGAATTATAGGAGGATCGAGCTCATGCAATAATGACTGGGAGACTACAATTGGGTCATGATGTTCAGAGGATCATAGCCAGACAATGATGGTTCGAGGATCGAAGTTAGGCAATAGTGGCTGAGGAGAGATACCCTTGAAGGATTTAGTTGGGACATAATGGTTAGAGGACCATTGTAGGGGCAATGGTGGTTGGAAGATTATAGCCAAGGAGGGTAAACAAAGAACCATAGTTAGGTGAAGACAGTTGGAAGACTGTAGTTAGACGATGATGGTAGTTGGAAGATTGAAGTTGGGTGATGGTGGTTGGAGAACCGTAGTCAAGCGATAGTGGTGATCAGAGGACCATAGTCAAGCAATGATAATTAGATGATAGTAGTCAGACGATGGTGGTCAAATGATTGTAGTCGAGCACTGGTGGTTGGAAAACCATAATTAGGTGATAATGGCTTAACAAAGATGATCGAGCGATGTTGATCAGATGACTATGGTTTGATGATGGAGGTTGAGCGGAAATGGCTAAACAATGATAGGCGATGAAGTCAACATGTCGGGCAACAATGGTATGCCGTTGACAATAGTGATGGTCTAATGATGGTGGTCAGAAGATGATCAAGGGTGGTTCGAAGATGATAATTGGGCGGACGACAACAATTGAGCAGTGGTCTAGTGGAGCTCTGGGATTCTTCAAGCCTCTAAACTCTCTTGAATTTAATAAAAGTCCCCTCATATAAAGAGTGGGTCTATTTATAACTAGTGAAATCGAATGCTATGTAAATATATCTAAAATCTAGAATACTCCTTCAAACAAGCCATATTGATTCACTTGATCATATACTATTCTTTATTATTTAAGTACCTTAATAATATTAAAATTATGTAATTTTTGGCTCATTGGATTCCTCTCGTTGAGAAGCTTGATTTAACTCAAACAAACAATATTGAAGATCATTTGGTCCTCAAATTAATATTCTAGGTGATTGATCTAGGTTTGTTTGAACCCAATGTGTTCATTTCATCAAAATATCCAACTTGACTATAAATTTGTTGAAATCAGATATCAGATGACCCTAAATTAACTTGATTATGAAAGTTTTTAATTTAAGTATGTATCAAGATTCATGGCCAATGAAGTTGATTTTTGATGACCTGTCAATACATCTAAACTATTAGATACAAAAATATAATCATTAAAAAAAATGAAGGTGTAATAATTTGGCTCTTTTCACCACTATTAAATCAGGCTGTCGCGGATGCTCACCCAATGCAACTATCGAACGGGACGAGGAATCGCAGAAGGAAGCTACGAGGAGTAGAATGAGAGAATGAGTCGATTAGGGCAAGGATAAGGTAAATAGTCCTTTAGTCACTATGAAAACCGCTGTCTATACCAACCTATAGCACCGATTTACAAACCGCCGCTAATAACTGCTGCAAAAACCCCATATTTTTGATAGTGATTACCTGATAATTTATGTAATAGTTTGGATATATTTGTCTAATAGTTTAGTTAAATTACCTAAAATTTAGTTTACTCGTAATCAATAAAATAAATATCATAAAAAAAGAACTAATTTTAACCAAATTTAATATTTCACTTGTCTCAAATTCACACCTCTAAAAAATAAAAACCAAGGGTCTATAAATATATCAAACGCCACCCCCATTGATCACAAGCTTACTGCCTTCAACCTCTAAAAAGAAAGCTGCAAGTCGATTATATATTGCTCTGTTCAACAGAGCGACCGCTTGACAGTCCGCTCTGAAGCCACAATGTCTCCAAGGAACGCCGCCGACGGCGGCGGCAGCGGCAGCGGCAACGGCGGAAATGTTAAAAGAGACGATTACTGCGCCTACGTGATGGGAATAGAGAGGAAGACGAGCATGTGTGAGGGGCCCCACTTCCCCAACCTCCAAGCTGCTTTCAAGAGCAAGGCCGATCAGGAGCAGCAGCAGCGCCGCCCGGGTCTCTTCCAGCATCTCGAATCCTTCGAAGAACGACTCGCCGGCGGCCGAACAAACTAGTCAGATCTTCAAATCTATGCACGACTCCTCCTTAATCATTATAGCTATGTATTCGCGAATAAATTCAGTAAGATTTGCAGACTTTGTTCTGCATTAATGGCTTATGCTATTTTAATATAATTCTGTTGATACTATGGAAGCTTTCAAAAACTATACTGAGCTCACCTTCAACTTGTAATGGATCCAAACGAGTATAGTGCAGAAGGTTATGATCCTCATCATGGTTTTGATTATTAAATTAATAATGGGTAATTATATTAAAATATAGAAGGAAGGAAGAGAAGAGGGGGGGAAGAATCATGGTGAGGGGGATATGCAGAAGAGTTTTGGACAAGAGAGAAGGTTCAGTAGAAGCTTCTTCATCATCTTCTTCGGTCTACATTATTTATATTGTGTTGTTATGTTATATGCTCTCTCTCTCTCTCTCTCTCTCTCTCTCTCTCTGATCTCTGTCATCTTCTTTTTTTCATCAGCCAAGTTAGCTTGTAAGCACTCACTTTCTCCCTTATTAATCTCTTCTTGAGTCATGAGGAAGAGCTGAGCCAGAGCTCATCCTGAGCTCGAGTTAATTACTTTCATACATTAAAATTTTATGTTGCTCTTATTGAAATCCTTCGAGCTAGTTAAAGTAATCTAATTGATCATAGCCGATCAAATTGTGGGGATCCACCATTAATTGCTGCCACCTTTGCACTTATCATATATTGTCACAACCCAATTCAATATGACCCACAAATATGACATGTCATATCGTGTTGACTTGTGACAGATCGAGCCTAAGATCAAAATTTTGGAGATTTTTTCAAATTTCTTTTAAATTAAATTAGGCCACATAACTTCTGATTAGTACTTCCAATAAGCAGAAGAAAATGCTCTTTCATAATTTTTATTCTTTTCATTTTTCATTAAAATGTATATACAACAATTATATACTACAGTGCATGACTACACATCAAAATAGAGTAATTAAATAACTAGTCATGATTGTACCAAACTTCAGAAAACACCTCCACAAACTCAAACGAATCAGATCTTGAGTATTGACTTACTCAATTGGCTCCTTCCCTTTCCCCAAACCTGAAATAGAGTGTATAATAGGTGTGAGCCAACACAGCTTAGTAGGTCACCAATCTAATTTTTTAATAATTCATTTGTAATGCATTTAATTAAATTTTAAGATTGATTATAAGGAATTTATTGTACCAAGCATAATATTAATCTCAGATAACTAAAATAAAGCAACTTATGGATTGAAAGTAAATAAACAAATACTTCATAAATCATAGCAAAAAGTAATAGATTTCCCTCAGGCCCTTATACCTCCCATCATAGACAAATATCATAACTCAGGCTTTTATGAATACCTCTGCTAGCATATCAAAAAACATGCCTTATAACTCTCAAATGCTTAGCACATATCAAATATTTAAAAATTTAAGCCCTTATGACTCAATATGCATTTTCACATATTTCAAGTAAATAAGCACATATATTATTGCATTGACTTAAAAGAAAAGTAAATAAATTATTTTCAAAAATGCACATAATGCTTTATTAGTAAGCAACATATTCAACTACTTAACATAATTTCACAATTTTAAAATTTCACCAGATTACTAAGGATTTTTCATAATACTGTTTTGAAGCTTTAATTATACTCAATAATAGCTTGTGGGATTAGAATTATTTTTAAATTTGAAAAAAAATGTGGCAATTTTCAAAGTACCTCACAGAATTTTTTTGAAAAAATATTTAAATATTTAGAATAATCATATCTACAACATACAGAAAGTCACACTGAAAGTTTAGCAGGTGTAAAGTTATTCTTGTTTTCATGCTACAAAAGTATAAATTTAATAAAAAAACTCAAAAAATTTTATATTTTTAAAAACTAAGATAAGTATTATACAACCTACCTCGATCAAGATAACTTTCGGAAGCGGGTCGACAGTAGAAAATGAATCAAAAGCATTAAAATTAGCTTTGTCTCTCTAAAAATCCTTCTCTCTCTATGTCTAGTCATGTGCACTTAGTGGGAGAAATAACTTTGATAAAATAAAATTGGAGTGAAATTTGTTATTATTTATGAAATTCAGGTTTGGCGCCACGGTGCTTGGCCCTCATCGCCACAACACTCTCCACTGGAGAGCATGACAATGCTGCAATTTCGAAATAATTTGACGAAAAGACAAACAACTTAATGCCACAACATTGCCTATCCCGACACCAGGGCACTCCCATGATAAATTTCAAAAAATTTCATGCATACACATTACACACAGAACCCCAAGGGTTGCTTCAGAATAGATCTAGACACCTGATATGTACACAGAACACTCACAGACACATGCATAAGACATAAACACATTTTTTTTTCCCACAACATAAACACATAAATTTAGTTGGTTACCTTTACCAAACTAGGTTAGATCATATCACAACTCAACTCAATATGACCCATGGATAGGACATGTCATATTGTGTTAAATTATGAAGAACAAATGAAAAATATAAGTTTTGAGGACTTTTCATATTTCTTAAATTAAATAGACCAGTGAGCTACAAATAAACTACCAAACAATGGAAAATAACTCATCCACAAATTTCTCTTTTCTTTTTATTAATCGTCAAAAGATATTTACAACAAAATTTATACATCACAGCACATGGCTATAGTTCATAATAGAGCAAATAAATAAATAGACATGATGGTACAACAATTAGATAATACCTCTAAAGACTAAGACATCAGATCCTGAGATCATAGCTAGTCGACATGATATTTCCTCTTTCTCTAACCTGAAACATAACACAGAATAAGTGAACAAATATAGCTCAGTTGGTCACACCCATCAATCTAAATTTTTAATAAATAACTCATTATGCATAATAAATGAATTTAAGAGTAGTTATTAACAAAGAATTATATTGAGCAAAATATAACTTGCAAATAATTGAAATAAAACAAATTGTGCATTATAGGTAAATAAATAAGCACTTCATATATTAGTGTAGAAAATAACAGATTTCCCTCAAGCTTTTTTACTTATCAGAAAATAGACATTTATGACTCTCAATGCTTAGCACGTATTAGATATTCAGAAATTCAAGCCCTTATAACTTCCTGTGCATCCCCCATAATAAAACTTCTTATAACATCAGAATTTCACAGAATTACACATTTCAATCAGATAAGTATATATATCATTGCAATGCAGTAAAAAAAAATATAAGTAAACTAATTTTAGAATTTTGCAAAATACTTTATGGGTATGCAATAAATTTAATTACCGAGTAGAATTTCATCAGATTACTAGGGATTATTTAGAACCCTGTTTGGAAATATAAATTGCTACAACATTATTTTTTAGGGTCATAAATTAAAACATTTTCAAAATTACCTTGTAAATTTTTTTTAGAAAAATACCTATATGTTTAGGATAATTGTATCCACATTATACAAAAAAGTACACGATAAAAATTTAGTGGGTATAAAGTTAACCTCATTTTTACACTACAAAATTATAAATTTAATCAAAAAAATCTCAAAATTTTTATATTTTTGAAAACTTAGATAGACATAATATAACCTACCTCGATCTAGATAACTTTCAGAAATAGGTCAATAGCAAAAAAATGGATCGAAGTTGCTAACAATTGAATTTTCTCTCTCTAGATAACTGAGGAGGGGGGGGGGGGGGGGGGGGGGGGGGGGGGGGGGGTTATAAAATGAGTGTAACTACATTTTAATATTTTTATAAAAAATTGATCTAACACTGCAACGCTTGACTTTGCAGCACCACAACATTCCATTTGAGATCACGACGTAGTAGCGCCTGACCACAGTGGTGCAGTGCTAGTTTTTTTTTCAAGAATTAATTGGCAAGCTTAATGCCTTAGTGCCACCAACCCAGCACCACGGTGATCCTAGGGGAAAAATTCTAGAGTTCACATGCAAATATATAGACTCTCGGAACCCACTTGAGAATAGTTTTAGACACACACATAACACTCATAGATACATGCAAAATGCATGAATATAAAAATTTTAATGGGTTACCTTTATCAGATTAGGTCAAAATAGACACAACTGTACATAGATTCAGTGGGTGTTGCATATATATATGCTTTATTCTTGATTGATGTGCTACATAAAATATCATTTGTCAAGCTGAAGATCCTACCACCATATAGCTAGATAAGATATAATAAATCGTACATATCAAATATCGTCATTTACAAATAGTCATTAAAATATGCCCAAATCTTGCTACACCTCAGAGTAAGAGGAACTAGAGTTTCCCCCTAAAATTTCCTATTGGTTCACTCAAGCTACTCAACAGAATGCCATCTTGCAGGTCAAGGTGAACCAAAATGGCTTTTATTATTTTGGGCCTTGTAGCTTTCTTTTTTGAGCACTCAGCCCAAGAAGAATTTGGCCACTTGGAGGAACCCATTGTAATGAATTGTGCTCATGTGCCTGACTAAAAGGAAAAAATATTATGTGTGGTGTTTGGATGTATCCGGAGATTAATTTGGATGTGCCACATCATCCAATGCACCTCATCCGGATTAGCCTCCGAATACGTTCGAACACTGCACAGAATAATCTCTCGACCAAAAGGGTGACTTCCGAAAGGATTACTCAGGGGAGGTGCAACTCGTAGAAGCTTACGATGAATTGGTTAGAACCATTCATCATCATCAAGGGCATCAAGGCCTGATTTCCTACCAATCACAGGGTTAATGGCTAAATGCTACCAGGAACTCATAAAGTCCTTCCCATCAAACAATGTCCAACCATGGAAAATTTCAAACTCGTCTTTTGACCAATTAGATACTCAACTCACCATCGTCACATATAAAGTATGGAAACCCTAATTATTTAGAAGATAATTTTTTTTAATTAAAATTTTTTGAATAAAAAAATTATTTTAAAAAATAGTAAGAAAGCTGTCCCAAATGAAACCTATATTTACCAACTCTATATTTTATGAAAAAAAAGGTTAAAATATTCTAACAATATTGCAAAAATGAATATAAAAATATCTCACTTGTTCTTTTTTTTAATGAATTTCATAAGATATTTCTTCTATTTATTATATATAAATTTATTAATATTTTGTTATTTTATCATATATTTTATAATTCATGCATTCATTATGTTTAACTGTCTAAAAATTAAAATTAGATTTTTTTAATAGCATATTATTGCTATGTGCCCAATTTTTAGCCCATCCTACTAAAAATTTAATCAAAATATTCTGACATAATTTTTTTTATGACGTCTGCTCCAATCCAAATCCAATGCCCTGGCAGCCATCATGAGAGGATGAACTTGACATTAAATTGAGTTCGAGCTAGTCATGCCTAATTCAAAATAATAATAAAAAAATAATTTTAGGGCTATTTAATTTGCTGAAAAAAAAAAGCATAATAAACAACTTACATTATAAAAAAATATAATACATTTAAAATATTTAAAATTAATATGATAAATGTAAAAAAAAAAAAGTGATAATTATTTTTTTTTATTTGCTCTGAAGTAAAATAAATGAAATATAAAATCAAATAATAGTGATGACATATGAAAGTGACGACAAGGGGTAATGGTGGTCGACAAGTCATGTGGTTGATAGTCAACGGCTATAACCATTAGACTTAATCAATTTTAAGATGACTCAAAATTAAATTTTAATTTATTAAATATATAAACATAACTATAAACATTATATAATATGCTTATTTTCTATCATCCATGATGTACCAAATGAATTTTGGTAATCTACTAATCTATTTTAGGCTTCGTTTGAGACGATTTTCTTATAGCTTCTTAAAACAGTTTTAATTTTTTATTAGAAAACTGCTTTAAAAAGCAGTAAGAAAGTCATCCCAAACGAAATCTCAGTCATATACTACTTAAAAAAGCAGCAGAAATACAGGTAACATTAACTTCCTTACCATCCAATCACTTAACATTCTCATCACTAAAAAAAAAAAATACAGATTGTTAAATCAAAACTGCAATTGGGAAAACAAGATAAAATAAGCAATTACATAAAAGAATGTACAGAAATCTGTAATAGTCAGACTACTACTCTACTTCTTTTTTTTTTTTACTTTTCAATTATTTAATTGATGGAAGTGAGTCTATACATTGAAAGAATTCTGAGGGTTAAAACTTTGAAACCCACCACCAGCAGCTCTGCTTCCTGCACCTGAACTCTATTTTCTAGGAGAGCCCTCTAAAAAGAAGCCCCACAAGAAAATCTAATCCCCTCAAAAACAAAAAAATTGGATGGATCAATGGGTGAAAGATTGCCAAACAAGAGAAACTTTGAAGTTAGTAAAGGAGAAGGATATCTATCTACAAGTAATCAAGTGGTGCGAAGCCTCTCATATATGAATTGTCACCTCCTACAAAATTGTTCCATTCCCTACAAAGAAGCAAAGATGCGTGTGACCCAATCTGCTAGACGCCTTATCTTAGTAGACATCTCCACACTCCTCGCAAAGTAAGCTTCAGCATTGGAAACCATTACGGAGGCATCATGCTTAACGGCCTCCACAGTGCGGTAGTAGTTGTTTTCTAGCCTTCTCCTTATCACCTCAAGGGATAATGGAACAGGAAACCTGCACGAAACTAGTTCAGGAAGTAACAAAGAACGCTTCCAATGAAGTATAATTTAGGGTTTAGGGTTTAGGACTTTCGCTCGGAATTCTTTGATCTTTGCATGCTAATAAAAGTTTTATAATTTTCATGATCATCATCAACTTTCTGATACAGATATAAGTAAGAGAATAGGGAAAAAGGACTAAGTCAGGGTATTCGTATGAAAAGAGCATTACCTGTTTAAGAATTCGGACTTCTGTGACACCTGACTCAGTTTTTGAATGCCATGGTAATCCTGAAATATTTTACGGGAATGAGAAAATTTATGGTTAGGAAAAGAGCAACCAAAATAGTAACAAGAGGAAAGAAGTAAATTTTGATGCTTTCAGAAGATGAACCTGATTTCTAATTGATGTTTGTTCTATCTTATCAAGAGAAGATAACAACTTATTTCTGGTCCGCTCATCAATTCGTGGATGATCCCACTGGCTATCAGTATCGTAAAGTTCCCATGGGCTATGCAAATGTTGACCAGAATCATTTTTGTACTGGATTACATATCTCTCCCATGGGCTATCAGGAAATTCAGGAGATTTAGGTTTAACAGCCAATATTCTACCTTCCCACCAACTTCCGCCGTCACCATCTTCATTCTTCCACCATACTTGACATTTGTCACGGTGGGTCCAGTTTCTTGTGGTGGCAGCGATATATCTTGTTGTTTCCACAAGAAAGTCTGGAAAAGTCTCTAGTTCAGGCAAAGTCAATCTGAATGTTTTACCAAAACCAACAGAATTTGGATCTATAAACTCGAGAGTAAGCTTGCAGCAGCTTTCCCCAGATCCAGAAACAGTTGCATAATCAAGGCCCTTAACTTTACAGAACTCCACAGCTTTCAGGCTTCCTTCCACAAGTCTCCAAGGCCCCCCCTCCTGTAACCGATGCTCTTCAAGGTATTCCTCATGACCCTGTACATATACAAGCCTAATAATTAAGAATTTTGGATTAGCAAGAATGACTGAAACAAAGAGCGGTATAATAGGGCCAGGTGAAGATTATTACCTGTCTCAAATATGCAACTTCGTCTCCTTTTTGAGGTACAAATCTATATGCTTCCTCATGCTCCAACAACATCAACCAAGAAAATTTCTTTGGCACTTGCTGGTATCTTCTTTTTTCAATAGGTCTGAGGCCTGTGTTATGACTTTCTCGTCTGCTTCTAAAAGACCTTATACAAACTGTAGGTTTTAATGTCGATTTCCTTCCATCTGGCATAGTTGAGGAAAAGTTTCCCCTGAATTTGTATGCATTTACAGAACCAAAATCATCACTACTAGCCATCGTGCCAGTAGATCTCCTTTCTTGGCCACCTTCAGCCAAAGCATCACTATAACCCATTTTCGTATTTCCACCATGGTTGTAGGAATTTGATGTGCTTTCTTCCACAGCATTCATTTCAACATTAGAATTCTTCCTGCCCCTAAATGACCTTGACCTTCTGTAAACAGTACTATACTTCCTACTCGAAGATTTATTTGTCCAGATTTCCAAGCTGTCAGATCCATTGTTCCAGTCACTATGTTCCGCACTATCTCCAGTAGTGCCCTCCTCTTCAGGTACCACTGACATGAGATTTCTTTTAATTGGTACTTCACTATTGGAAATAAAATCACCGTCAGAGGTTCTCCAATCTTCCCTGCTAACAGATTTCAGCTTGTATGTTTCCTTATTGAATCCATTTGTTTTGATCCTTAGCTTTGGAAATACAGACTGAGCAACTTTCTTCCGTCCCTGAGAATGACAAGCATCATAATTATGGTCTGATGAAGAAGTATGTTTATCACTAGCCATTTCAGAACTATTTAAAGGGTCGTCAACAGCCCTATGTTCACTAGCCATAGGCCTTTCTTCATACGCATTGAGCACATCATCCTGAGTTTCTGTTCTATTTCTACTGCAGGTTAATGGCAGTGTAACCTGATCTTGCTGGGAGGCATTTGAAGAATGCTTAAAAATTTGCAAAGAAGGAAGATGATAACCTCTTCCACTATCCAATGCTTGTGGGGCACCATTTTCAAAATGTTCCTTAATTTCATCGCCCACCTTATCTAAACATTCTGCAATAGCTTGATTTTCAGAATTTGAGGTTGTTCCGCAGTCAATCTCGCAGTTTAGATTGCCATTACTACCACTGTCAATAATCTTAGGACGAACTAGAGATGCATTAGATGTGGTCCACACATCAGAAGTTGAAGGGTCGTACAACCTCATACGTTTACTAGAGCGCTGCTTTACTTCACCCCATTTCATTGTAGTTTTGTGTCCGACTAAATTCTTGACCTGTTCTGACATATCCATTTTCCCTTTATCTCTCATTCTACTACCACTACCATACTGGGATATGAAACTTTCTGATCTTCCAGCATTGGAGTTTGCTGTTTCACATGCTCCAGAATGAGGTTGGTTTAAGTTACTAGAATCAGAATTAACTTTGACAGGTGACCCCATTACTGTACCCTGTTCCCGGCATTCCAACCTAGCCATGCCCGAAAAATTAGATGCCTTCAACTTCAATACCAGCCTCCTCTTGCTCCCATTACCCACCTGATTGTCAGTCGCCATAGAAGGTTTCGAAGTATCATCATGCTTCTCTTGAGAATTTTCAGTCTCTTTTCCATGTTGCATCTGTCTTCCCCTCAATGAACTATCAGATTCATTGCTTTGACTGTTTGAATCAGGAAGCAATGATTCACTTTCTGAAGAGCTGCACTCTAATTCATCTTCATCTTCTTCATCAGATATTTGAGAAAACAGACTGAGAGCATTGCGCGCAGCACGTCTTTGAGGGCGTAATGATTTCAATTTTGATTTCTTTTTTCTAGCAGCTATTCTTCCATTTCTTGATGGACGTACTTTGGTCACCTTTGATGCAATAGCGCCATCTTGCTCATCCAAATTTCTTCGTTTCACACGCCTCCCAGAAGAAGTGGTAATCTCAACCTGCCACATATAACAAGAAGCATTTATGGAAGAACAAACAAAACAAAGTCAAGTAGGGGCAGCCATCTACCTCGGATGTCAACTTCTTCCTTTTTGATCTTCTAAGGCCTTCCATGTTAACATGATTAACCTCACTGTCAGCAGCACTACACTCAGCCTCTCCAGTGGAACTACCACTCAAACTTGCATGTTCCCCTTCGCTCGAATATTCATCGGTAGCATTATATTCAGAATCAGTATCCTCACTCTGCAATTCATTTTCATGTTCCCAATCAATGACATCAGCTATTTCTGGTAAAGGTTCAATCAGCCTGTCCAGATCCACTATGGGAAGTATCTGGTAGTCACCAGTGTGGGCATTGTAAGTTGGGCCAACTGCAAATTTCACTGAGGGTGGACGCCACTCAATACCCAGAGCACCTAATCTGCGTTGCTGGTACATATTCTGATAAGGTTCTGGGTAAGGAATCATGCCTGGCATTGCATCATGGATCATTAAAAACAAAAGAGAATAATAATCTCTAAAAGAAAGACAAGAATTTAAACAGTAAAAAAGAATGAATACTTGAATCACAAAGGAGATCCTGCATATTTCTTCTATATGGTATAAGCTGAGTCTCCTGCATCAAGTGCAGCACCCTTTAATTAATAACCATATCATTGAGATGGCACAAGCAGCCACTAAAACCGTCATGACATGCATAACAATGTTGTACTAATGTTTTGTTATATTTAATAGTAACATCAAGCTCTCACACAGAAATACTAGATGCTTCATAAGTCAGATCATATGCCCAAAAATCATAGAGAACGCAAACAAGTGAATAATGAATTTCACATTTTTCAAACAAACCAGAAAAGACTTTTGACAAAATTAAGTATGAAAAAAGAAATAAAAAAGAAGACTTGATAGGTAAAGAAAAGCTCCAGCAGTTTTTTCTAGGCTTAAAAAACTGAAATATGATGGTTTCGTTTCCAACCATCAGATGTAGCTCAAAGCCTCAGACAAATGCACTTTCATCCCCTACCATAAGATTTAGCTCGGAAAAATGCACGGGCTTGTCATTTTAATGTAAGACAAAAACTAAATTCTCATATAAATGGTATGTATTTTTAGTTTTTCAACATATGTATGTGTATAGGAGTAGACTACAATCCTTTTAGAAGGATATAAGTGTTTGTCCTCTCATATCTTATACCCTTCATTCAAATTTTTGAATAGCTGAGATTTAATGTAGTTAAAGTCATTGATATCATAAAATAGAACATAAATTTATCCCTTAATTATTTCAATTTCAACCATCATAACTTTGAATTAAAGGTTGAAAAATGTATGAGGGAACTGGAGTTAAAATATAAAATCTTAAATAGTTGAAAAATAGAAAATAACATAAAGATTAGCTAGTTGTACAAAAGGATTTTGAACTGGAGCTAAAACACAAGCTGCATTCAATAAGAACAAAGGGATGAAAAACCAGCAACACAATCTTATAACAAACAATGATATGACAATTAATGGCGAAGATGTAATCCACGGCATTGCATAGTACAAAAAAATAACATTATTTTTAAAATAAAAGTGTTAGAAATTACACAATTTGCAATGTGCAATTTGGCTAGCACGCAATTGTAACCAACCATGTTAACTAGGTTAAATGCAAAACATTTATAATGTATATCTTATCTATTCATTTTAAAAAGAATATAATTAAAAGAAAAAAAATTACTAGTGGCATTATTATTAATATGTTCAACTCTATTCAAAAGGTTATAGATTCAAATCCATGTCACATGAACTAGATCTCAGAAGGACTAATCTTCCATCTAGGAGTTGACTCCACCCGGAATGCTGGAGCTCCTATTTCGCCTCAAAGCAGCCTTCAGACAGCCATTAGCATTCAGCTTTCATTCCCCTTAGTTCAAGGAGAATCTTGCCAATTGGTCATGAAAATATAATATCATGAACCCATTCTAAGATGGATATCTTTGTTTCAAACTAAACAATTAGAATTAATCTCAATCAATGGAAAGTATATCACCTATACGGGTCAAGGAAAGCGAAACAAATGTCAAAAGCAAGTTCTCTATGTCACGATAGGTGGGATTCGTAGCAGCATACTTTTCTTGGCCAACCTCTCATAATCCTATTGATTGAGATAGTGGGGTTTGGGTGACGGTCAGAGAAGGGGTCCGATCACTCACCAACAGAGTGGAGGGAAGTCAATGATAAGAGGTATCCTACAAAGGTGAAATTGTCCGATATCATAAGATTGGGTCCTTTAAGCTCAATTCAACTCTCCATCACAAAATTCACCAAGGAGAGTTTGTTACGTGTACAGGAAAAAAGGGAACATAAAGTTAAATCCCACAAATCATAACTCCACCAAGATTATGTAAATCCCACTAAATAACGAAAAAATTAGGCTAAATTCCGTTTTAAAGATGGTGGCGATTCAAAATCCTTGAAAAAGATGTTTGTCAGGATTAAGTTAAATCCAATCATAAGGATCACACAAAACATGCCCAAAACAAGATTAAACAGGTTTAATCATTTACTTCTTCCACAATCATGGCAAGACAGCAATATTAGGATTAATAAAACAAATTTGTAATTCACTATTCAAAATATGGAAAAGTCCCATAAGGGTTGTTTGGTTGCCTGAAAAAGGAATACAGTATAAAAAGAATACGTTGGAGTTGTTTGGATAAATGTAAAGTAAATGCAGGACTTTACTTTATTTTATTTGGTTTGAAGTAAAGTGAAATGTACTGTAAACTGCAAGAAGGTTGTGGCCGGCAGCCAGTGGTGTTGGCCGATGGTGGTGGCAAGCGAGGGGCAACGGGCGGTACGTGGTGGTAGCCGACGGGGGGCGGCGGCCGGTGGGAGCGGCGGCCAGCAGGGGGTGGCGGAGGTGGCCGACGACAATGACAATGGCGGTGCATTTGCAGTGTATTTGAAAATCACCCAAATCTGAGGAATTCCAAATACACTCAAAATGCACTACCTGGGGTATTTGAAATGCACTCCTTTTACACTCTGCATTTACTTTACTTCAAACCAAACACCAAAATTTCTAAAACCCCTGCATTTGGATTACTTCACACCCTAAATGCAGCAAACCAAACAGCTCCATATCTACTTTTAAGGCGCGTAGAAAAACATGGTATCAAACCTAATTAATTATTATTAGTTATTTCAAAAAGCTCAATGTTTTTAATCTTTTAATAATTCATTTTGGCACTTTGTTTTGATTGTCAAGTTGTATCATCATCACCATTGTGAGCTCCAAAAATTCATGCTCGACTCTGTCAAGAGAGTTTATGTTCAGTACATAATTTTCAAAAGAGTAGAATAGATTGAATATAAGATATCATCGAGAAAATTTGCTCTCATTTTACATGACTTTACAATCTAATTTTAGGTTTTTCATAGATGCAAGCCCCTATAGTTAATTACCCCCTCTCAGTGATGAGAGAATTTTCAATTAAGACTAACCGACAAAAGTTAAGTGCTTGGTGTATAATAACAGCAATTTTAATTTAGAATTGATAAATTTATTATCGTAAACTTAAAGTAGGTGGTAGGGGAATGATGAACTCTATCAAGATCTCATGATTCTAATATCCCGAATTATCATGAACTCTAATCTACTTATAATCAGTAGGGGAAGTCGACCTAACTTAACCGAAGGATCTTTATCAATAGCTATGTGTGCATGGTCTAAGAGGACCTTTTAGATAGTTGTTTACTTGGGGACAAATTTTAAGTTGACCTCAACTAACATAGAGATTTGTGCCCTATCAAGTTGGCATGCTTCTCAAAGTAGTTAAATGCTTTCTTGAGGCAGTTGCATGCTTTCGAGGTAGTTACATTTTAGTTTAAAAGTCACCTCAAAATGTGTGCACATGACTTGAAAATAACTAGAGTTATTATTTGCATGAATGTTTAGTCATTAGAGTGCGTGCAATAGTTCATTTTGAATTTTAAAGAACACCTTATGTCTGCTTGCGTGTATGTGTTGTGAATCCGATGGCATAGAAAATGAATTGGAATCTTGTTACACATTTAAAAAATGTCATAATTTTCTTCTTTATGTGTTTGGATTTTAATATAGCAAAGAATCCTTCTCCCTTCTATAAATAAGAGGGGTTAGCTTGTTTATTATCACATTCAAGTTTTCATTCGTCTCATAGTTTTAAGTGTTCAAGTAAAGCTCCGAGTGTGGTAAGGAGACCTTGTTTGTGTTTCTGGAAACTATTGTGTTTACTGTAAGTCTCATATGTCAAATTCAATTGTTGTTATTTCATTCTTTCAATTATCTTGTATGACATCCTAGGAGATGAACTTTTAATATTAATATTTATTTTGTTCTTTTGTTCTATTATATTCATGTTCATCAAGTCTTTTAAAATGTCGATTATGAGTTTGTTCAGTCCAAATTCTGACAGCCTCCCCGCATCTCTCTACACGTAGCGAGCATCTTTGAGTGTGCTAGGCCTTCCTGCCATGCTCAAAAGCCAGAGGGTCTTCTAACCACCATGCTAAAAAAATGTGCATAGGCTTTTTATACTTGCATGAAAAAATTCACAAAATTTTCCTGCTTTGTTGGAGCATTGCACTCAAATGCGCACACAAACTTAAATTAAAGGTTTTACATTATACCTTGCGTGAGGCAATGGAATTCTTGACTAGGGAAATGCACACAATTTTCTCTTTTTTCTTACTTCTTTTTTCTGGTGGTTTCTCTTTATTTAGAAAGAGGAAAAATAGAGAATAGGATGGGTGCCTTTTCAAGGTAACTTTGAAGTTTCGGATGCATTAGCACAATCAGTTAAGCAAATGCGCCACTGATGTAGAACTAACTGAGTAGGTAATTATGCAATGTTGAAATTAAGCGCCTTTTAAAGTAGAACAATAATAATTAAGTTTACTTTAAGCGATTTAAACAAATCTTGAAAACAAGAGAGGTGATTTAAGCTTAGGCCAAATTACACGATAAGAGTTAGAATTATGAATAATCAGTTCAAATCAAGCTTAGCATAGCATGGGGGAGTTCAAAGAAAATCCCTCAATTAACATTTGGATTAGACACTAATTGGATCCACTCACTCACACTCTTGATGTTTGGCTAAGCGGAGATAAATTACACAACCTTTATGATGCCACAATCAAAGGGAAAACTTAGAAAAGCAAAGACTTGGAGGAGAAGTTCACCTTTATCAGGATTTGGAAACGATTCGCCACTGAGTGGGAGGGTGTTGTTCGTCGATAGCGGCGGCGAGGGAGAAGATAATCCTTTCGACGTAGTCTTGAATGGATCGGTCGATCTCCAAGTTGATGTCTAAGAACGGAGACTGGAGGATGTCAATCTGCCCTTGATCGTTGTACACAAACCCGTGGTTAAGCTCTGGATCCGCCATACATGAGTGGGCAGCAACTAGGAGATGCAGGAAGCTCTTGGACAGCAAAGAGTGGTCTTCCGACAAGCAGGACAACAAGGTAATTCTGCTGAAATTTCTGGACAGCAGGGAGAAATCTTCAAACAGAAATTATGGACAGCACTTCTCTTATTATAGAAATCTGGACAACAAATAGGATTGGCTCTGGGCGCCAAGGCACTTGTTGTGGTCGGCTAGGGAGAGGGAAAATATCTTCTACTTAGAGGAGGAATAAGTGGGGAGCAATAAATGCAAAAAGAATCAAAAGGGGAAGAGAGGAGGGAGAGAAGGGGGCGGCATGCATGGGAGAGGGAAATTAATTAGGGATTTAAGATTCTTGTCAAACATAGAATCCTAATTAAGGAAAAGAAGAATTAGAGTAAATCTCTAATTAAATCCTGATGGAGGGAATTAAGGAAAGTTTCCTACTATAATTTCTTTAATTAAGAAAGAGTTTCAAATTCAAATTAATTTAAATATAAATTTGAAAACTTTCCTAACTTAAGATGCATCGAATAAGGAAAGCTTTGAACAATCAATTTGAATTTTGGAGGCAATGGGAGGGGGTGGCCGGCAGCTAGGAAAGTGGGATGGGTATAGGTTTGGCCGGCGGCTAGGGAAGAGGAAGGGGACCTTAGGGGTGGTAGGGGAGGGGTTGTGGGGTTTGGCCGGCGGCTATGGGGAGGAGGGGAAGGCCTTAGGGCCGGCGGCTAGGGGAGGGGTTGTGGGGGTTTATTGGCCGGCAGCTATGGAGGGGGTGGAAGGCCTTAGGGTTTAGGGAAAAGGGAGGAACCATGAACTCGGACACTTCCTGCGGTTGGTGGGACTTCAAATATGCTCAAACGCTCTCAACTCTCCAAGACACAATGCAGGAAATTTTTTTTGTAATAATATTCATCCTCCCTTAAAAGATGAGGAGGCTTTTGATATGTCGGTTCAGTGTGAACCGGTCCAGCCGGCCCAAAGGGGGCCGGCTCAAGTCTACAGGAGGCGGAACTTGTTCGCCTCCCTCCCTCTTGTCCGCCCACAAGGTGGGCCCCAACTTGCCTAATGGGTTTGAAATTTAAAAGGAGTGGGCGGCTAGGTCATTAGGAGGGAAATTAAATTAGGAATGCTTTTGTATTAAATGGGAAGAGAGGATTAGGGAGGATTATGTTTTGATTGATTGCAATTAGAGTTTCTTGGGGATTTGGCTCTAGACTCTCTTGTCTAGAGATTTGGGAGAGACGATCCTCCTCTCGAATGAGGATCGCTTGTATCTTGCTTTGAGTTTTTCTTTGCTTTATTTCCACTATCACAATCTATCGTTTCTAGTTTGATTTGCTCAGATTTCTTGTCTTTTCTCGTTGTTTTGGACCAATTATTGCTAGGGTTGCTTGTGAACTCAAGTGTTTCCTCTTGGATTGCTTGCGAACTCAAGTATTTCCTATCAAATTGGTATCAGAGAAAGTCTTGGGACCGGTGGTGGGCTGTTTTCGGCAAATTCCAACAGCAATTTTTGGCCTGGAAAAGGATGAAGTTGCTGTTTTTTGTCTTCAAAATTCAGATTTTGTGAATCTACAAACTCTGGATTGTGATGACGGCCAAAAACGTGGATGCCTTAGAGGAAAGGATTGAAGGGGAGATGAATCAAATCAAAACAACGATAGAGGAAAATATTTCTTCCATGGAGGGACAAGTCACCGATCTCCGAGACATGATGAAGAAAATGTTGGAAATTCAAAATCAAACGGCGGCTTCCGTGGCAAAAGGGAGGGAAGAAAAAAGCACAAATTTTGAAAATCGTAGGGAGGAAGATAAGGTGGAAATCATGGAAGGAGAAAGAAGAAGAACCCATCTGGAGCCTGTCCAGAGGGAAGAAAGAGGAGGGGAATATGGGGAGCGCCAGGAGAGATACTATGGCCACCGAGGTGCTAATTTTGAAGAAAGAAGGGGGGATTTCGAAGGGGGTTTGGGCTATGGCAGGGCAAAGGAAGAACGGGAAACTTGGGGAGGGCCTAGCACTTGGGAGAGGGGAAACTATGGAAGGAACAGGGGGAATGGTAGCGACCAGAAGGTGAGGAAGTTGAAGATGCCCATATTCGAATGAGAGGATGCTTATGGGTGGATTTATAAGGTGGAGGGCTGGCGGAGGAGGAAAAGCTGACGGCAGCGGGCTTGTGCTTGGAAGAAAAAGCCCTGTCGTGGTATTAGTGGAGAGACCAGAGGAGGGCCATCAGGACATGGAGGGAATTTAAGGACTGCATAATAGAACATTTCCAAACCGACCGGGGAGGAGATTTCTATGAGCAGTTCTTTGCTCTCACACAGGAGGGATCAGTAGCAGACTACCGGGAGCGATTTGAGCACCTAGCTAACAGAGTGGAGCGACTCTCAGATACAGTATTGGAGGAAAATTTCATGAAGGGGTTGAAGGCGGAGATCAGAGGAGCAGTGAAGGTTCTGATGCCCCGTGACTTGGGGGAGGCCATGAAGTTGGCCCAGCTGGTGGAAAATCAGAGGAATCTGGAGAGGGGGGCCAGGAGTAGCAGCACAGGGGGGACTTACAGGATGACGATCACCCATCTAGCACCTAAAGGTCCTGCAACAGGAGGGAGTCGAGAGGCCACCAAGGAGAAGAGAGGAGGAGGTGGAAGTGGGGGAAATTTCAAGCGGCTGACAGAGAAAGAGATGCAGGAGAAGAGGGCTAAGGGGTTGTGCTTTAGGTGCGATGAAAAGTACACACTAGGGCATCGGTGCAAGGACCGAACTCTTTAGGTTCTCACCATCTGCGATTCTCAGCGATGACGAGGAAACTGAGGAGAGAGGTGAGGAGACAGAGGAGGAAATGGAGGAGAAGCTGCATTTGGATCTTGCTGAGGTTTTCCTAAACTCAGTGGTCGGATTCACTACGAATCATACCATGAAAGTGAAGGGGGAGATAGAGGACAGGGCAGTGGTGGTGCTGATTGATAGTGGGGCCACACACAATTTCATTTCCACTCAGGTTGTCGACCAACTTGGAGTGAGATTGGTGGATACCGATAGTTACGGGGTAATGATGGGTACGTGGAAGGTGGAGAAAGGCCAGGGGATTTGCAGAGGAGTGCTACTGACCATCCAGGGGATTCGGGTGAGGGAAGATTTTCTTCCACTGGAGCTTGGGAGTACAGATGTCATCCTGGGAATAAAATGGCTGCAGACTTTGGGAGACACCAAAGTGAATTGGGGAGCACTCACGATGGAGTTGATGGTTGATGGAAGGAAGGTGGTGATTAAGGGAGATGTAGGGTTATCCAAATCCATGGTTTCTCTTAAAACTATGGCGAGGGATATACAGTTGGCAGGAGGAAGATACTTGGTGGAGCTGCATAGTTTGGAGGGAGCTAGAGTGGAAGAGGGAGGGGTTATGCCCCTCTCTGTACAACCGTTGATTCAGCAGTTCTGAGAAATATTTCAGCCGCCTCAGGGATTGCCAACGCAGAGGGAGCAAGAGCACGCCATCATGTTGAGGGAGGGAGTGTCACCCATTAGTGTACGGCCCTACCGCTACCCTCAATTCCAAAAAGATGAAATCGAAAAGTTAATTAGAGAGATGCTAGAGGCAGAAATCATCAGACCCAGCATCAGTCACTTCTCTAGTCCAGTTTTATTGGTGAAAAAGAAGGATGACAGCTGGCAATTTTGTGTGGACTATAGAGCCCTCAACAAGAAAACTATACCTGACAAGTTTCCTATACAAGTCATTGACGAGCTGCTAGATGAATTGAGTGGAACAGTGATCTTCAACAAGATAGACTTAAAATCAGGTTACCATCAGATCCGGATGAAGAAAGAAGATATACCCAAGATGGCCTTTAGAACTCATGAGGTACACTATGAGTTTCTGGTGATGCCTTTTGGCCTCACCAATGCTCCCGCTACTTTCCAAGCACTTATGAATAAGGTTTTCAAATCTTATCTCAGACGATTTGTATTGGTATTCTTTGATGACATCCTGGTCTACAGCAGGACAGAGGAGCATTGGGAGCATTTGAAAAGGGTGTTAGAGGTGCTGCAGGAGCACCAGTTGAGGGCCAACTTGAAGAAATGCTGCTTTGCACAAGTCAGTGTAGAGTACTTGGGCCATGTTGTATCGAAAGAAGGGGTGGCAACAGATCAGTCCAAAATTGAGGTAATGCTAAAGTGGCTAGTGCCGAAAAATCTGAAGGAGCTGAGGGGATTTCTAGGACTGACAGGTTACTACAGAAGGTTTGTAAAGGAGTACAGCACCATAGCATGGCCACTCACTGAGTAGTTGAAGAAGAACGATTTCTTATGGGGGTAGGCGGCCACATCAGCATTTGAGAGAGCCTGAAGAAAGCGATGACTACGGTACCAGTCCTAGCTTTGTCAGATTTCACTTAGACCTTCATTATGGAGACAGATGCGTCTGGATACGGGCTGGGTGCAGTGCTCATGCAGAGTCGTAGACCCATTGCCTATTTCAGCTAGGTGTTGACTGCTAGAGCCAGGCTGAAGTCCGTTTATGAGAGAATTAATGGCCATCATTTTGGCCATCCAGAAGTGGCGGCCCTACCTACTTGGGAGACATTTCATTATCAGAACAGATCAGAGGAGCTTGAAGTACCTGCTGGAACAGTGGATGGTGACAGAGGAGAATCAAAGGTGGCTGTCCAAGTTGCTAGGGTATGATTTTGAGATTCAGTATAGGCCAGGGGTGGAGAACAAGGTGGCATATGCCTTGTCTATAGGGCTACAAGCGAACCAAACGTTCGATGAGCTACTCGATGCTCGGTTCGATTAAAGCTCGTTTGTGATCGTTTAACTAACTAAATAAACAAACTTAAACAACATTTTAAATACTCAATTCTTAAATAAACAAGCTTGAACACTAATGTGTTGGGTTCATTTATGTTCACGAACAACATCATTTGAAGTTTGTGAACAAGCTCGACATTAAGCTCGATAAAAAGCTAGATTCGTGTTCGATTTAAAACTCGTGAATAAGCTCGATAAAAATTTGATTAATATTTAATTATAAAATTGATAAATATGCATAGTATAAATATTTTAAATTTATTATAACATAATGATATAATTATTTTTAATTAATAGATTTACACATTTGTCCATGTTTACTAGATTGTTTGTTTAAAATGTTTATGAACAAATTTAAGGTTTGTTTGTTCAATAGATTGTTTGCTATATGTTCACGAACATAGCTCGTTAAGGCTTATTTGTTTAAAGCTCGATAAGCACTAAACGAACCAAACATGAACCGAACATGAACACCCTTAAATTAAACGAACCAAACATGAACACAAACAATAAAGCTCGAATCAAACACGAACCAAACTTGAGCATGCTAATAATAAACGAACTCAAACATGAACACTCACATACTCGACTCGGCTCGGTTCATTTACAGCCCTACTTATCCAGATGTATGGGGAAGCTGCAGACAGTGGCACTATATGTTCCTTTGATGCTTAACTGGGAGGCCATCAGGGAAGAAAGTGCTAGAGATGAAGGTTTGGGGAAGATCAAGGCAGATTTACTGAAGGGAGAGGGTAGCCACCCAGGGTACTCAGTGGAGGGGGACAGACTGCTATATCAGGGGAGGTTTGTGATGCCCCCGGACTTCGATCTACATCCCAAACCTACTCCAGGAGTTTCATGGGAGTACTGTTGGAGGTCATTCAGGAGTACAGAAGACATACATGAGATTAGCTTTGGAACTTTACTGGAAGGGGATGCATAAAGATATCGAGATTTGTCAAAGGAACAAATACCTGGCTATGTCACCAGGAGGACTTCTACAGCCGTTGGTTCTACCGGGGAGAGTATGGGCTGCCTCGTTCAGAAGGGTTCACAGTGATTTTAGTGGTGGTGGACAGATTGAGCAAGTATGCTCATTTCATCCCCCTCCGACACCCCTACACCACGAGGACGGTAGCTTTAGCGTTCATCAGAGAGGTGGTCAGATTGCATGGAGTACCAGAGGCGATCGTGTCAGATAGAAATAAGGTGTTCGTCAGCCACTTTTGGAGGGAGTTGTTCAGATTATAGGGGACAATTCTGAAGAGGAGCACAGCTTACCACCCACAAACGGATGGCCAGACGTAAGTAGTTAACAAGAGCTTGGAGACTTACCTGAGATGTTTCGTGTCAGAAACACCCAAGCTAAGGGCCAAGTGGCTATCATGGGCTGAGTACTGGTACAACACATCTTTTCATTCTCATTCTGCTTTGCAGATGACCCCATTCAAGGTGTTGTACGGACGGGATCCTCCCCACTTAGTGCACTTTGGGAGTAGCAGTACTCCAGTTTCGTCAGTAAAGGAGTACTTGGAGGAGAGGGATAAAGTACTGGAGGAGTTGAAGAGACATCTACTGAGAGTTCAACATATTATGAAGAAACAAGCAGATGGGCATAGGAAAGACATCCAGTTTGAAGTGGGGGAGAGGGTGTTCTTGAAGGTCCGACCATACAGACAGAAGACAGTCGCCAACATGAGAAATGAGAAGCTGGCTCCAAGGTACTTTGGGCCTTATGAAGTACTGGAGAAGATTGGAGCAGTAGCATATCGGCTAAGACTACCACTAACGGCGACTATACATCCAGTTTTTCATGTATCACAGTTGAGAAAGGTTATTGGTGACTACATAGCCAACTCCGAGTTACCAGCGACACTCACTGAGGATTTAGAGGTGATTTTGGAACCCTTAGAGCTGATGGGGGTTCGTCAGAAAGAAGATGGAATCAAGGAAGTGTTGATCAAGTGGAAGAACCTTCCTGACTACGAGGCCACGTGGGAGCCATACGAGAGGATGAAACATCAATTTCCTGATTTTCACCTTGAGGACAAGGTGATTCTTTGGGAAGGCGGTATTGATATGCCGGTTCAGTGTGAACCGGTCCAGTCGGCCCAAAGGGGGCCGGCTCAAGTCTATAGGAGGCGAAACTTGTTCGCCTCCCTCCCTCTTATCTGCCCACAAGGTGGGCCCCAACTTGCCTAATTGGTTTGAAATTCAAAAGGAGTGGGCGGCTAGGTCAATAGGAGGGAAATTAAATTAGGAATGCTTTTGTATTAAAGGGGAAGAGGGAATTAGGGAGGATTGTGTTTTGATTGATTGCAATTAGGGTTTCTTGGGGATTTGGCTCTAGACTCTCTTGTCTAGAGATTTGGGAGAGACGATCCTCCTCTCGAATTGAGGATCGCTTGTATCTTGCTTTGAGTTTTGCTTTGCTTTGCTTTGCTTTATTTTCACTATCGCAATCTATCGTTCATAGTTTGATTTGCTCAGATTTCTTGTCTTTTCTCGCTGTTTTGGACCAATTATTGCTAGGGTTGCTTGCAAACTCAAGTATTTCCTCTTGGATTGCTTGCGAACTCAAGTATTTCCTATCAGCTTTAAATAGCCAACATATAATGAGTAAAACAAAAAGACAAACATGCCTCTAGGGCTTACATAGCACTACTCCCTCAAGTGAGGGTATAAATGAAAAATATACAATAATAAACTAAATACAAACATAATAATAAATCTAATACGACTGATGACTCAAAAGTAAAGCGGTGCAATCGTGGTCGTAGATCGTCGGCCCCATCTCTGGTAAACTCTCCATGGTCGAATGTCCTCATCATTCTCCCGGGGTGAAAAAGAGCTCGACTCCGTCGAGTATGCATCCCAGGTGCTCTTATAAATCTCTAGTGCATCTAGGTCAATCTGCTGAAGCTCCTCGCGCTCTAGCCAGGTGTCCTCTGACTCTGGTTTACCTCTCCATCTTATCAAATACCTTATTCGTCCACCCTCTTTTGTGAAAATGATGTCATCACTTAAAATCATGTCAACCTTCTCCGCTATAAGTATTTTGGAAATATTTAAGAGTGGAGGTAGGCTTGGGTTCTCACAGGGTGGGGTCACATAAGGCTCAGTTTGTAGTGGATTTGGTGGGCTAAACTCTGGACCCTTATATGTTACTAAATCTTCAATGTTAAAAGAGAGATTAATATTGAATTCTGCAGGTAGATCCACCGCGTAAGCATTGTCATTGATTATCTTGATTATTTTGAATGGTCCTGCACTTTTAGCATGTAATTTCTTAACGGCTCCTTGCGGAAACAGTTTCGGACGAATCCGCACCATCACTGAATCACTAACCTCAAATATTTTAAATCTTCGTCTAAGATCAGCATGAAGTTTATAATTAATGTTGCTCTGTTTAATTCGGCGTGCAATTTCTTTATGCAATTCATGCAGATGCGATACAAATGAGGATGCAGACTTAGAAACCTGATAGGAAATACTTGGATTCAAGTATTCCTATCGATCCGGAGGAAGTAAAACAGCAGAAAACTGCTGTTTTCTGTCTTGGACAGCAGCCAAACACAGGAAAACAATGTTCTTCGATTCGAGAGGAAGAACGACTCTCCAAATCTCCGGCAACGCCAAGAGCCCAAGACAAGAAAACCCTAGATCTCAATTTTCTTTCTAAACCAAGGTAATCCCCCCTTTCCCCCCAATCCTCCTAATTAACCATAAAGGAGTTTTACAATTTGCCTAATCAGCACTTCCCATTCAAAATTTCCCTCCCAAAATCAAATCTCACGCGTGTTCGGCCCCTCCCGATGGTTCCGCCTGCCGCCCGGTTCCGCCTTGCGTAAACGAGGACCGGTCCGGTTTGGACCGGTCCAGCCGGCCCCTCCTGGGCCGGCCTAACAGTACTCCCCTCCCAAAAACTCACCTTGTCCTCAAGGTGAAATGAAGGAAATTGATCTTTCATTCTTTCCAACGGCTCCCAAGTCGCCTCAAAGTCAGGAAGGTCTTTCCATCTAATCAGCACTTCTTTGTTGCCTTCATTATCTGATCTCACTCCTGCAAGCTCCAATGGTTCTAAAATTACTTCCAAATCCACAGTCAGTGTAGATGGCAATTCCTCGCTATTTGCATGCTCCCCTATAGCTTTCCTTAGCTGGGACACATGGAACACTGGGTGTATGGTGGCTGTTGGTGGTAACTTCAGTCGATACGCCACTGCCCCGATCCTGTCCAACACCTCATACGGACCGAAGTACCTCGGTGCCAGCTTCTCGTTCCCCCTTCTAGCAACTGTCCTTTGCCTGTAGGGCCGCAATTTTAGGTACACATTTTCTCCCACTTCAAACTGCATGTCCCTCCTATGTGAATCTGCCTGCTTTTTCATGATTTGTTGTGCCCTCAGAAGATGCCTCTTCAATTCTTCTAGTACCTTGTCCCTTTCCTCCAGATACTACTCAACTGAAGAAACTGGTGTGCTTCCTTTCCCATAGTGCACTAGATGCGGAGGGTCCCTCCCATATAATATCTTGAAAGGAGTCATTAGAGAAGCCGAATGGTATGATGTATTATACCAATACTCGGCCCAAGGTAACCACCTCGCCCACATCCATGGTGTTTCAGAAGCAAAACACCTCAAATATGTCTCCAAGCTTCGGTTCACTACCTTAGTCTGTCCGTCAGTCTGTGGATGATAGACAGTACTTCTCTTGAGAACAGTGCCCTGCATCCTGAAAAGCTCCCTCTAAAACTGGCTGAGGAAGACTTTGTCCCTATCAGATACAATCGACTCAGGAATCCCATGTAATCTAACCACTTCCCTGATGAACGCTGCCGCCACTGACACTGCGGTGTAAGGATGTCGCAAGAGAATGAAGTGGGCATACTTACTAAGTCGGTCTACCACAACTAAAATGACTGTGAATCCCTCTGAGCGGGGTAGGCCGTCAATGAAGTCCATGGACACTTCCTCCCATACTCTATTTGGGAGTGCTAATGGTTGGAGTAGCCCTCCTGGTGCCATGGCCATATATTTATTTCTCTGGCACACCTCACACCTGGACACCATCTCCTCAACATCCTTATGCATCCCTTTCCAGTAGAGCTCCGATGCTAACCTCCTATACGTCTTCTGAACTCCTGAATGACCTCCCACCGCGCTGCCATGAAACTCCTGCAACAAGTGGGGGATGTGTATGGAAGTTCGTGGCATCACAAACCTCCCCTGATACAATAATCTCTCCCCCTCAAGGCAATACCCAGAATGACTATTCTTCTCTTTCCCCAGATCCTCCCTGATCTTTCTCAAATCTTCATTCAACATGCTTTCTTGCTTGATGGCCCCCCAATCTACCATCAATGGAACTGATACCGCTAATTCCTGAAGCTCCCTGACACATCTGGACAAGGCGTCGGCTGCCTTATTTTCCAAACCAGGCTTGTATTGGATCTCAAAATCATAGCCTAATAATTTGGACAACCACCTCTGATGTTCCTCAGTCACCATCCTCTGCTCTAACAGATATTTCAAGCTTCTCTGATCAGTCCTGACCACAAAATGCCTTCCTAAAAGGTAAGGCCGCCACTTCTGAATCGCCAAGACAATGGCCATCAACTCCCTCTCATATACTGACTTCAATCTAGCCCTGGCTGACAGCACTTGACTAAAGTAGGCTATTGGCCTGTGATTCTGCATCAATACTGCCCCCAGCCCATATCCCGACGCATCAGTCTCTACCACAAAGACCTGACTGAAGTCTGGAAGTGCTAACACTGGAACTGTAGTCATGGCTTCCTTCAGTTTCTCAAAAGCCTGAGTTGCTGCCTCACCCCAAGAAAATCCATCCTTCTTCAGTTGCTCAGTCAAAGGCCAAGCAATAGCACTGTATCCCATCACAAATCTCCTGTAGTACCCAGTTAACCCCAAGAACCCCCTTAACTCCTTTAGGTTCCTAGGCATTGGCCACTTCTGCATTGCTTCTATTTTACTCTGATCGGCTGCCACTCCTTCTTGGGAGACCACGTGTCCCAAGTACTCTACACTGGTCTGGGCAAAGCTGCACTTCTTCAAGTTAGCTTGTAACTGATGTTCCTGTAACACTCCCAAAACCGCCTTCAAGTGCTCCAAATGCTCCCCTTCAGTCTTGCTATACACCAAAATATCATCAAAAAATACCAGTACGAACTTCCTGAGGTACGGCTTGAAGACCCTGTTCATCAAAGATTGAAAAGTAGCAGGTGCATTAGTCAAACCAAAGGGCATTACCATAAACTCATAATGCCCTTCATGTGTTCTGAAAGCTGTCTTGGGAACATCTGCCTCCTTCATTCTGATCTGGTGGTATCCCGACTTTAAGTCCAATTTGGAAAATACCACAGCCCCAAATAGCTCATCCAATAGTTCATCAATCACTGGAATTGGGAACTTGTCTGGTACAGTGCCCTTATTCAGAGCCCTGTAGTCCATACAAAATCTCCAACTCCCATCCTTCTTCTTGACCAGGAGGACTGGACTAGAGAAAGGACTTACACTTAGTCTTATGATCCCTGCCTCCAGCATCTCCCGGATCAGCCTTTCAATTTCATCCTTTTGGATCTGAGGGTAGCGGTAAGGGCGGACGCTGATCGGGGTCTCCCCTTCCTTCAAAGTGATGGCATGCTCCAGCTCCCTCTGCGGTGGCAAACCCTGTGGAGGCTGAAAAACCTCCCTAAACTGCTGTATGACCGGTTGCACTTCAAGAGGAATGTCTCCCTCTTCCCCCACACTGACTTTCTCCAATCGCTGCAGCTCCACCAAGTATCCACCCCCAACCTCCTGGATGGTTCGGATCATGGACTTGAGAGACACCCCTGTCCTAGACAGGCCGACATCTCCCTGTATCACCATTCTCCTCCCCTCCACTACCAGCTCCATCCGCAGTTCTCCCCAGTTCACCTTGGTCTCCCCCAAAGTTTGCAGCCACTTCATTCCCAAAATCACATCTGTACTCCCCAATTCTAAGGGAAGAAAATCCTCCCTCACCTGTATTCCCTGAATAGTCAGCACCACTCCCCTACAAACTCCTCTACCCATTTCTACCTTTCCAGTGCCCATCATCACCCCATAACCCCCTGTATCCACTAACTCCATTCCCAGTAGCTCAACAATTTGGGTGGAAATGAAGTTGTGGGTCGCCCCACTATCTATCAACACTACCACTTCATGGCCAGCTATCACCCCTTTAACTTTCATAGTGTGACTCGAGGTGAATCCCACTACGGAGTTTAGAGAGACTTCTGCCACATCCAGGTGCAACTTCTCCTCCTCCTCTTCTGACCTACTCCTCCCTCTTCGTCTTCCTCATCTTCACAAACGAGGAGAACCTGAAGAGTCCGGTCTTTGCATCTATGACCCGGCATGTACTTCTCATCACATCGAAAGCACACCCCCTTTGCCCTCTTCTCCTGTAGCTCTTTTTCAGTCAGCTTCTTGAACTGTCCTCTAGTTCCTCCGCCTCCCATCTTCTCCTTCTGCACTTCCTTCAAACTCCCTGGGGTTGGCCCCTTGGAAGGTAAGAAGGTGGTCGTCATTCTGTATGATCCCCCCGAATAATTTCCCCGGGCTCCCCTTTCTGACTTCTTCTGGTCTTCCACCAACTGTGCCAGTTCCATAGCTTTCCCTAAATTCCTCGGCTCCAACACTCTGACTGCTGATCGTATTTCTGGTTTCAGCCCTTTCATGAAGTTCTCTTCTAAAGCTGACTCCGAGATATGATCCAACCGACTGGCCAAAAACTCGAACCTGTCGCGGTAATCCGCCACGGTCCCCTCTTGAGTCAGGGCAAAGAATTGCTCGTAGAAGTCTCCTCCCCCATCGGCTCGGAAACGCTCTAGTAAGCATTCTTTGAACTCTCTCCAGTTCCGGATAGGCTCCCTTCTGTCCCTCCATTGATACCATGCCAGCGCCTTTCCCTCCAAACACAGACCTGCCGCTGTCAACTTTTCATCCTCCGTCAACTCATTGACGGCAAAGTACCGTTCCACCTTGTATATCCATCCATGGCCATCCTCTCCCTCAAAGATGGGCATCTTCAGTTTCCTCACCTTGGGATCTCCTCCATATCCTCGGTATCCCCCGTATCCTCCCAATCCTCGAGGAGGAGGTGCTCCCCAGGTGTCCCGATCATCCCTTCGGCGATTATACCCAAATCCCTCATCATAGTCCTCCATTCTTCCTTCAAAATCAACACATCGGCGATGAAATTCCTCCCTTCTCCCTTCTCCCTTCAAAATCAGCACCTCGGCGATGGAATTCCTCCCTTCTCCCACCAAAATCAGCGCCCCTTCTGTCATATCCCATGCTCATCTCTTCTCTAGAGAGCGGTTCTAGAGGAGGCATGTCGTTCTCTCCTTCCAGGATCTCCACCTCTGGCATCCTCCTCCCCCGGGGTGGGTTCGGATTTCCTCCGATGCCATGGCCGTCGGTGGTCTCTCTTACTTCCGATGTCGCTGGATTGGTCTTCAATTCAAGCAGTTTCTTCATCATCTCCTCCATAGCAGAAAACCTCCCTTCCAACCTTTCATTGTTGGTGGAGATTTCAAGGAACTTTCCCTCCAAATCTGATTTCAGTTGTCCGAACTCGCCTTCCAACACTTCCACCTTCTTTCCGGCCATCTTTTCTTCCACGAACAACAAATAAACTTCCTTCGAAAGCTCCCAAAGCCCGCTGAAATTTCAGGTTTTCAGCCGCCAAAGGTCCCACGACGATGCTCTGATACCAATTTGATAGGAAATACTTGGATTCAAGTATTCCTATCGATCCGGAGGAAGTAAAACAGCAGAAAACTACTGTTTTCTGTCTTGGACAGCAGCCAAACACAGGAAAACAATGTTCTTCGATCCGAGAGGAAGAACGACTCTCCAAATCTCCGGCAACGCCAAGAGCCCAAGACAAGAAAACCCTAGATCTCAATTTTCTTTCCAAACCAAGATAATCCCCCCTTTCCCCCCAATCCTCCTAATTAACCATAAAGGAGTTTTACAATTTGCCTAATCAGCACTTCCCATTCAAAATTTCCCTCCCAAAATCAAATCTCACGCGTGTTCGGCCCCTCCTGATGGTTCCGCCTGGTTCCGCCTGCCGCCCGGTTCCGCCTTGCGTAAACGAGGACCGGTCCGGTTTGGACCGGTCCAGCCGGCCCCTCCTGGGCCGGCCTAACAAAACCCTATGCTTAGGACACATGGGTATGAGATCTAAAGGCTGTCTAGGTTTGTACCCATATACAATTTCAGCAGGACTTAAACTAGTGGTGCGATTCACAGAATTATTGTAGGCAAATTTAGCTATGAGGAGTTTGGAATCACAATTCTTAATGTGTTCACCTACTAAGGACCTTAATAAATTTCGTAGGCTTCTATTAACCACTTCTGTTTGACCGTCGGTCTGAGGGTGAAAGGCTGTGGAGAATTGAAATTTGGTGTCCATTTTCATCTAGAGAGTTTTTCAAAAATAGCTTGTGAATTTAACATCACTGTTAGATACAATGGTCTTGGGTAAACTATGTAATTTGGAGAATCAGTCAACTACGACACAGATGGCGTCATTCCTACGAAAAGCCTTGAGCAAGCCAAGGACGAAGTCCATGCTGACATCTTGCCACAGACAGCTGGGGACTGGTAAAGGAGTGTAGAGACCGGTGTTTTGCTTAAGGAGTGTAGAGATCGGTGTTTTGCTTACGTTGTTTGGTCAATTGGCAAGTATGGCACCTAATGACCATTTTACCTACATCCTTCTTTAGGCTAGGCTAGAAGAAGCGATACTCTACGGCTTCAATAGTCTTATCACGACCGAAGTGTCCAGCGAGGCCTCCGGCGCGAAGTTCCCAAATGAGAAATTCCCTAAGGGAAGTGCTTGGAATGCAAAGCTTCTGAGCTTTGAAAAGGTATCCGTCTTCAAGGAGAAAATCATCTACAAAGCGTGTGTTGCCTGTGGACAAGAGGGAATAAGTCTCCTTGAAGTCGGGGCATTCCAAGTAGTCCTCTTTGACTCGCTCAAACCCAACGACTTCTGCCCGCATTTCAGTGGTTGTCATCATGCGACGACTGAGAGCATAGGCAGCCTTATTTTCAACTCCCGCCTTGTGCCTAAGGGTATAAGTGTATTCCTGTAAGAACTCTACCCAACATCCATGGCGTGCGTTCAACTTCTTCTGGGAGTTGATGTAACGAAGAGCCTCGTGATCCGAAAAGATGACGAACTCTTACGGGAGCAAGTAGTGTCACCAATATCGAAGGGATTAGATCACCGCGTAGAACTCTTTGTCGTACGTGGAATAGCATTGTCGGATGTTATTTAGCTTCTCACTGAAGTAGGCAACAGGGTGACCTTCCTGGGACAGGACTCCTCCAATTCCGACCCCCGAAGCATCACAGGTAACTTTAAAGACTTTGGAAAAGTTAGGAAGTCTCATCACTGGGGCTTCCACCATTCTTTTCTTAATTTCCTCAAAGGCTTTGGTGGCAGCCGGGGTCCAATGAAAATCCCCTTTTTAAAGGCAATCAGTGATAGGAGATACGATGGTGCTAAAGTTTTTAATGAATCTCCTATAGAAGGTGGCCAAACTGTGGAAGCTGCGGACTTCTCGGGGTCTGCAGAGACCCCTTGGGCAGACACGACAAAGCCCAGAAAAACTACTCGGCCAACAAGGAAGGTGCATTTCTTAGGATTAGCATAAAGTTGTTCCTTCCTTATGACTTCACGAACTGACTATAGATAAGAATGTCATCGAAGTAGACAACAACAAACTTACCCATGAAAGAGCGCAACACTTGGGTCATGACTCTCATGAATGTACTCGGGCCATCACTCAACCCAAAAGGCATAACTGATGAGGACATCAGTCAGAGATTTCGACACGTGTACCGTCGACGGGGACGACGATCGGCGGCCATGATTCATAGTCTTTATTTTTTATGTATTTTCGCAATTTCTTTATTTATGTCATTTCCGTTTTTTAGTTTGCCCCTATGGGGTATTGAGTCTCTATTGTAGCCTAAGGGCATTAGCGTCTTTTTTTGTCCTTTTGTTAGTTTGAGGCCTATATATAAAGGTCTCCATATGATGCAGGACTAATATGCTTTTGGGTAGAAAATTAGGATTTGCACGATTTAATATAAGAGCAATTATTTGATTAACTACTAGCGATCTAGAACGATAAAGTAAAACAAAGGAGGGATGCTTGCGCTTAGGCCAAACCACATTAAAAGTGCTTGAACAAACAAATAGATTGGAAAATCAAATTAAAGCCAACATAGTAGTGGTTCATTCATAATCCCTTAATTAACATTAAGACAAATAGACATAGAAAGAACTCTCAAAGTAACCCTACGTTTACTAAGCTTTTAGCAGATCAAGCGGCGCAGATCTTTTACAAATTCATCACCACCTACAAGGTTAGTAGAACAAGAGAAGTAACTTGATGAGGGAAGAAAGTTCACCTTAACCGGGAAGGAGTCGTTGTCGGAAAGTAGTCACTTGAAGGCCAATGGTATGGGTGAGGAATCGTAGGATTTGAGTGAAATAGCCTCTGAGTGGGGAAGTATCCGGAGGGGAAGCAGTCGTGGGTCGGCCGAGGATGGTCCACCGTCCTTTCGTATGTTGATCGTCAATTGTATCCACCAAAGTGATGTGGATCCGGTCGAAGTATTCTTTGACGGTGTTGTCGAAGTCAAATCCGAGATCGAAGAACGGGGAACGGAGGATGTCGATGTTATCATCTTCGTCAAGTACCAAACCGTAGTCCCATTTGAAGACTTCCATGCATGTTGGTGGAGGAGAGGTTGAAGACGATGGTACCTTGCTGCCCTTGAAGTTTGCTCTTGGAAAAGCTAGGGTTCTTACTTGGGAATCCACGTGAGAGTGGGGGAAGGTGGCCGGCCTAGTGGGGGAGGGTTGGGGGAATTAGGGTTAGGGTTTTGAAGTGGTAAGGCTTTCAAAATCTGAACTTATTTTCAGATTTTGGAATTTTGGAGGGAACTAGAAAAGGAAACTAGCATTTAATGGGAGGGGGAGGATTGGAGAGAGAGATGAGGAGAGAGAGGGGCGGCGGCATGGGTATGGGGGCCGACGGTTTAAGTGGGGTAGGGGCTTAGGGAATTAATTAGGGGGTTGCCTAATTTAGGAATTGAGGAGTAGGAAAGTTTTAAATTAATCCTATTTGATTTAAATTCAAATAGACTTAAATTAGGAAACTTTCCTAAAATACATTGGCTAAATTAGGAAAGGGAATTAATTCTAATTCAATTTGAATTTGACATCCAAATCCTTCCAAATTGATATCCAACCAGATTAGGAAACCAATTTTAAAGGAAGGCAAGAGGAGGGGGGCCGGCGGCTGGCTAGGGGCGGTGGTGTGTGGGCTGGCCGGCGGGTAGGGAAGGAAGGAGGGGAGCTGGGTAAGGGAGGAGGGGGCTTTGGGTTGTGGGGGAAAGGGGATTTGAGATGAGGATGGGGGGAGGCTTAGCCGTGAGGTGGTGGGTGAGGTGGTGAGGGTTGCCGTGGGTGGTGGTGGGAGGAAGAGACCGGCGGTATGTTGGGGAAGGCGGGGAAGGACAAGCCAACGGAGCGACCACGAATCCGACGCGTCTAGATTGGTGGGTATTGCGCACTCTCCCTCTCCTAGGGATTCTTCTCGAGAGCTCTCAAGACTCAACTCACGAACACAAGAGTAGAAAATTTTGTAATAATCATTCATCCCCTTAAACAATACAATAGTGGCTTATAAATAGCCTCAACAAGAGAAATAACGGAAAAGACTCAAATGCCCACATTGGGCTTACAAACACTTCGCCCTTAAGTAAGGGTAACATAGTAAACTAAAACAAAAGACACAAATAACATAATAAACTCAAAAATACAAAGACTCGATCGTGGCCGTAGATCGACGGCCACGTCTACGATAGACTTTCCACGTATGGATGTCCTCATCACCATGCTTTGTATTCCCTTAATGATGATTATGAATGAATTTCTCTTCTTTTGCTTTGATCTCTTTGTGAGTTCTTGAAGGTGAGCGTAGTACCCGTCAGCCTTGGTTGATTCCAAGGTTCGCGGTTTGTTGTTGTCCATTATCATCTCACCCACCACCCTCTTCCCTAGCTCAACCCGCCGCCTCACCATCCCCTTCCCCTCTCCAAACCCATCCCCACACCAATCCGCCTCCCTCGAGCCCCAACCGCCGGCCTCAAACCCCTCCCCCCCCCCCTAGCCAAATCCTGAAATCAAAACCCCTTTGGTCATTATCCACCTTCCTAAAATAGGCTCTAGTTAATTAGGAAAGGTATTTAATTGGATATCAAATTTAAAATTTGAAATTTAAATACTTTCCTAATCCTAAAACCTAATTTTGGAAATCTCCTTATTTAATTAAATCTGAGATTAAAATCAGATTTGATTCAAATCTCTAATTGTTCTTTGGGGCGGGCCCACCTACATAAGGCAAATTTCCCTCTCTCTCCCCTCTCTACATGGCCGCCCCCCTCCCCCTTGGGTTTTCTCTCTCCAATTCAAATTAAATCGCAATTAAAGCTTCCCCAATCCCCTCCATTAGCCACCCCTCCCCTAGCCCATTATTGGATTAATTGAATTTTCAAATCCTTCCCTCCAAATCACTTAAATTTGAAATTAAATTCAGATTTATTGCAATTCCCCAATTTTCCCCTAACCCTAGCCGCCCCCCTCTCATCCCTAGTCCCCAAGCCGCCCCCTTGTTCCCTTCTCCTCTCAATTCACTATGTATGGCGGATCCCGAATGGGACTATGGATTTGTGTATGACCATTGAAATCAAATCAACATCCTTCACTCACCTTTCTTTGACGTGGGCTTTGACTTCGACAATACCATTGAAGATTACATCAACCGCATCCAATACACCTTAGTGGACGCGATCGACGAGCAAAGATCAAAGGGACGTTGGATCATCACCGGCCGACCATCGTACTCCACCACTCCGACTACCTCGCCAGCGACTACTACCCTACGTATCACTTGCCTTCTAGTGGCTTCACTAAGTGTGCTTGCAACTTTCATCCGCTAACCTCCGCTTTCAAGAAATTGATTAAGGGATCTCAAGGTGAATGTTCTAGATTTTAAACTTGAGGCTTTTGTTACATTTGCTATTTGTATTACCTACTAGTTCTTGGTTATTTTGCAAAGTCCTACTAATCTCAAACCGTAACCAATTGCCATTACTTAATCTTCCATGCCATGTTCTTAAACTTTCACTTGAGTAAACAAAGGTTTATAGATAGCCAAGCGAAGTTCATCACTTCTATTAATATCTTCATTTGCAATTCTTGTTTCACCGAATTTAGTTTTACATCAATGATCATCCACTCATATAGACCATCCTTGGTCTTAAAGGCAGTCTTCCACTCATCACCGAGTCGGATCCGGATCTGGTGGTACGTACTCTTAAGGTCGATCTTGGAGAAAAGAGTAGCTCCGGTCATCATGTAAAGCATATCGTCTAACCTCGGGATAGAAAAATGATATTTAACAATAATTTTGTTAATAGCATGACTATCAATGCACATTCTCCAAGTACCATCCTTTTTCGGTGTAAGAATGGATGATACAGCACAAGGGCTCAGACTTTCTTTGATATAGCCCCGCTGCAGTAACTCATCCACCTGCTTCTTAAGTTCAGCATATTCCGTGGGGTTCATGCGATAGTGGGGCAGGTTGAGAAGGGAAGCTCCAGGGACAAGATCTATAGCGTGTTGGATGTCTCTAAGCAGGGGTAATTGATCAGGGAGATCATCAGGGAAGACATCAGCAAAGTCCCTCAGTGTGGGTTGGACCTCTTGAGGAATAGGCTCATCAGACTCAGTAGAAGTCTCATGGCCAACCAAGGCATACAGTGGTGCACCTTGGGCAATTTCAGAGTCCAGGGCCTTGGCTGTCACAAGGTTCAACCCTTTCTTAGGCTTGACTGGATTAGGTTTGGGGTCATCTCTAACTCTGGGCTGTATAGGTAGAAGCTTGATCTTCTTGTCGGCATATTCAAACATACAGGTGTTTGAACGCCCATAGATGTGGACATCATTGTCAAAGAGCCAGAGACGCCCTAGGATGATTTGTCCAACATCCATCACCAGAACATCACACCACACATTTTCCTTATAGTCAGCGAAGGAGATGGGTATGAGGCTTCGTTCTTTCACCTCTAAGGCAGTGGAGTTAACCCAAGCTACCTTGTAGGGGTTAGGATGAGGAACGACATACAGACTAAGTTTAGACACCTTGCTGGAGTAGACATCATTGATGCAACTGCCACTATCTACTATGACTTTACAGTTTTTATCCTTAATTTTGGTGTAGGTGTGAAAGATTGAAGTCCTACGCCAATCATCAGTGGCAGCAGGTTGTGACAGTGCACATCTCATCACGCAGATGGGAGAGGTGTCAATTTTCTGTATACAGTGGATGACAGCAATGCCGTCATCCTCCTTAAAGAATTCACCATCATCTTCAACCCAGTGAATCTGGTCAGCCTCGGGCTTAGGTTCTTCTTCAGTGATCTCCTCAATAATAGTGACTTTGTAAGGACCAGAACACTAAGAGGAGATATGCCCATACCCCTAGCATCGAAAGCACTTGGTCCCTAGGTGGGACATAGAGGTATCCGAGGTGGGAGGCTTACTTCTAAAGTCAAGATGAGGTGTGGAAGAACTAGAAAGTGGTGTAGTGTTTCTAGGGGTCGGCCGGGCAGTGGAGTGGTGATGTGCCAAACCACTGGGGTATCGATAGGAAGGTTTAGAGTCTTGATATCGACTAGAGTGTTGGGGACGGGTTTCCTCAAGGTCTAACACTAGGCTGTAGGCATTTTCAAGAGTAGTAATGTTTCGGGCAAATAGTTCATTGCGCAGGTCCTCGCGCAACCCGATACGGAACATGGACATAATTTGAGCGGGGGTAGTAGAGGTCTCCCCCTTGTAACGAATCAGATAATCGTCAAAAGCTGCAATGTACTCCATCGATTTGTCGCCCTGTGTTAACCTATGCCACCTATCTAGGAGCCTGGGGAAGTACGAGGGAGGTAAGTATTTCTGTTTGAGCTCGCGTTTCATTGACAACCAATCAATCATAGGATACTCATTTCGGGATTCTCTAAGGCTTTCTAGGTTGGCCCAATATTGACTAGCCCTACCAGTGAGTTTCATTTCAGCGAATCTAGCATTCCTAGCTTCAAAAATGTTGTACCACTTAAAGAAACTATCTATGCCCTTGATCCAGTCCAAAAAAAGTTGGGGATCGAGGGTACCGTCAAAGGTTGGGGCATCTACCTTAATGTTTTTCAACAGAGGTATATCAGGATCATTATGAAGGTCATGACCATATTGAGGAGCACAATAAGGGCCACGGGGGTGTCCCTCATCCGGTAAGGTATCGTCCCTATACAATGAAGGAGGCTAGAAGGTGTGTAAGGGGTAGGGTGATTCCTAACTCGATCTAGTGTATCAAATCGTTCAGTCGTATGGCGACGGAATTCAACTACGTCGGTTTGATTTTCCCTAAGTTGTTGCTGATGGTATTCATTTGACCTACCAATAGGTCTAAAGTCCTGTGAATCTGTTCCGGGTTCATCCTATGTCTAAGGATGACTCAAATTTATGTAAACAAGAAGAAAATAATATGATAGCACAAGCAAGTAAAATGATGCGTGTAGGATGCGATTTAGATGCTTAAGACAAGAAATAAAATTTTTCTAATAGGCACCTAAATGCAACCATGCTCTGATACCAATATGATGTAGAACTAACTGCATAGGTAATTATGCAATGTTGAAATTAAGCGCCTTTTAAAGTAGAGCAACAATAATTAAATTTACTTTTAAGTGATTTAAACAAATCTTGAAAACAAGAAAGAAGTGATTTAAGCTTAAGCCAAATTACACGATAAGAGTTAGAATCATGAATAATCAGTTCCAATCAATCTTAGCATAGCATGGGGGAGTTCAAAGGAAATCCCTAAATTAACATTTGGATTAGGCACTAATTGGATCCACTCACTCATACTCTTGATGTTTGGTTAAGCGGAGAGATAGATTGCACAACCTTTATGATGCCACAATTAAAGGAAAAACTTAGAAAAGCAATGACTTGGAGAAGTTCACCTTTATCAGGATTCAGAAATGATTCGCCACTGAGTGGGAGGGTGTTGTTCATCGATAGCGGTGGCAAGGGAGAAGATAATCCTTTCGACGTAGTCTTCAACGGATCGGTCGATCTCCAAGTTGATATCGAAGAACGGAGACTGGAGGATATCAATCTGCCCTTGATCGTTGTACACAAACCCGTGGTCAAGCTCTGGATCTGTCATACATGAGTGGACAACAACTAGAGGATGCAGAAAGCTCTTGGACAACAAAGAGTGGTCTTCCGGCAAGCAGGACAGCAAGGTAATCCTATTGAAATTTCTGGACAGCAGGGAGAAATCTTCAAACAAAAATTCTGGACAGCACTTCTCTTATTACAGATATCTGGATAGCAAATAGGATTGGCTCTGGGCGCCAACACGGTCGTTGTGGTCGAGTAGGGAGAGGGAAAATATCTTCTACTTAGAGGAATAAGTGGGGAGCAATAAATGCAAAAAGAATCAAAAGGGGAAGAGAGGAGGGAGAGAGGGGGGGCATGCATGGGAGAGAGAAATTAATTAGGGATTTAAGATTCTTGCCAAACATAGAATCCTAATTAAGGAAAAGGAGAATTAAAGTAAATATCTAATTAAATCATGATGGAGAGAATTAAGGAAAGTTTCCTAATATAATTTCTTTAATTAAGAAAGAGTTTCAAATTCAAATTAATTTAAATATGAATTTGAAAACTTTCCTAACTTAAGATGCATCGAATAAGGAAAGCTTTGAATAATCAATTTGAATTTTGGAGGCAATGGGAGAGGGTGGCTGGCGGCTAGGAAAGTGGGATGGGTCTAGGTTTGGCCGGCGGCTAGGGAAGAGGAAGGGGGCCTTAGGGCGGCAGCTAGGGGAGGGATTGTGGGGTTTGGCCGGCGGCTATGGGGAGGAGAGGAAGGCCTTAGGGCCAGCGGTTAGGGGAGGGATTGTGGGGGTTTTTTGGCCGGCAGCTATGGAGGGGGAGGAGGCCTTAGGGTTTAGGGAAAAAGGGAGGAACCACGAACCCGGACACTTCCTGCGGTTGGTGGGTGATACATTGCCCTCACCTAGGGACTTCAAACACGCTCAAACACTCTCAACTCTCCAAGACACAATGCGGGAAATTTTTTTTAATAATATTCATCCTCCCTCAAAAGATGAGGAGGCGGCTTTAAATAACCAACATACAATAAGTGAAACAAAAAGACAAACATGCCCCTAGGGCTTACATAGCACTACTCTCTTAAGTGAGGGTATAAATGAAAAATATGCAATAATAAACTCAATACAAACATAATAATAAATCTAATACAACTGATGATTCAAAAGTAAACCAGTGCAATCATGGCCGTAGATCATCGGCCATGTCTCTGGTAAACTCTCCATGGTCGAATGTCTTCATCAGCCACATTTGAGTAATTTTGCACAACCTTGCATCAATTTTTTTGTCATCTTTGTTAATGGGATACTTTGCTGACATATGAGAGTTCTTTCTAGATATTTCAACTTTTCATGCATATCGACACAATTTGTTTCGTCAATGATTGGCATGTGAATAATTTTTTTTAGCAAGTAAACCACATAATGAAAAACAAACAAGAAAAAGAAAAAACAGCGGGAATGAACATAAGGATTTAACGTGGAAAAACCTGAAACCAGAAAAAAAAAAAAAAACGGAGCCACACACCAAGAAATTTACTATGAAAATTGGGAGTTGTACAGATCTCTTCTCACACTATCTCTTTGCGTCCTTCACTTCACACAAAGTTATCTCTTCAAAACAAAAAAAAGATGCACTTAAAAACATATAAAGGACACAACCCTTCAAGTGAAATAATAAGAAGAGGGGAGAAAATTGCTCAGCCTAAATCGCAACGCTACGACACTGGAGTTGGAGCGCTGCAGCGCTACACTCTCTTTCTCTAGCTCGAGCTTGAAGCGCTCCAGCATCAGCGTCGCACCATTGTACGGACAAAAAAAAATCAATGTCTATTAGAATTGTGTGTAAGGGGTCCTTTCTTTATAAATTTGAAGCTCCAAAAGCATTTGTACAGTCTGTTTTGTGAATCGAGCAATGATTGATGATTTTGATAGTAATTGAAGGCCTAATATGAACGTATTAAACAAATATCTCGGCCTATATCGCGACCTTATATCTATTTAACGGTTCGAGCCGTGCCGACTCCTATCTACCCGCATAGAAGATTCGGGCTCGAACTTGAGTTGATTGTTTGACCCGCACAGCATCTCTAGACGTCACGTGTGTGCCCATAACATGCTCGCCGGGCCCATGCGGGTGTACGATTGCACATGCATTTCTTGTGTATTTGTGTGTACATATTGTAGTGCATGTGGGGCATTTTGAAAATATTTAACACTGGTCAGTTGTATGGACAACTGCCATTTGAATACAGTGTTCTATTTGGGAGTTTGTACACGCCTTCTGTCCTCTTGTATACAAGTTGCGGATCCGGTGGCGTGGCGTCGTAGTATGGTCATTTGCCCATTTCATACAGATAGATTGTCGTACACTATTTGTTGCTTTCTGCAGGTGGATTGTAGTGCACTACGAATTTCCTACTATCACTCATAGGTGCTGATATTTTCCTTTCACCTCTACTTATAAACGACGTGTTGAATATAAAACTATTTCCTACAATGGCTCACAGGCATTTACATTCACTGTAGTCATATGGAATTTTGTTCGTATATGACTTTTTGTGTGTATAGCGGGTCCCCTACAAGGGCCCGTGGGAACCTACATTTGCTGCATATCATCTGGTGTTTGATTGCAATGGACCAATTTATTTGCTCAACATTGAACGGTGATTGATCATAAAGGTGTCATAGCATTCATTGCCTTCTGCTACGACAACTTGTGAACGCTTGTGTTCATCACATGCATACTCCCCATATTTGTCGGTAACTTGTTGCACCTATGAAGGATTTTTGACAGCAGCCTATAAGAACTTGTGTTTATTGCAGTTTTGCAACATTTCTACAATCACTGCTTGCAAGTAGATTAACATGCTCATTTGGGAACTGATGTTGGTTGATTTGCTTACGAATGTTAGCATCCAACATATGTGATTGCTGATAAATTACCATATTCACTGTACATTTCTTGTATGCATTGTGGGCCTTCATTCTTACTTGTAAGTAACATGTAACGTGCATCGTAGGCTTTTTTTGTCGTCATTTGCATGGGCTCTAGTGTGTCTGCTTGTAGATTGGTATTGACCGTGGGATGTACTTGTTATAGCCATTGCATATCTACTATCATTTCCTGTAGGTTATATATGCATTTGTGTTCAAATATGACCTTCACATATGGCATGGCATTTTCTAGTGTTTTGTTGTGAATAATATCGTTATGTATGCTTTGGATTTCTTTTGTTGTTTGCAAAATTGAATATACTTATTTTGTATTTTAATGTTGATTGTCGGAGTATTGTAAAGCAATTGTTTCATCTGCTAAATATCCTTCACACCTTGCTCATGAATATATTGTATCATTTATCACATGATGCTTGTGTTCGCAAGCTTTTTGTTATCTTTAAAGGTGATTTGTAGTATGCATGATGAAACCAACGATATTGCTTACTGACCTTTGCATTCTAATTGGCTTGAAGATCTCCAAAATTCCTTGGGAACTCTATGTTATTGATTGATTGTAAGCACATTGTCATCCCTTCAATTTGATCTCTGTATGTAAGAAGATTACTATGTTTGTTGCATGTCAAATTCTTCTACTTGAAGGGGGCAGATGCATCTACTTGCATGACTGATTCATAAGGTGAGTTATGTTCACTACAACTCACTCATTCATCTTTGTTGGTGACTCATTGAATTCATGGCACGTGAACCTCAATAGTCTACAAGAGATCGATGTGTTTTGACATTGTTGCTTACAACGATAAGAGAACTTCGAATCAACATTGGCAATCAAGTTGTATTCTTCCGCCGCTTCACCTTTCATCATTCGTAGGTGAGATATGTTCAACTCTCTCATTCATGTTTGTTGGTGTTTGTTCTTCAATCATCATGACATCTTGATACCTATTGGGAAATTTTTGTCATTACTTGCAAGTTGAGATCTCATTGCTATTTCTTTTGCAAACAAGCTGCATTTTGGATCTTGTTCATCATAATCTTCACATTCATTATATGTCCCTCACATGTCATGAGTCTTCTATCTGTTTGTTGACATTCGTGTATGTTCTATTAAGTGCATTGTTATTTGATACGTTTGAACCTGGTCATGCATCCTTCTTGATTCCTGCTGACGATTGCTTGCAAACAAATGGTGATTGGGTTCTTGTTTACCATAAGTTTCATTTTCATTCATTCGCATTTGCTTGATATTGTTTGCAAATTGATTATGCCCATGAATTTGTCCATATGCAATTCTCTTATCTATTCTTTAATTGACATATTTTTATTTGGTTGATCATGTTTATGAGTTAACATTTAAATTTTAATTAAAATCATGCATTCATTGATTGAATGTCCAGTTCCCTGTGCAAGTTCACTGTAGTTCAAAACAAGTTCAAGTCCGAGTCCAGTTTGTTATCATTTGCTTCTAGTCCAAATCTATTTTGAGTTCACTTAAGTTTAATTTTGTCGTTGTATCCAGTTCAAGTTTATAAGTCCCCTGTTCAGTCCAAATTTTGACAGCCTCCCGACATCTCCCCCGTTTAGGGGGAAAACTAAGAGACATAGCCTTCCCCTCCATGCTACGTGAGCGCTTCAGGTAAGTGTCGAATGATACCGCGGCTGCATTTTCTTCAATCCCCGCTACGCTACATGAGCGCTTAAGGGTCTTCAGGGTACCTGTTTGAAATAGCACAATTTTCTTTCCCCTGCTACGCTATGCGAGCACTTCATGGTACTTAATTTTCATCCTCGTTATGCTACGTGAGCGCTCCGAGGCTTACCTGTCTCGCCTTATGCATCGCACCGGGCTTTCTCCTACCGTGCTACAAGAGTGCGAATAGGGGATTCTCCGACTCGACACAAATGCCTAAAACGGGTTTTTGAGTCTTAGAAATTATACCTGCGTGAGGACCAGTGTAGGCAGCAATTTGAAAAATACACAAAAGTACACACTTTTATTTCTCACTCCCCCCTCTTTTCTTCATTTCATTTTTTCGTTTTTTTTTTTAAATTCTTTATTTTCTTTTTCTTCTTTTTTTCTCCTCTCTTATTATATATATATATATAGTAATACTAATAATATATTAGATATTAATAGATAGTATTAATAAAAACCTAAGCTAAACTACCTGAGGGATTCGGCTAAGGGAGTGGAGAGGTCGGCGCTTGTGGTTGGCAGCTAGGGCTCGGTCTGGGGCTGAGGATCGAGAGGAAGGAAATGGCGTGAGGTTGGGTCGGGAAGAGGTCGGGATGCCTGCGGTCTGGATGTGAGGAGAAGCTCAGTTGGTTGGTCGGCTTGGTGAGGTAGAGTGATGGGAAAGATCGGCAAGGAGTGAAGGTTGGCCACGGCTACAGGTAAGGGTCTAGGAGGAAGCGTCGGCTTCGGCATGGGTGGAGACGTCGAAGGGTTGAGCGAGGAATCAGTTTTGGTGGTCTTCGATTCGGCTCAACAAGGAGGAAGACTCTTGAGGCGGGTCGGTTGGAGGTTGGGGTCTTTGCGTAAGAAGAGGAAGAAGGCAAGGGTCGGACATCGGGTAGCAGAGACGTCCGATACGGTTCTAACGGGCTGGAAGAGTGCGACTATGTGGGGAAGCGAAGAGGAGGTTTTCGGAACCAAGAGCTTTGCTTTGTCGTCGTATTTAACGAATTGATCGGAAGCTCGACTGAGGCGAGATACGGGCTTTGAAGAAATTTTGACGCGAACAGAGCCGAATGCACAGGGATTCAGCGGGATTCGCAAGATGTGTAGCCGGCAATTTGCAGGTATTTTGGTTTTTTTTTTTTTAATTTCTTCTGGATTTGTATAATAGAGGTCAACAACCACAAGCCTTCCCTCTTGATGTTTAAATCAGGTTCATTTTTTACTAGCATAGGATAAATAATGATATCTGTACCCTCATTTGTACTCAATTGTCGCTAATAGCTTGAATATAGATAATCCTTGGTACATCCCTCACTAATCTGTCACTATCACATCGCACATCTGGACCCGGTAAGACCATATGAAGATCCATTCCATTCCAAACAGTCCAAAAGTGTTGCTAATGAAAAAAATTGCATTATCAAATATTAATGGGACATTTTGGAAGTTTTAAGTCATTGAATAATCTTCTAGAAAATAAGGAACCATATAAACCTATTTGATAATTACGTACAACATAATGACACGTCACAATCTTTCAAGGTTAGCACAGCAAGACATCAACTGTATAGTTTCATATGTATTATTAAAAATACTCCTAAATTTCGAGCTAGTTTCCTGATAAACTTCATGATTTTCCGAGCATCTTTTTATATGATCCAACTCAAATGACTTGCAATAGCTTTTTCTTTGAAAAGATGACACATTCTAGTATTCTAAATTAATAGATGATGCATTTGATGCAACCTACTTCAAAATTTTGATGAATAATATCTGACAAAAATTAGTTTTAGAATAGACCGTACATTCTTTTTTTTCTTCCATAACCATCCTACCATACTGCGTATGCCATTATCAATATATTTTCGTAGCTTCCTCTTTCTCATTGTTGTAACCCTATCTTACACACAAAATTCTATCAGAAAGATATCACAGAATACTTAAAGAATACCTTCTCTCTGACAAAGTAGCACTGCAGATACATATTCATGACAAAAAATGAAAAACAAAAGGCATGCATATTAGAATAGAAAGATGAATTAAGAATCTGGAAGCTTAAAATTTCTAACAAACCTGATCTAAAACATTTCCATTTGTGTCCTGGATGAGAGGTCGATAGTCGCCAAGAAAGAACTATCAAGAAAAAAATTTATCCCTCAGTATGGTTAGCAAAAACTGTCAGGTACATGACAATTATCACAATATAGTTATAAATGAAATCTAGTGCCAAACAACTTGATATTCACCTGATCATATTGTGCATCTTTTCGAGATTCTCCTTGTCCGGTGGCTATTATAAATATTTGACCAACTTCGTCAGAGAGAACAAGTGATGTACCATCCCTAAATCACAATCAACAGCAAATATTGAAACCAACCAGTACAGCAAAAAGTACAAGAATAATTGGGTATAGGGATCCATATGAGGACCATGATATAAACATTTGACTGTCCTGTCTCATATAACGAGAACATTCAAGTTCAGTTCATTCAAATAATAATATTTTAAAAGCAATACTAAAAACAATCATTGAAGTACAAGGCCAAAACATTATAGTCTACAATAATCAAAATAAATAATTGAAGAAAATAGCCAAGGAAAATATAAAATCAAATACAGCACAATTAAAAAAACAAAACCCCAGGCTTGGTGTAGTTGGCAACATCATCATAAATATTTACATCCATATGTGTCTCAGATTCTTCAATGCTCTAGGTAGCTTTATCAACAACATCATCATCAAGCCTTTATCCCACTTTGTGGGATCAGTAACATAAATCATTTTTCTCCATTGTGTTCTATTAAGAGTTAAATTCTCATTTAAATTTAATAATCAAAAAAGTTATTTCTAATACTCTCTAACCAAGTCTTTTTAGGTCCACCTCTCCTTTCTTAACATAGGCCAGATCTAACACATCTACTCTTCGACTCAGGTCATCGGAAGGTTGACGTTTCATGTGACCTAACCATCTAAGGCGACTCTAATCTTATTTTCCACTGGAGCTACTCAAACCTTTCCACATATATACTCGTTTCATATTTTGTCTCTAAGAATAAAACCACTCATCCAACTGAACTCTCTGCAACACTTAACTTAATTTTATGCTTCTCTTTTAATGGCAAACATTATGTGCCATAAAGCATTGCAGGTCTCACCACCATCTCATAGAATTTACCCTTAAGTTTGAGGGGTACTTTTCTATCACACAACAAGCCCGACGCATTCCTCTACTTCAGCCATCCAGCTTGAATTCTACTAATAATATCCTCATCTATTTCACCATCACTTTGAACAATAGACCTGAGATATCTAAAACGTGTACTCTTTCTAATGACTTGATCGCACAGAGTCAAAACCATCTCAATTACACTCTATGTATTCGGTTTTAGATCTACTCAAACAAAAACCGCTAGGTAGCTTTATCATAGTACTAAAATTCAATGCTTATTAACCCAACAGCACACCGCTCAGGCTGACACAGCATAACACTAATAAATCACATGCAACTCTTTGAATTAACTTTAAATATAAAAGTAGGCCGGGAGAAATAGTTTAGTTGCTATTAGCGAGATTTTAAAAATCCCAAATTTGATTAATGAAATAGGCTCTCTACAAAAGCAGGTATAAATTTGGGTGCATCACCCTTTATTTATTTATTAGTTAACTATAAATATAACCTTAACATTCATGCTAATCTGACCCGCACACCATTTTAGAGGGGAGAGGGCTGGATGGTCATAGCATTGTTCCATGCATCTTCTTTATAGCTCATGAAAAGCATGCAGAGGCAAGTTCCCGATATGTTAACAGCAAACCTGCTAAAATACTCGGTAAATCATGTTAAGATTTTGAGGTGATGAGGCCTAGGAAAACAGACTTCAACATTCTTTACAACTAGTTTCAGTTTTATGTCTTTTTTTTGTCCTTTCAATCATTTTCTTGTCATTTAGGACATTTGTATGGATTGTTATGTAAAAGGCCGTTTAAGGGCAAGTTTGTACTTTGATAGATAAAATTATTCCTATACATAGCAGAAATATTCATTAAAACTATTATTGATGAATGGACTCTGAATTCCTGCAATTGGAGCAACTGGACAGCAGGTCTACGCCCTCTCCCTTGAATTGATATCATGCCATCCATCCTTGAATGACTCAAGAGCTGTGTGAGAGCCAAAAATCCTTTTCCAAGGTAATATCTTCCTGTGTCTTCCTCTTCACTGCTTTCCTACTCCTTTCTTGTCGCTCATGCTGCTGTCCCAACTTCTCTTATACACAAACCCATCAAAACATCATATTACTTCAACACTTTCAATTGACATTAGAACATGGTCGGCATCCCTGGAAAGTACATCCTTCTCAAAGATTACCGAATCCCTACTGTTCCCAAGTTTTCGCTTTTCCAGCACTACAAAACTACAATATTTTGTTTCTGCTGCTCATTTTCTGATCCTGTCACCCTACTATTTGTTGTTTATGCAAGCAATAGTCACCGGCCACCTCAAGTATAGCCCACTAACACCTTAAACTAACCCTGCCGCCACCAAAAAAGACTCTTCCAGCTGGTTAGCGTCCATTCACCCATTCAAAAGTCAAATTTCCTCCTCACCCGGGCCACAACTGCCTCCTCAATAATCTTCACCTTATCCTCCTTTTCAGTTTCAAATTTACTTCTATAAATTTAAAACTTCAAGCTTGAGTTTTGCATTCAACATTTGAATTCATATCCAATACTAAAATCTCTTCAAATACCTAGCTATCTTAATCCTTATTTTAACAAGCCAAACCAACCCAGACTATGGACAAGTTGAACTTTCCTAAACTAAATGCATACCTGAAACATTTAATGGAAGAGAGGAGTCTGAGCAAGATTACTGTTCAAAGAACAATAATCACGAGAAACATTTATCAGTGCTTATTTCTGAAGCGTATGCTTTTACTCATCTTCTAGTATATAATTGGGGCTACCTTGATTATATCGAAACCACAACAGTTCCAAACGTACGAATCTCCTTTCTTCATCTCTGGCACCTCAGAAACATCACAGAATCATCCAAAATCAACTTCCAATCTAAAGAAAGCATCAAATCTACATTTAAGGTTTAATTCTGTATGTGATAAATTTCAACTGCACTTTAAAAAAGAATTACTCTTCAGTTAATTCGAAAATCTAATGTTGGCATTAACCCTTGCATTAAGCTTAACCGCGTATCATATTATCTACAGTAAAGCTGCACGTGAACATTAATGGAAAATTTTGTTGAGTTTGTTGGAACTCTTTATTCTAAATGGCCTCTATAAGGTCAGCCATGGACACCCTCAGCAAAGTGTAGGTGGGATAGGTTTGAGTTCGGTGGACGACCCCCTCATGGTAGATTCGAGTAGCATGAGGGAGCTCCTTTTTCTCTAGTGCTGGTGGCCCTGCGATCCACAAGGGCCTTTGTTGGATAGGAAACCTATGCTATTCAGGGCGTCAGCAATCATGTGGCGAGTTTGGTCTACTGTCCCTCCTATCCCTGGGATAGATTCTTTCTTGTTCTCTTCGTTAGCGTGGATCTCTTCTTGGGGCGACTTCTTGACGATGGGTGGCTAAGAAGGACTCAGCCACTCAATTGTACGCTTAAGCATTTACATGATGGTTGATCAACTCCAACAATTCGGCCAACGTCCTCGACTGTTGCAGACAGAGTGCATATCTAAAAGGACCTTTCCTTAATGCTTGTGTTAAGGAAGCGTGGGCAACCGGATGCTCCAAGTCTTTCACTTCCAACATTTCCTTTTGGAACCTCACTATAAAACTCCCCAGTGATTCCCCGGGCTCCTACCTCATCTTTAGCAAGGCTTGTGAGTTTTGGGGTCTCTGGGCGCTAGCAAATTAAACGTTCACTTGAAATCAAAAAAGGAGGTGATCACTCATAGGGCAGACAAGTGAACCACCTTAGCGTTGACTCTTTAAGTGTCCTGAAGAAGAGATGGTAATTGAGGGAAGCGCCTATGTCTAGCAAGGATGTCATAGACTCGAAAGTTGCTCCGTGGAGTCAAACTTGCCTCAGAATGACTCCATATGAGGTACCTTGAATGTGGGAGGCAGCTTAGCCTCGGTAATTGCTCTGGAGAAGGTGTTGGTCAATTCTGATTCCCTCATGGCTCGCCTAGTCAATGAGCTATAATCCAAGTGTGAGTGTAATTAAGATGGGGTGTAAAGGCAAGTGCTCTTCTGAGTGCCTCTAGCAAGCTGCTAAATCGAAGGATCCCTTGGACGTACTGTTGGCTTGCACTTTCCCCTAGAGGTCGTTTAGAGCATCCTAAATCGTCTTCACAAGTCGTTCTTCCATCTCCTACAAATCACAATGAGTAGTAAATTTGGCGTTCTCCATGTTTACTGAGGGTTCCTGTTGAGGCTGATCGTCAAGCTGAGGCTGTTTTCTTGTCCTTGGCATCAACCCACACTAGCATATCAGCCTAGTGAACTTGAGGATCTGTTAGTGAGAATGAAGAGCAGAGAACACAGAGTAGCGGAGAATAGGCTAGCAAAATCTTCAATATCTCAGTCAAGAATATATGAGCGAGCTTAAAATTTGAAAAGGTAAAAATAGCCCAAAAAAGTTCTTCAAAAAGTCCTCTTAACAGTTCCTTATCACCCTTTATTTATAGGGTTTTGAGGGCTACAAAAAAGGCTATACCGAGAAGAACTGGAATATGGCTACATGACAAATACCCGTATTGCGCTACAAATCTAGGACACACGACACCTCTTGATTGGTGGAAAAAGGGCAAAGTCAGCGGTCTGGCAAGCCGCCTGTCATCGGGCGAGTCCCGAAAAGAGGTAGACCAAAAGTCAATCAGTCATCTTGTGAAGTCAGTGAGTAACATAGAAGACTTGGTGTCTCCCTTTGTAGGAAGGCAAGTCAAGATGTCGGTGGGGATGATGAGTTCCTGAATCTAGCAGAAGGTGTAGTCGAACGAGTAAGGAGTTATTTGAGGTTGGCACTTTCCCGTAGGTAAGCTCGGTGAGCTTAGGGAGTAAGAGCTTGACTAAGAAGAGTGGCGATCTACTTGCTTAGCAAGGAACCTCATGGAAATCTAACGTAGGGCAAGCTCCTGGATGCATGCAGGCAAGTGACGCCCTCTCCTTGGCGAGTTCCTCGGGTAGCTGTGAGCGAGTCCTTTAAGGCACTTGTTCCTGAGAAGGGATATACTCTTCCTTCATGACCCGGTCGCAAATTGTGAAGACCCCTGAGAAGGCGGTTAGGTATGTACATAACCCAAAACAAAGAGAAGATATATAGTGCAGAGAATAGACAATCAATATTCAGTAGTCACTATGTTTCAAGAAGAATAAGAACAACTAGAACAGTTGAGCCAATTCCCACCAAAGGAAGCCACATTTTTTATATTTAACACGACAATCATTATGCAACAGCATGGTGATAACGAAAACAAAGTTGAAAATTAGGAAAATATTTTTCCTATACTTCTAGGAAATATGTCCCTAGGGATGAAAAAGGCTTGTAATTAAAATAATAATAATAATAATATTCTCGATTTAATGTCTGAAACATGATAGCTAGTCTAGAAATGGCACTAAGAAAGGTCATTATTGTACTATTACATCGCACAAAATATTTGCTAGTCTCAATCTTCTAGAAAATAAAATTCCAACAAAAGATAACCTTACCTTGCAATACAGTACAGATGTAGAAATTGAAAATAATAATTTGAAACCCAAAAATGGCAGGAGGTGAATTTCAATAAGCACAATTGCAAGCTAAAATAAGTTGCTAAAAATTTTCAAAATGCATAGCATCAACATAGCAACAAATAAACAAACATGCATAGCCAAAAAATAGTAAAACAATCATTTATAAAACTTACGGGGAAAACTTTCCATCAACAAGCTTAAAGCGTCCAGTTTCATATATTCGTATCGGAGTTCCCTCCCAAATCTGAAAGTATAAAACAACTCCATTACATTATATCAAATCATAAGAATGATAAGGGAGATCATTTCAATAAACTTACATCCCATATTATTGTTTTTCCATCATAACCTGCGCTCATAGCTATCCGAGGGTTGAATGGATGAACATCCAATACAAAAGTCTGTAATATAAAAAGGCAGCACATGCACCAATCACTATACTTTTTTATTATGTAGTTAAAAGGAAATTCTAAAAATCTTTTAACTAACAGAAACTCTGAGATTAAAAGGTAAAAATAATGAGTAATGCAAACTCCCAAAAAAAAAATCAACCAAACAAATTATTTGGACCCCACTTTTATAGGACAAATCAAGTTTGGAAGTGACATCCACTTTTGCATGGGAATAATTTTGGTCATCTCATCAAATGCTTAAATGACATAAGTTTTTGTGCAGATTATTTTGGGGAGAATATTATTTCGCCAAAAAATATATCAACAAGATTAATACGGATGCTAAAACATGGAAATGCAAATAATGCATAAAGAAGCATATCGACAGAAACATTTTGGGAACAAAACCACTTGGAACTGCAACTGCGAGAGTAGTATTTATTCAATAACTTGATGGCATTAAAAATAGAATAAACAGATTGAACGACAATTAAAAGCTTCTGAGATCACAATAACTATAACCTGATTCATTCTTTCATGGACCAACCATCCAAAACATGAGGACGCCTAAAATAATTAGAGCATTGGCCATACATTTTAAAGCAAAAAGGTGTACCATGTGCGCATGAAGCTCCCACCAAAAGAGTATGAGGGAATGATATATGAGGCTTTACTCTTACATTGCATGAAGGTGGTTTTCATGACTTAAACCCATAATATTTTAGGTCATAGAAAAATGACCTAAATGAGAATATTGCTCCAAGTTAACCTTCCATCTTTGCATTTGAATGCACAAGGATAAAATAATTATAGGATAAACCATCAGCTCCCTAAACCTAGAGGAAAAGATTATGTTCCGAACATAATTAGAACCTCTTTTTGCAAGCACCAATGCATTTAGGATCCATTTGAGGAAATTTTTCACAGCTTTGCTTTCCTACCATTGTTCCACATGGATATAACTTTCTTGTTACTTCTAAAAAATTTTGTTAGTGATTGTAAAAAAGCTACTGCCCAACTTTTTGATAAAAAAAATTATAATACCCATATCAGCTTTCAAAAAATCTATCTTTCCCACAATAATTCTACAATTATTTTTATAAACTGCAACCACTCCAAATAGACCCTTTGTAAGAGACTTTCATTGTCACATTCCATCATGTAAAGGTCAAAAGGAAAATAATAAGTTGATCAATGACCAACTTTAGCAATTCAAGGACTTCACAATCCAAACATAATTTGACTTGTGCTGCATGCTTATGTCACCAAGATGGAAGACCTACTTTGAAAGCATGCTCTCCATGTTCATGTCTCGGGGCGGGGCGGGGCGGGGCGGGGCGGAGTACATGATCCAAGAAGTTCTCCGAAAAATAGTAGGTTATTTCAAATAGCTAAGTCTATGTTGGCAAAAAAAGGTACACCAAAAGAGTATAAACTAGCTCAATTAGATAAAACCAATAAAGACCTGAAGGCCAACTAGAATCAACCATAGGTGGATCAAGTATAGTGATAATGGAGACCAACTTGTGTAGACCTAGCCTCTATATGGATGTGGCAAGGTCAACTTATACAAAATTATCATGGTTATTTGCATGAATTTGCATTAAAGAACTACAACTTACATTAAGCAACTTAGTAGACATATTCCTATATTCTCTCACCATTAACTACTGTAGAATATAAAATCATTTTTTTTAATTAAAATTTCATTTGTTCAGCCAAGCCCTATATATAATTACAGTAATAATATGATATTATTATTATCTTAATGGAGGTTCTTATGGAGAGGATAATTTGGAGGATATTAAGAAAATGAAGCTTGTTGCTAAGATTTTATCATATTCTCATGCATGACATAAGAGAATGCTCACAAATTAGGAATGAGATTATCTTAGAATTTAAATTTAGGTTTCTAAATTCACACTTCCTCATTTTTATGATTGGTCAGTCAAGAGGCCTCTTACCCTCGAAAATCCATGTAGTTGAAACCATGTAATCTCTCTCTAGATCTACCCTACATTCTCTCTGCAAATATCTCTATCGATCTATCTCTCTCTTCTTTGTCTCCCTATCCAATAGACCTATAGCTTGGGAATTTATTTTCCTAAGTTGTGGGGAAGAGTAAACAAGAAGATGTTTATTCTGGCCATGTTAATTCTAGTTTCCAATCAAAGTTTATTTATTTCATTCTAGCTATCATCATACCCTCTCCATAGTTCCATAAATTCCATATGCTGGTTGAATCTTAGTGAACAATCGCAAAATTCGTTGAAGCTTGGAGGCTTGATGCCTCTTTCCCAAACCAAAAAGAAACCCTAAAAGGTTTGAGGCCACTTATCCACATATTTATTTTGCACTAGCTACCATTAAGTTTCTACCGCTGAATTATTCCCCGTCTCATCGATAATTAAGGCATCAGAGCTTGATGCAATCAAACTTATTGGTTTGCTAGCTGTCTTGGTTCTTTGGGTAATTATCTTTGGGCTGTTTTGTCTCTTATTGGGCTTGGCCCATTATTCCTTTGTTGTTTGGTGTTTGGAGTTCTCAGCTGGGGGTTATTTTGGCTGGCTGTGCCTCCTTGATAACTGTTTAGCTGCTGGTTGCTTGGGTTCCTGAGTCGCCATGCTCCTTTCTTGGTGTCTATTCGGCTCCTGGTTGTTCGATTCTGGCTGGTCTTTTGAGGGGGCCTGGCTGCTCGGTTTGTGGTTCTGTCGTGCCTTTTCTCTTTGGTTTTTCCTCTGTTCTGGTTGGTTGTTTGGGGCGGCTGCTTTGGGTGACTATTGGGTTTCTTTCCCTATATATATATATGGGATGTTTGCTGTTGTTTTAGAAGAGAGTTATGTGAGAAAATGTTTGGAAAGTGAAACATGTGGGTTTCAAATAGCTTGCGAGCTATCCTCTTTAGGGATGTCAAAAATTGACACAACCCGAAACCCGACCCGAACCCGACCCGAAAAAATCCGGGTTCGGGTCAACCCGTTTGTGAAACAGGTCGGGTTCGAGTTGACCCGGAAACCCGCGGGGTCAACTCGAATTGACTCGGTTAGCCTCGTCTGTGTCTAGTTGCGAGTCGAATCTCGCAGTCGCATCATGCCAGGGCCGGTCGCGGGTCATGTCGCGTCACTTCCATCTTCCTCTACGGTCTCTCCGCGACTTCGCCAGTCCGCAGCTCCACGCGGTTTGCCCTAGGCCCCCCAGGCGGCCAGGCCCCAGTGCGGCAATGCCCTAGCGGCGGCACTCAGCGGCTCAGCCTGCTCGCCCAGTCACCCCAGTAGGTTGCACTCGCCAATCGCCCTCGCCCCTCAGTAGGTTGCACTCGCAGTCGTGCCTGAGTTTCTCTTGCCCGCCGTGGGAAGAAATCGGCAGGTCGAGTCGTGTCGGGTCAACCCGGAAACCCGTGCGGGTCGGCTCCGGGTTCAATTTTCTGACACGTTTAGCTAAATGGGTCAGGTTCAGGTTGACCCGTTTACATCCGGATCAAGTCAGGTTCGACCCGAACCCGACCTGTTGACCCGAATTGACACCCCTTATCCTCTTCTACCTCCTCTCTTCAAAACTTTGTCTTGGACTTCTAATCTACTTCTCTCCGCAAGTACCTTTCCATTGTATCTTTCTTCTCAAACTTTTGTAAGTTGCAAGGTGTCCTTGCGTAGTGTTTTATTTATGTCCTAAAGAAGTGTGTCTTGTATGTTATAAGTATTGTCGTATCTCTTTTAGTTTTTGCAAATTTTCATTTGCATCAATTTGGTATCAGAGGATCTAGGTTATCATGTGTCTTTTCATATTAAAAAAATGGAAAGTCAAAACATTCAACAAACCGAAGTTTCAAGCCAATTAAATCAGGAAAAGGAAATGCTACATCTTCAAAGTTTTGAGACGATCTCATCAGGAGATGAGATTCTTCCGCCAGGGGAGAATTGATACAATCAAACTTATTGATTTGCTAGCTATCTTGGTTCTTTGGGTAATTATCTTTGGGCTGTTTTGTCTCTTATTGGGCTTGGCCCATTATTTCTTTGTTGTTTGGTGTTTGGGGTTCTCAACTGGGGGTTATTTTGGCTGGTCGTGCCTCCTTGGTAACTGTTCAGTTGCTGGTTGCTTGGGTTGCTGGGCTGGCCGTGCCTCCTTGGTAACTATTCAGCTACTGGTTGCTTGGGTTCCTGAGCTGTCGTGCTCCTTTCTTGGTATCTGTTCGGCTCCTGGCTGTTCCGATTCTGGCTGGTCTTTTGAGGGAGCCTGGTCGCTCGGTTTATGGTTCTACCATGCCTTTTCTCTTGGATTTTTCCTCTGTTCTGGTTGGCTATTTGGGGCGGCTGCTTTGGGTGACTATTGGGTTTCTCCCTATATATATATGGGATGTTTGCTGCTGTTTTAGAAGAGAGTTATGTGTGAAAATGTTTGAAAAGTGAAACCTGTGGGTTTCGAATAGCTCGCGAGCTATCCTCTTCTACTCCTCTCTTCTAAAACTTCGTCTTGGACTTCTAATCTACTTCTTCTCTCCACAAGTACCTTTCCATTGTATCTTTCTTCTCAAACTTTTGTAAGTTGCAAGGTGTCCTTGCGTACTGTTTTATTTATGTCCTAAGGAAGTGTGTCTTGTATGTTATAAGTGTTGTCATATCTCTTTTAGTTTTTGCAAATTTTCATTTGCATCAATTTGGTATCAGAGTGTCTAGGTTATCATGTGTCTTTTTATATTAAAAAAAATGGAAAGTCAAAACATTCAGCAAGCCGAAGTTTCAAGTCAATTAAATCAGGAAACAAAAATGCTACATCTTCAAAGTTTTGAGACGATCTCATCAGGAGATGAGATTCTTCCGCCAGGGGAGAATTGATGCAATCAAACTTGTTGGTTTGCTAGCTGTCATGGTTCTTTGGGTAATTATCTTTGGGCTGTTTTGTCTCTTATTGGGCTTGGCCCATTATTCCTTTGATGTTTGGTGTTTGGAGTTCTCAGTTGGGGGTTATTTTGGCTGGTCGTGCCTCCTTGGCAACTGTTCAGCTGCTGGTTGCTTGGGTTGCTGGGCTGGTCGTGCCTCCTTGGTAATTGTTCAGCTGCTGGTTGCTTGGGTTCCTGAGCTGCCGTGCTCATTTCTTGGTGTCTGTTTGGCTCCTGACTGTTCTGATTCTGGCTAGTCTTTTGAGGGGGGTTGGCTGCTCGGTTTGTGGTTCTGTCGTGGCTTTTCTCTTGGGTTTTTCCTATGTTCTAGTTGGTTATTTGGGGCGGCTGCTTTGGGTGACTATTGGGTTTCTTTCCCTATATATATATGGGATGTTTGTTGTTGTTTTAGAAGAGAGTTATGTGTGAAAATGTTTGGAAAGTGAAACTTGTGGGTTTCGAATAGCTTGCGAGCTATCCTCTTCTACCTCCTCTCTTCTAAAACTTCGTCTTGGACTTCTAATCTACTTCTCTCCACAAGTACCTTTTCATTGTATCTTTCTTCTCAAACTTTTGTAAGTTGCAAGGTGTCCTTGCGTAGTGTTTTATTTATGTCCTAAGGAAGTATGTCTTGTATGTTATAGGTGTTGTCGTATCTCTTTTAGTTTTTGCAAATTTTCATTTGCATCAATTTGGTATCAGAGCATCTAGGTTATCATGTGTCTTTTTATATTAAAAAAAAGGAAAGTCAAAACATTCAGCAAGCCGAAGTTTCAAGCCAATTAAATCAGGAAACGAAATGCTACATCTTCAAAGTTTTGAGACGATCTCATCAGGAGATGAGATTCTTCCGTTAGGGGAGAATGGATGCAATCAAACTTATTGGTTTGCTAGCTGTCTTAATTCTTTGGGTAATTATCTTTGGGCTGTTTTGTCTCCTGATTGGGCTTGGCCCATTATTCCTTTGTTGTTTGGTGTTTGGAGTTCTCAGTTGGGGGTTATTTTGGCTGGTCGTGCCTCCTTGGTAACTGTTCAGCTGCTGGTTGCTTGGGTTGCTGGGCTGGTCGTGCCTCCTTGGTAATTGTTCAGCTGCTGGTTGCTTGGGTTCCTGAGTTGCCATGCTCCTTTCTTGGTGTCTGTTCGGCTCCTAGTTGTTCTGATTCTGGCTGGTCTTTTTAGGGGACCTAGCTGCTCGGTTTGTGGTTCTGCCGTGCCTTTTCTCATGGGTTTTTCCTCTGTTCTGGTTGGTTGTTTGGGGCGGCTTCTTTGGGTGACTATTGGGTTTCTTTCCCTATATATATATGGGATGTTTGCTGTTGTTTTAGAATAGTGTTATGTGTGAAAATGCTTGGAAAGTGAAACCTGTGGGTTTCAAATAGCTTGCGAGCTATCCTCTTCTAGCTCCTCTCTTCTAAAACTTCATCTTAGACTTTTAATCTACTTCTTCTCTCCACAAGTACCTTTCCATTGTATCTTTCTTCTCAAACTTTTGTAAGTTGCAAGGTGTCCTTGCGGACTGTTTTATTTATGTCCTAAGGAAGTGTGTCTTGTATGTTATAAGTGTTGTCGTATCTCTTTTAGTTTTTGCAAATTTTCATTTGCATCAATTGGGTATCAGAGCGTCTAGGTTATTGTGTCTTTTTATATTAAAAAAATGGAAAGTCAAAACATTCAGCAAGCCGAAGTTTCAAGCCAATTAAATCAGGAAACGGAAATGTTACATCTTCAAAGTTTTGAGACAATCTCATCAGGAGATGAGATTCTTCCGCCAGGGGAGAATTGATGCAATCAAACTTATTGGTTTGCAAGCTGTCTTGGTTCTTTGAGTAATTATCTTTGGGCTGTTTTGTCTCTTATTGGGCTTGGCCCATTATTCCTTTGTTGTTTGGTGTTTGGAATTCTCAGCTGGGGGTTATTTTGGCTGGTCGTGCCTCCTTGGTAATTGTTCAGCTGCTGGTTGCTTGGGTTCCTGAGTTGTCGTGCTCCTTTCTTGGTGTCTGTTCGGCTCCTGACTGTTCCGATTCTGGTTGGTCTTTTGAGGGGGCCTAGCTCAGTTTGTGGTTCTGTCGTGCCTTTTCTCTTGGGTTTTTCCGTTGTTCTGGTTAGCTGTTTGGGACGGCTGCTTTGGGTGACTGTTGGGTTTCTTTCCCTATATATATATGGGATGTTTGCTGCTGTTTTAGAAGAGAGTTATGTGTGAAAATGTTTGGAAAGTGAAACCTGTGGGTTTCGAATAGCTTGCGAGCTATCCTCTTCTAGCTCCTCTCTTCTAAAACTTCGTCTTGGACTTCTAATCTACTTCTTCTCTCCACAAGTGCCTTTCCATTGTATCTTTCTTCTCAAATTTTTGTAAGTTGCAAGGTGTCCTTGCGTAGTGTTTTATTTATGTCCTAAGGAAGTGTGTCTTGTATGTTATAAGTATTGTCGTATCTCTTTTAGTTTTTGCAAATTTTCATTTGCATCAGAGCTACAAAGATTTGTAGGTTCTAAGAGGTAAAATAAGGTTGAAAATAAAGTGTGAAAACCATATCCCCATGAGATCCAAAATAATAATCTAGATGGAGATAGTTCCATGGATAAAACAACTCCACATACTAGTTTGGTAGCTCCTATTGAGACTGCACTCAGGCCCTTGATAAGATGGTTACACATCCATAATAAATCATTTTGACTGAATTGCCAGTCATGGGTTACCGATTTACTACAATGGAGACTAATTTTGAGAAAAGAAAAAGAAATGTTCCTCCTACTGGTTTTGAATAACACAATGCCACCAAGCAAAACATAGCACGTCATTGGTCCTAACAGACTCTAATGGTATGCATGGCACGATGCAACTGTTTGGTCGAAGCACATGTAGCCAACTCTGGTGAAAGAAATATTATTCAAAGGAAACCACACCTTACTAACTTGAGATTCAACTTCCTTACAAAGATTAATGTTAAATTCAAAATATATCACTACTTTCCAGCACATTAAACAGCATAAAACAGTTACGTCAAACTTAAAAAACTAACTACAATCAAAACACTTACTGATTCAGTATGACCAATTAATGAATGGACAAGACTTCCATCAGAAGCATTCCAAACGCATATTCTACAATCTACAGGAAGGAACAGTAAAGTTAATTCTGGCAGAAGAAATGCCTCTCGAGCAAAATAATACACAAGTTATATCAAACATTGGTAGGAATGCATTAAAAACTTTAACACATTGAGCAAAACACATAGGATAAGTACAAAAATTGTTGTATATGAAACAATTAACAGAATCTAGCTCACATACATATGCAAAAAATCAGGATGGGAAGGAATTCCAAATATCATTTAGGCAGTCCACACATAAAATCAACAGTCATGGAAGAATAGGAGATATTTTGGCATATACCCGAGTAAATAAGAACATACAAATGAATGTTACATTAGGATTCCAGTGAAATTATATCAATTAGCAACTAAGAACAAGTTTTGCAACACAGGAAAGAAAATTATAACACCATGAATTCTTGCATGCTGCCTGAGCAGATAAAGAGCATATAATGCGAGGACAAATAATTATACTATTAAAAGGCAATGGTCTAAATCATAAGTGCTTACTCTTTGAAATTACTCGCCAACAAAACTTTCTTGAATTAGTCAAAGTATGAATTCCACACAGATTCCAAAACTAACATTCCACCCGCTAGTTTGCTGGCCGACTCGGTACCTTTTAAGGGGTACCAAACAGCCATGGTCTAAATCATTATATGCAATAGCTCATTTAGCCCATAGCTACATTGCAAGCAAATATCCAATTTTTCACATAATTTTGCACTTGGTATGAGTACTCAACTTTTCTTTAACAGCTCTATTAATGTAATAACGGTTGTATAAAAATAGATAATATATAAATCAACAACCTTCCAAAAAAAATTTGCACCACTTGCTCTAACAGCCCTATTAATGTAATAGCTGTTTTATTAAAAAAGTAGTTTTGAACATAACATATAAATCAACAACCTCCAAAAAGAAGTTTGCACAACTGAGATGCGTTTCCGTGACACATAGCGGCTAAGTTTCCAATTCCTAGTAACATAATACAATGCCCAATGGTTGACCTGTTTTATAATGCGTAGTTAATTGGGATTCCTATAAATCAACAATCAAAGACTCGAGTTTAATCTTTATAATGATTTGCACAATTCAAATCAATCCATCAAATGATGACCCCACCAATGAAGGATGATATCAAATGACGACACGGATACGACACGACACGCACACAGGACACGTCAATTATTAAAAATTTAGAATAAGGACACGGGTAGGACACGATATTATAATTTTTATATTTTAAAAATAGTGTATAAAAATTAAGTATAATATTAAAAATAATTAAGAAATAATAAGTCATTTAACTAGAATTTGTGCTTAAAATGATTAATATTAGGATATCGAGAGTTGGGCATCAATGTTATGTATCAGGCATCAAGAGAGGAGACGACAATGTTGTCAAGAGTCGAGCATAGATGTTATGCAGTAAGTATTGGGCGTCGATGTCAAGGCGTCTGCCGTCGATGTTAAGATAACGTCGGAAAAAGATGAGCTATCAAGTTGTAGGTATAAAAATTGCTAGCGGCGAGCATCAATGTCAAGGCAATCTCAGACTTTGATGTTGAGATGATTTTAAAATATCGATGTTGTAACGATGTCAAACTTCACAGTTGAGATGATATCAGACATTGTTGTGAAACCAAAGTCGCGACCCGCCAAAGAGAAATGAAAATCAAAATATTCGATGAATGAGGTATTGAGTGTGGTCGATTGATTTAGTGTTGTAGATAGGAAATAAGAAATTTAGTTTTTTATATTTTATATAAATAAGAATTTTAAATACAAAAAATTATATTTAAAAAAAATTATAAAATATTTAAGACACGTGTGTCCAATTTGTATTTAACATTTTTTTAATCAGATACGTTTTCGGCGTGCCCAACACGTGTCGGAGGCATGTCGAACCCGTGTTGTGTCAGATGTGTCGAACAATGCACGCCTCTTTGACGAGAAGTGCCGGTACATCATAGATTATTACATTTCCTTTAAAGATGTGTACAATTCGACATAAAAAATCTATCATAAAAGACATTTCATCATTATCATTATTAGCCTTATCCTAACAATTAGGGGTCAAGCTTATGAATACTTTATGAATTTGTATTTCATTTATTCCTATTGAGTGTTTTGTGAGGTGTTAAACATATTCTAAACTCGCTTTTTGAACACATGCTACCTTACATCTACTTAGTTTTCTTAGTAATCAATTGACAGTACTTCTATCGACAAGTCCGACTGGTACATTTTCTATTCTTTTTTATACATGCCCAAACTACCTAAGTCTATTTCCACTTATCTTCAGTTGATGCTATATCCATCATCTTGTAATATAATCCTTCCTAGTTATGCCAAACATCCATCTCTCCTTCCCAGTGTGATCACCTTGACCAGCAGCAACCTTTTTACCACTCAATACTTCGATTCATAGAATATAATCAATCCAATTACAATTTTACAACATTTACCATTAAGTCGCCATGACATTTTTCTCATATCAAATAATATCAAAGGTACTTCTCTATTTTAACCACTCAACCATAACTTCAGAAGTTATATTTTCATTTGCCTGCCCATTTTATCATATAAAAAATACAAGATATTTAAACATCACCCCCAAATACAACTTTATATCCTAATACTATTGACCGATAATTCGTAATCTTGCACCAACTAAAACTACATACCATATGCTTAGACTTTGCCTTACTAATCCCAAATGCTTAATGTTGCACATTTTTCAAGCTAATGTCTCATTAATTAGAACTATAACAAAGGCATCTCACTTCTAATGTCCTTTGTAAACATCTTAGTAGCAATACAAAAGAATATAAACTCAATACCAATCCTTAATCATACGTTAATGTAAACTCCTTAATCAAATCACAATTACTTCTAATACTCAATACTTCATCATGCATATCTTTGATACACATTTTTCTCTTTAATGTAAATCAAATCAATAGCATTGTATTCAATTATTCACTTCCCAAGATTAATAAAAACTAAATGAAGAACCTTCTTTTTGCTCTCAATAGTAGTCCATTAATTGTTTTAACACCAAAATTACTTCCATAGTGAATTTTTTTGGCATGAACCCAAATTTATTCTTGGATAGCAACATCATTTTTTGAAGTTCATGTTCCATTACAATCCTCATAACCCCATTCTAATAAGTTTGATTCCACTATAATTATCATAATTTTGAATGTCACTTCTATTCTTAAATACTAGTATCATTTTAGTCATCGAAATTCTATTGAAAATATTTGGAAACCAAATTAGAAAAAATATAATCATACCTCTCCAAAACTTCATAGATATCTCATCTAAAACTAAAGCTTACCTTTATGTATCTTTTTCATATCTTTCCCCTTTTTTTAAATCAATTTTATAATTCACCTAACTATTTTGTTTACTATCTTCTTCCAAATAATTTTGTCAATAAAATTAGCATTTCATAATTTTTTAAAGTAGAATTTTCATCTTACTCTGATGTCTTCAAATATTAAATATCATTTATAATAAATCTATTTGATCAAAGTCTCTAAACATTATATCTACTATTTTTAGCTATTTTATGTATCACATTGTCTCATATCTCAATACTTAAGACCTTATATAAATCATCAAAAGAAGTAAGCTTTGCTTTGTACATTATCCTCTTTGTAAGACTTCTTATTTTATAATCAACATAAGCCCAAAATACTATTTATCTTTTCCCACCCATTAAATAGTATTTCTTTTCTTTAATAGCATTTTCAATCTCTTTACTCTATATGACCAAGTCTCTTGACTAATATATGGTCAATTTATAGACTCTCACAAACCTTCTACAACAATCTTCTTCTCAATGGAACTATCTAGCTAATCCCACAACAGATTTAATTAAAAAAACGTATACTTAGTACATGACAGCTTTTTGGGAAAGGGTGTAACCTTATCACAACTACATATATATATATATATATATATATATATATATATTAAAAATAAATAAATGAATTCCACCTTACGTTGAAGTGAGCATGAAAGAAATATCGAATGTAATCCAAATAAGTGAGATTTATGGAAACCATTACAATTCTATAAGCAGGACAAATTCAGGTTAAGTGGTGAATTTCAAGTAAGTTTTTTGCCAAGTGCTCATTAAAAAACAGTAAATAATACAGCCTCGGAAGATTTCAAGTTGTGGAATAAAAGGAAATTTGATATTGTTTTCATGTTTGGAAGTAAAGAGAATAAACAAATAGATTACAAATTATAACAATCAACAAAAAAAATAAAGAAATTAAAGATATTTTCTATCACTTTTCTGATCACTGCTCGATAGTTAACTTTGCAACAATCTAAAGTCTGCATATCAATTTAGAGGATATTCCTGTTTAATATATTTAAAGATAAGAGGATAGAAAGTCAGGATGTACCACATTAAAATAAGCAATAGATGACCCAATAGTTTATCATACAGAACTCTTGCTTGGTACACATTGGAATACACATTGCAATGCCATTTATAATGCCACTTTGTCATGATCACCATGATGAATTTTTTGTTTGACAGTCGTTTATTAAGGTTGGTATTCTCCTAAAATTGGAACATTGGGTGCCACAATGAGAATATGCATATGAAAAATGTAGGCATGGTAATGCTCATAAAGCACATAAGACACATAAAAATACTAACACATGATAACAGCAAACATTGAGTGCCACAAAGAGGATATATATATGAAAAGTGCAAGCATGGTAATGCTCACAAAGCACATAAGGCACATAAAATACTCACCCATAATAGCAGCAAGCACAAAACGATTATCTAAACTCCAGAGTATCATGTTAACACCACGAGTAGGCACATAAAATGCTCACAAAGCACATAAGGCACATAAAATACTAACCCATAATAGCAGCAAGCACAAAGCGGTTATCTAAACTCCAGACTATCATGTTAACACCACGAGGAGTAGGTTGAAACCTCTGGCGGGGACCTCCACGAGGAGGTTGGGGAGGCATGGGCGGCGGAGGGACTTTAAGATGGTATGCACGTGTCCAACGTCCAACTTTCCCCTACCATAAGAATTAAGAACAATGCATGTGTTTATCATTCTAAGCATGTGAAATAATTACCTCAAGGAAAAAAAAGTGTCAGTAAATTGTCGGACACTGATTGGAACAGGGATAATATTGCAGGAAATATCCAGCTAAATTCTTTGGACAACTATAACATAGCTATGAAGTACAAAAGACTACCATTGTGAAAACAAAACCATGCATTACATTATAAAGGAAATTAGAGATAAAAATTAAGCACAAAGCTAACATAATTGAAATAAATGAACTCACATGAGATCTCCTAGATCGTGGAATCCAAATTATTGCACTGCCATCACGTGAACATGTAACTATGTTGTCATGAGTAAACCTAGGACATTGAACAGCAAAAACTTAGCACCAAACATCATCAACAACATCCCTAACCCAACTCTCTAGGATCCCTTTACAATAACATGATTAGCACAGCATGCAGTCCTCAATTGTCATTAATAGATCACATCAAAATACCCAAACAAAATATAGAAGAATTTTTAATCAAATTAAAAGCCAAGATGACAGACCAGGAGTTTCTGAACTTTGGAATGTTATCCTCCTTCAGAGTATCAGTGCTGGAAAATTTACAAGGAACAGCACAGCCACTGGCCAAAAATAGTCACTGTTAAAGAACTATTAAAGACAAAAAAAAACTTTTTACAATAGTTGGCTAACCTGAACTGCACATAATTCACATCATTTTCATGGCCTGATAACACATCCATCTCATGGTTTGGTTGATCAGAGTCCTCCACACTGTTTCGGCATGCATTCCACACCTGCAACCAATCAGCTTGTTGATAACTTCCATCATTATCCAACAACTTTCACTATTAGAAACTCACACCTGCTATTCATACCCTTGCATATGTGTCTGAGCTACCAGTAACAAATACAGTTCCACTAGCATTGAACGCGCAACACAAGATTTGATGACTTTGCTGAACGGCATTTGTTGAGGCATCATTCACCCTACCTAAAATCATCACCATATTTAACTCCTTAATTATATAGTCAACTGATATTATATACAATCTAACAGAAAAAAAATAATTTCATAAAATAGTTCACCTGTAGTATCTGGAGGCTTTGGAATATAAATTCGCAGGCTGAGCTGGGAGTACCTAGCATCCCAGATCCGGCATGTTCCATCATCGGAGGACCTATTCAAGTGCCCAAAGATGATTCAGAAAAAAAATGGTAAAGTAGAAGGTTATTTAAATTGCATTTGAGGATAATAGACCCCAGTTTGATACTGAAACGCATCTAACATAAACCAACAAAGTGAATGATGATGCCAATTAAATTTAGGATGCTTCAAGAAACCTCAGAAAAACAATTGGCCAACTTCTACAGCATAGAATCCACAAAAGCCTCCACTAATCATTAATCCTGGAGCTCTGGGTATGAAGAAACGAAATTCTAATAGAGCAAGAACGCACACAAAATTTGGAAACTGCCATAGTGTCCTTATGCATTACATGACGTGACGATTAGGTCTCTGTGATATTAAATCCACTAGAAGTTCCAATATCTTACTGTTAATTGTGAATCGGTATACCATGTTTATGGCAGGAATGACATAATGAACATATTAAACCTTGCAAACAATTTAAATTTTTGTAAAAATTGCATTCAGTTCCCCTCTCCAGCTCAACCAAAGTCGCAAGGATAGTAACACTAGAGAAGCTAACCAGCATGGCTGTTCAGCTTGCCAATGCCAAGGAAGTTTCCAGAGCAACATCAAGGGCTCTTCATAGCGCTCATAATGCAAAAGAGCATAGCACTCAGTCCAACACAACATTCCCAGTGTCTAGGATGAGTCCAAAACATCTACAGCCCTCACTATGACTAGACGTGTTCCACTTCCTTCAACACACAGCCACGCTTCCCCTCTCCCTCAACTCCACCCTCTCCCGACATGGAGAAGTACTCTTATAATTATAAGATTACTTATGTAATGTAATAGCTCTCTTGAAAATAGTAAAAAAGGATCAATTTTATGCCCAAAGAAAACCATAAAAAAACAGAAGGGAAAAAACAAGGCAAAGACACAACAAGCTTTAAGTTGAAGAATCTTTCAACATGGATTTCTCAATATATACACAAGTAAAGCTAAGTCAAAAGGTTGGCCATCTGACTCAAGCTCTAAATATATTAAGAAAAACTTGCTTGCTATTACACAGCACAGATCAACTTTTCTCCCATTAAAATGCCCAACAATGTGAACATAAAAATACTACTACAACAACAACAACAACAACAAGCTTTTATCCCACTACGTAGGGTCAGTTATATAAATCTTTTTTCTCCATTATGTCATATTAAGAGTCAAATTCTCATTTAAATCTAATAAAGAAATGTCATTTTTAATACTTTATAACCAAGCCTTTTAAAGTCTACCACTACCTTTCTTAACATAAGCTAGATCTAATACATCTACTCTCCTAACCGGGTCATCGAAAGGCCGACGTTTTATTTGACCAAACCATCTAAAGTGACTCTCTAATCTTATTCGCCACTGCAGCTACTCAAACCTTTTTCACGTATATACTCATTTTGCATTATGTCTCTAAGAGTAAAGCCACTCATGCATCTGAGCATCCTCATTTCTACAACACTTAACTTAATTTTATGCTTCTCTTTTAATGGCCAACATTCAACGCTATAAAGCATTTCACAACCATCTTATAGAATTTTGCCTTAAGTTTGAGAGGTACATTTCTATCACATAACAGGCCCGATGCATTCCTCCACTCCAACCATCCAACTTGAATTCTACTAATAATAACCCCATCAAGTTCACCATCACTTTAATAGACCCGATATATCTAAAATATGTACTCTTTTTAATGACTTGATTCGCCAAAGTCACAATCCCCCACTAGATTTATCACTATAAAAATTACACACAATGTATGACACATTAACTCAATTCCTTTATAATTCGCACACTCTTGTGCATCACCTTTTTTTTACAAATATGAACTAACACACTTCTCTGCTCATCTAACATCGTTTTAGTCTTCAAAATAATATTAAAAAGTTTAGTAAGCCAAGAAATTCCTTCATCTTCAAAGCATTTCAACACACCTCTATTGGAATATCATCAAATACAACTGTTTTTTTACACTTTATTTTCTTTAAAGCCTTTATAACTTCGATTTTACTAATATGACAATAAAACTATAATCTTTATTTTTATTTTAGGTGCTAAGATTATTAAAGTTAATCGTATTCTCACTATCTTTATTAAAAAGCTTATCGAAATATCTCATTCACCTAAGTTGAATATCCTTTTCTAATAAAGCAATTTCTTTTCTTCATCCTTAATGCACTTCACTTGAACTAGATCTTTACTTATTCTATCTCTTTGCTTGGCTAACTTATAAATACATCTTTCGCCCTCCTTTGTATCTAATCGATTATAAAAATCATTAATATTATTTACATAGACTCCTTACAAGTCCCTCTATAACTAATTTTTATAACAAAACTTATTATTTTTGACATTGTTTTGCACATTTTGATTCCACCATTAACTATTTTTACTATTAGGAGTTTTTACTTTTCAACTATTAATATTACTAGCTATTTTTTCCCATATAATATTAGCTTCCTCATGCACAATCAAAATTTTGAGATCTTGAATCTTACTCTTAAGAATATTTTTATTAGCATTCTTAAAATGCCCTCATCTAATCCTATGACAACATTTTACTTTATTTTTTATATTTCACCCCTTCATCTTAAAGTTCAAAACTAATAAGCAATGTTAGGTACATAAAGTTTCACTCGGAATGATTTTACAATCTTTTGCAATCTAAATGATCTATTTTTCTTATAAGAAAATAATTAATCGGAGTTTTACTATAACCATTCTTATAAGTAATAAGATGCTCCTCTCTTTTTTTAAATAAGGTATTAGCATGCAAATGATAATAAAAGGATTTGTAACAGCAAGTAAGAATATTCTATTGTAACGTAATCGTGGAAAAGTTCAACAAAATCTTGAAAAAATTAAGAACTAAACTATAATCAGCTTTTCAAAATAGTATGTATACACATTAAAGTGGGTTCTCATTATGTGTGAATTTCCTCTATCAAGTTCAAACATATTCAAAATGATTTCTTTGAAAATCGAGAGCAAATAACTAAAACAGAAAATAAGACTTTTAATGCCTTGAAAAACCTTTGAAAATGAAACCAAAATATACAGTTTGTCATAAAAATTATTACATTGATTTCCAAATATATACACAAGTCATACTATGCCAAGAGAGCGGTAATCTGACTTGATCTCTAAATATATTAAACAAGCAAAACTTACATATCTCTATGTATCACATAGACCACTTTATCTCCCATTATGATGCCCCGGCAATCATCAAAGTAGTTCATTAAAAATGCAAATGACGATAATCATTCAACAGACAACAACATACAAAAAGGTAACAATGACTACAAATATTCAGTTTTAATGTGACAGCTGAAAAGTTCATCCAAATCCCTAAAATCTTGACAAAATTAACAATTTAACTAAAAGCAACTTTTCTAGACAGTATGAGAAATATTCAAGTAGGAACCTATGATGTGTGTAATTCTTCTATCAAGTTCAAACATGGGCTTTTTGGGACGTGTGTGTGGGTTTGTAAATGGAGAGTTCTTAATTAAAACAGACGAGTAAGACTTACAAAATGGCATATAATAGGCATCAACTCTATTAAAAATTCAAGCATTTTATTTACGGCTAAACAAAAGATTCGGACCTAGTAGGGAAGAGGTGGTGATATGGCCTCAAGGTATTGAGAATTTCATAAAGGTTTATTTGCATTATGAAATTATAGTAATGGAATATGGGACTCTTCCTATGTCTTATTTTATTACCTGATGGGGAATTCTGGGATACTAACCAACTTGATTGTTTTCAAACTTTTGGTGTCCCCACAATTGGTTCAAGGTGAGGAGTAGTGGATCTTTTTTCCATTATGATATTTTCTATTTGCAAATAAACTTTTCCTTATGCTTAGTTTGCTTTTCAATAAACCTTCCTTTCCCAATGTTAGGAAAAGTAGGGTTGTTAGCTCTATTTCCTTTTTAGCTTGTAATAGTCTTTTTTCCTGTTCTTAATGCAATTTGTAATTCTTAAAAAAAAAAAAAAAAGCTGTCAAAAAAATTATTAAACAATTTAGCTGATAAGTGCTCAATCTTCTGTAAATTAACGAGTCAGACCAATTTGATGAAATACCAGAATAAACATTATAATGCAAAGGAAAAACCGAAAAAACTTATTTTAGGTAATATCAATTAGCATTAGCTTAGGTAGTATTTCTCCCATCAAAATAAGTGTAAGGAAATGGGTTAAACTCCCATCATATTGAGTTGTTTCAAAAACGAGAACAAGAACAATTACGATAACAGCTGATAGCAGGAGCTTGGTCGTGGACTGAAGGCAATAGCAGTTACAGCTCCAGTGTGTCCTCTCAAGACTGAAATTGGTAAACCATCAGGCAAGCGCCACTGCATTCAAATAAGGTGGCAATTTATACCCAAATACAGCATATCACTTAAAATATGCATATAGTGCTGTATATAAGGAAAAGCAAATAGTATAGAAGGATCCAATACAAATAAATATGGATCATGCTTTCAGCAGAAGAAAGAATCTAAAGCAGGAGAAAGAATATAACAAATGGAGCACAACCATTCTGAATTCATAAGTATCTACGGAAGTAAACAACTTACAACTCTGATGATGAAATCATTTGAAGCTGATGCGACCAAGGCATTATTTGAACTCACAGCCAAGTCAGTAATGTCACCCTTTTGATGCAGAGAAAAAAAAATCAGATTTCTTCTATCTGTGCGTGTGTGTGTGTATGAGAGAGAGAGAGGGAGGGGGGGGGGGGGGGGGGGGGAGAGAGAGAGAGAGGGGGGGGGCAGTTATACGGTACAGAAAAATGGAACTCAAAGTATCAAAAAAATCCAGTCACCTCGTGTCCTCTACAGCTGGCAAGGCAGAATGCTGTTTCCATGGACCAAATTTTTACCAGGCGATCATCTGAACCAGTAATTACATAGCGACCCAAGCGGTCAAATGTAGCTACAAAAACAGAAAAAAAAAAGGAATTAATAAATAGTGATAATTATTACAAAGCCCTGATAGAAAATATTTCCTCAGTTTAACCATAAACTGGTGGAAAATTTAGATGTGAGACTACTAAAGCAGTCAGTTATATATATGTTATCCCAGAAGAAGTCACATGATCATAATTTAAGAAATAAGGATAAGATCCCTTAACCACTTGACCACACACCTCAATCCAAGATGTGATTACACAAACGAAATAAAAGCAACAACAATAAGACTTTGTTAGGCAATGTTATGTTATTGTTATGTTGATAACGATTACATGTGAACTTGATGTTTATCTGAAATCAGATTGGGCAGATCTTGTGTTGACCAATATCTACCAACCAACCCGTTAGAAATATATAAATGAATCTTTTGAAGCATGTAAATAAAAACATTGATCACTCAAAACATTGATCACACAATTTTTTTTCATTTTTAAATCTTGCATGTGATTGTTGGGTTTGTGATTCCTTAAAGTGTGGTACAACTGTGACTTCTTAATTTCAAGGGATGTCATCTCCGTGTACTTATATGAAGCATGGATTTCTTAATTTGATAATACCTTTATTTATCCTATTTTATCTGCATAATTTATAATGTACTTGTTAATGCTCTTGATTTTATTTAAATTTGACACACTTTGCAACCACCTTAAAAATAAACGGGTTCCAAACCATGGCACTAGTTCAGCCTAGTCCCTCAACCAGAAATTATTACAACATGACTTCTAACTATCACACGACGAAAACTAAGATCATAGGGCAAGTTTAATTTCTATTATTTGATTACAACTGATTTTTCATTTTTTGATTGTCTGGTTTAAATTTCTCCTTGATTGATTTGAATTCATTAAATCATTACATTATTGTTGATCATTGACTTATTTAGTGGTTTGTGATGTATGAATCATAAGATTCTTACATTACCTGCAAACATTACATCATTTTAATTGCATTAGAAAGCCCTAGCCCTAAAATCGCCATGCATCAAATTGGAATTACAACTTTAACCACTATACAAGAACAATTGAAAAAGTTTTTAAATAACCAAAATCAAATATATGATTCAATAGTTTAGTTAAAACAATAATTGATAATTTGAAGCAATGTCTTCAAGGCACAATGTGATGTGCAAGACTTCCTTATTGCTTAAAGGTGCAAAGAACAATGCAAAGCGATGCTTTTATTAACTAGGCGCTCATAACTTGTATATTACATATACATATCTAATGTCCATAAAATAGACATATAATTAATCAAATTTAAACAATTAATAATTTTTAGCCTATACAATGATACATTCAATAACTGTAAAATATGAGCTATTTATAAATGACTTAAAACTTGGAAAAAATTAAACAGAAATATCATGTACATTTAAAATTTGAAGACGAACTTTAAAAGTGAAATGCCTTGCACAAAGACAACTAATGTTGCCTTATGAAGAAATGCATTATGCAAAAACAATGTGGCGATTGATCTAACATATTTTCTGATTCCCAAAAATATAAGCTAGATAGAATAAAGTCTTTTTCAAACTTCTTATCTAACAGAACGAAAGAAAAATGTTTATTATCCAACATAAATAAAGAATACTAGAGACAAACGAGAAGTTCAAGAAATGCATGAAAATAAAGTGTAGCGGTTCTTCGTGTGGAGGAAAATCTACAAACGGACAGATGCCAATATATGACAGCATATGGAGCAAAAACTAGAGGCAGAGATAATAAGTTTGAATGTTTTTACTGTTATGTTCACATGTCAAGGAGAAATCGTAGATGGAGACAAGAAGGATGAGCATCTACTCCTGTTGCTTGCTTTGCTAGACTAAGTTATCAACTACAGTTCTCCTTTCTTTTTTTCTATGAAATAAATTGACTAGTCAACTGGGCATGTGAGGCAAACCCAAAAGTCACAAGTTCCCAACCCAAAAACAAGCCGCAAAGAACCACAAGAGCTTTGTACGAGTCTTCTACAGGGCTTTCACAGTCAAGTGACAAGCAGCACATGCTTTGTTTCACACTCGAGAAAGACATACAATGCATGCTTTGCTTTCTCTGAGTTCCTGAGAAGGTTACAACGCATAACTCTTCTACTTCATGATATTTCACCTTTGAAGCACAATTAAATGCACGCTTTTAACAGCACTTATTTGAAGCCCATCAAATTCATGCACATGAACCTGAGGTGGATCGTGATCATGATGATGAGCCAATTCAATTGAATGCCAACATTGGTAGGAGACAAGGAAATAATTATGATATACTAGTTAGGGTTTTTAACAATGTTGTTTATAAAAATTATGGACAACAAGATTTTAATGTAGATTATGACAAAACAAGAAAACTTGAAATTGAGGTATCTATCTATAATGGTAAAAATGACCCTCAAGCTTTTAAGCTTTTATCAATTATGCAATGGATTTAGATTTTTTTTTTAAATGTCAAAACATTTATGATATGCGACAGTGAGATTCAAAATAATAAAATTTATTACATAAGCTGAAATTTATTTGATGAGAATGAAAAGATAAAATGAAAGGTTATGAAGAAAATCTATTACCAAATAGGCTGAAATGAAATAAATTTTAAAAGATAAATATTTCTCATTGTTTTATAATAATCATTTGCTTTAAGAATTTAATTCATTAAAACAAGCGACCAACATTGCCACTTAATAAATGTACAAATTTGATAAATTGTTGTTGCATTTCTGAGATCATTGAAGGTCCTAAAAGGCTAAAACCACTTCTTAAGTTTAAGTTTGATTTGAAATCTAATATCAAGAAAGTGATGACAGCACACCACATGCAATCAATTAAGCATACTAGTTACCTTGCATTAAATTTTGAGCAGGTGTTAAAATTTTGTGTCTAAGGAGGTTACTACATATTCAAGCAATGTAGCAGTGTATCATTTTGTCAAAGCAATCAAGTCTGGTGCACCTACTATATTTAAAAGTAGTAACATAACAATAAATAACAATAATAATGAAAAATAATTTGCATCTACATCTAGGCCTAAGATTTTTATAAAGGCTCATTTTAACCATCACCGAGTGTACTAGTAAGAACTTGTATGTAAATATGGAGGAAGAATGAAAGCAATGGTTTTGATAATGTTTATGAAATTAATGAGAAAATTAGTGGTTCTTATGATGCTTTATTTGATAATTCTTTGAATGTCGTGTTGCATCATAGCTTCTCCTAAGAGTGAATCTAATTAAAAGAAAACTAATTTTTTTCAGATTATTTCAAACATGAGGAGAAACTTTGAAAGATTATAATTAATAATGGGAGCTACATGAATGTTGAGTATGCCCACACTAGACTTTATATGAATTTCAAACTTGACAAAATCAATAATCATATAAGATAGCATGGGTAGATATAACTTATGTTTTTGTGTCTAAGATTTGTTTAAATCCGATTTAAATTGGCTACATAAAATGATAGAATCTAATGTGATGTGTTAACCATGGTTATTGCTCATGTATTTTGGGTAGACTTTGGATTGATGATTTACATGTTACTCTTTTTAGAAATTCTAATACATATACTTTTAAATCTATAACAACAAGCCTTTATCCCACTTTATGGGGTCATCTACATGAATCATTTTTCTCCATTGTGTCCTATTAAGAGTCAATTTCTCATTTAAATCTAATAAAAAAGATATTTTTTAATACTTTCTAACCACGCATTTTTAGGTCTACCTCTACCTTTCTTGACATAGGTCGCATCTAATACATCTATTCTCCTAACATGGTCATCGGGAGGTTCACATTATAAGTGACCAAACCATCTAAGACAACTTTCTCTAATCTTATTTGCCACTGGAGCTACTCCAACCTTTCATCTGTATACTCATTTCGTATTCTATCTCTAAGTGTAAAACCACTCATCCACTTGAGCATCCTCATCTCTACAACACTTAACTTAATATTATGCTTCTCTTTTAACGGCCAGCATTCAACGCCATAAAGCATTGCAGGTTTCACCACCATCTTATAAAATTTTCCATTAAGTTTGAGAAGTACTTTTCTATCACACAATAGGCCCAATGTATTCCTCCACTTAAACCATACAAGTTGAATTCTACTAATAATATCCCCATCTATTTCAATACCGCTTTGAACAATAGACCCAAGATATCTAAAACATGCTCTCTTTTTTTATGACTTGATCACCCAATGTCATAATCCCACCATTAGATCTATTATTATTAAAATTACATTCCATGAATTCAGTTTTATATCTACTCAAACGAAACCTTTAGACTCTAAGGTTGACCAACATAATTCAAGCTTTCCATCAACTCCCTCTCTAGTCTTATCAACAAAAAGCATGCACCAAGGTACAACCTCTTGCAAATGTCTAGTAGGAAAATCCATGACTAATGAGCTTAAAGCTGATCCTTGATATAATCCAACTGAAATAGGAAAACACTTGGTCAAACCACCTTGTGTTTGAACACTAGTAATAGCTCATATATACATATCATTAATGAAGTGAATATAAGCATTATTAACTCCTTTCTTTTCTAAAACTCTTCAAAGCACTACTCTAAGAACTTTATCATATGCTTTCTCTAAATCAATAAATATCAGATGTAAATCCTCCTCCTTACTCTCTCTGTACTTCTCCATCAAACCTCTCAGCAAATGTATAACTTCTATAGTAGAGACGGAGGGGGGGTCTAAATCTACATAAGTATCTAGTGCTCCAATTTAGTAAGAAAATATTTGGGTATTCTAAGTAAACATGCATTTGAGAAAGAGAATCCGCAATAATGTGTGATCTATAACTTAGTAGTTGTTGAGTTGAGTTGAATAATATAATACATGAAATTGTTACATTATCTACTGATGTTAATCAGTTATTGATTGATTTTAAACCTATTTGTCCTGGTGAGCTTCTTTAAGGATATACAACATATGATTGATTTAGTTCAAAGATCACATTACCTAAATTACATCATTATTAGATGAATTCAACATAACTAATGAATTTAAAAGAGTTGATAAAGTGCTTAAGAAATGATTTAATAGGCAAAGCATGAGCTTTTGCGATGTATCTACTTTGCTTACACCTAAGAATGATGAGAATTTGTATGTGTGTGAAAAGATTATAGATTTCCTTTACCTTATTTAGATAATATTTAAAATATGATGAATTGTGCTGTGAATTTTCTAAAATTGATTTGAAAAGTGGGTACCGTCAAGTTAGAATCAGGGAAAATGATGAACAAAAAATTACTTTTAAAATCAAAGATGGATTATGTAAAATGAATCAAACTTATGAGTCATATAATGACTCCATAAGTAGCGAGTAACGGAACATAGGCTTATAAAAGTTACAACAATTTCAGAGAACCAATTTAGTTTCATGCCAAGAAAATTTATTAGGGAAGTAATTTTTCACCGAGATAATTAATGATGAGCATGTGTTTGCATCAAGGATCAGCATTCAGTCTATATCCTTTCCATAGGTTCTTAAGATGTTTATAAAAGATACTCAAAACGAAGGGCCTTGGTGCATGTTTGTAAATGAAATAGTTATAACTAAAGAGACATCTACTGAAATAACTAAAAAATTAGAATGGCGAGGAAAAGTTTAAAATATAGAGGCCTTAGAATTAGTAGAACAAAAATTGAGTATAGGGCACAATGAAAAAAAAAAGTTATCATTCAATATTATTAGATGATAACTAGGGATGTGATAAGTTTAAATATTTTAGATTTACTATATAGAAGAATTGAGATATAAATGAGAATATAAATTCTAGAGTTAAAGACAGAATGGTTAAAATGAAGAAATGCCTCAAAAGTTTTGTTTAATGAGAAAATATCATGGAGGCTTAAAGTTATGCTTTATGAAACTATAATTATGTCGATGAGAAAAGTTATTTTGTATGGATCCAAATGTTGTGTTATAAAAAATTCATCAATATCTAAGTTGTGTAATAAAAATGAGAATGTTAAGATACCCGTGTGAAAAAATTAAAATAGATAAATTAAAAAAAAAAGCCTGGAATAACATCTATTAAAGATAAAGTAACTGAAAATAGACATGCGTGGTTTGGACATGTGCAATAAAAAAGTAAAAAAATGTGCTAATTATGCAAATTGAAAAAATTAGTATCAGTAGATTAGAAAACATAAGACGTAAACTTCATATTACATGTATAGAAGTTATTAGAAAATGAGGAATCCTAACACCAACCCCAAATAAATTAGGAAAAGGCTAATAATGAGTTCCCAAAAGAAATTGGGATATAGACATGCTAAGTAGGTTGAGTTATATAAAATATTTTTTTGTCCATAAATGTTTTGATAGAACTGAATTAATGTTTGAGAAGACTTTGTGCCATCCTAGATACAATACACATTCAAGAAACTAGATTTGATCATATAAAGGAGGAAAATGCCACCGGTAAGGATTTGGTGAGATTTATCAAAGAGTTTAATAATTCTTCTAAGGTAAACAAAGATTGCATGCTTAAAGATATTTATTTATCTGAGGCCACTTATTTTTCATCTTTAAAAGAATTTGATTTTAGATACAAGTTGTCGGTGATGTTTAACATATTAGTAGGTGTAAAACTATTTTCATAATTGAGGATAAATATTTCTAACCAAGTCTAAAGAGGGATGTGGCATGTATTATTTTACAATATAGGACTTTTTAGATTTTTTTTTATTTTTTATAGGACTTTTTAGATTGTCAAATGTAGGAAACATAACATAGGGTTTTATACACTTCTACCAATTCCTTATAAACTATGAGAGGACATTGATACAGACTTTGTATTGGATTTACCACAAACTTTGAGGAAAAAGTATTCTATTTTTGTAGTTGTAAGTTAATTTTTCAAGATTATCTCATTTCACACAATCAAGAACCTGTAAGAAATTAAATAAAAAATGCATGAAAATTTAAAATTTTCGAACTCATTAGAACTAACACTTACAAATTTAAAATTTCAAAAAAGTATGGTATTAATCTAATTTTCAACGTGTTTGATTTAATTTTACTTCATAAGCTTGTCAATTTCTTGGTTTCTTCTCGGTTTTACATCCCTCCTTAAAAGTCCACAAATAATCCTTTGTCAAATGCTTTTATACATCTTATTCTTTAGGCTATTTTAGATAATGAGATTATGACCAATGTCATTTGTAGATTTTAGAGGTATATAGTTCAATGGTAAGAAAAAGCATACTTGTGATGACTCATTGATTACTTTGTCAGAAGCACAAATTTTGTAATTATTTATTTGATGAGTATCAAAAGCAAATTCAGAGCCAAATTTGTCTAAGACAGGTAGATTTTATAAAAATCTATATGTTTATTCCAATCGAATGTGTCGCATGAAGAAATGATCTGAGAAGAGTTTATTTATTTTCACTAGTTGATTTCCTTTTTTTTTTATATATATAATTTTTTATAGGTTGGAGCATACCTATGATTATGGTTTAGGGAAAAGGCATATATGTTATTTCTAATGTTTGGTTGGTCTATATGGTTGGTTGGAGATAAGGTTGACCAGGTTCTTGGATTTCTATAAGTTCAACCTTAAATTCAATGCAAGTGCTACCTGCGATTCCTACTAAGGTCATCATTATAATGTATTAAAGGTTTAATTCATCGGAGTCAATTTTTTTCTAAACTAAGAAGATTTGTGTGGGACTATTAAGTCCTTATTTTTTCCTGAGATTGTGGCCACTTCTGCAAGCTCCATTATATGGCACATGATTCCCAAGTGTTGTTGTTATGCATTCTTTTGGTTGCATATTTCTACAATCTTTATTAGACCACTCAACTTGCTGTCATCTATTATTTGAGTATTGCAACCTGCAATTTTCTATTTTTACAAGATTTCTAGTGGGCTCGGGTTTTATTCACACGAAAAGAAATTAAAAAAAAAAGTTATGTCTCAATTTAAATTCTTGATTTTTCCTAAATAAAGTTTAAGTGTGAATTTGATGTTTATATGAATCAGATTGGGGTTAATCTTGTGTTGACCATTTCTACTATCATAAGGATGATCAGTTTAGAAATAAATGTTCAACGGATTGTAAATAGAAATTAAATTGAATAAAAAATTCTTCTCCCAATTTCAATATTTTGTGTGCTAATTAGGTGGGATTCTTTCAAGTGTGATATAAGTGCAACTATCATATTTCATAAGTCATCTCCTTACACCGACATGAGACATGGATTTCATAACTAGGTCATTTCTATCATTGATCATATTTCATCTACATAATATGTTATTGGTTTGCTGTTACTCTTGATTTTGTTCAAAGTTAAGATAACAGCTGATTTATTTGTGATTATTAAATTATAATTACTCATCAAGTAGCATGGTTTGAATTACTAATTATTTCATTCATATTTAATTTTATCATTACATTATAAATGGGTTTTGATTCTCATATTTATTGTTTGTATTTAAAGAAAGTTGTTAACTTATTAGTAGTTTTTTTAATCTAGAAATCACAAGGCCCTCACATGATCCAGATATATCACATCTTTCTAGTTACATTAGAAAATTCTAATCATAAACTTACATTCATCATGTGTTTTGTTATTTAGGGTCTATATGGGATAACTTTTTCACATCTTCGCCTTTTAGATCTCTGCTATACTTTCATTTAGCTATTATTTTCTTGCTACTTCATAAAATTTTTGTGGTAGGAAGCTGCTTTTTACAACCCGATCTGCTATAGTATGATAGCTCTAGAAAGCTATTATCTAACTTATTCAAAAAATAAATTATTTATAAACTCTCAACAGCTTTCAAAAAATTTGATTTCCCCGCGACTTTATAATCAAACTTTACAAAAAGTTACAATCACCCCAAATGAATCCTATGTGAAATAAAAGTCATTATTACTCGACTTTCACCAGCTGCTCCATGGTCATGAGCCATAGAGGAGGTGCATGTTCTGATACATATCAAAACACCGAATTGTCAAGATTTTGAAAAGAAAATTTGCTGAAAAGCATTACAAAACAAGGAGTTAAGACAATAACTCGCTCACAGGTATATGGGAGTAAAATTTAAGCCCTAGGCATCGCCAACAAACATCCTTCAAAGTCAACACTCGAACTAGGATGCTACTAGATAAAGATTACCCTCATTCAGGCCCATGACCACAAGAATGGACCACTTTGATCACCATTACCTTCATTCAGGCTTCTAGATCACAAGAATAGTTCTCTTTGTGAAAACAAAAGAATGATTAGGCACTAAAGCAGTATACCCCGGTAATAATTATCAAAAAGATATGATTGAAAATATTCCTCAGTTTAGTATATAAACTGATGATAAATTAGACATGAGCCAATCGGTACAAACATGAACATCCAAGTTGGTTTTCTCTATCACCAAAGAAACAATGGAAACAAATTTTAGTCATGTACAACTGTTTCAAGGATTATTAAGCTTTTGACTTAACCTAATGAACAAACTAACAACTGGTCAAAGTGCCACAAGATAAATCTGTGCTTCACCTAAGAAACTAATTTAGATCCAAGGACCAGCCAAAGTAGACACTAACTTGTTTCAGTCAAGTAGTTTAATTCGGCTTACGTTGAAGCAGCATTCCCGCTTTCTTGTTCTAAGAAAATAGGTTAAAAAAAGGATGAATTGGTTTTCCTTCTCACATGCACATTCTATGAGACATAAAAAGAGTTGTCTTGTCATTGTTTAAGAAGCTATCATATTAAAGAATTACTAGATATTTTCAATTACTAGATATAGAATGTAGGTTGTTTATGAAAAATATACTAATTATACCACAATAGACAGCATTCTGATGCCCCCTCAACTTTATTGTAAATTGCATCTTTTGTACCATAGTGGATGGCTTAGCAATGGCATAACATGCAGCACGAATAGATGGAGCACGATGGTGCTTAGTAAAACCACCACCAATCTCCCTCAAACTCAATCCACGAACCTGATCAGCCTGCATGTGTGGCCAACGCAGATAACCAGACAATTGGCCAGTTGTTTTATCATCTTTATCTCGATCAGCTGAAACACAGCATGTTGGCAAGACAGCAGTTTAGAAAAGTGAAAAGTTAACACTACATGATGAATGAAAAGTGATGCATATTAATTCAAAGATATTGAGAACTAGGAAACATAATGAAAACGCTCTAATATTGCAACCAAAAGGTGAACGCATACATGATAGAAGGGAGAAGGAGCCAGCTCCAAGTAGAGTTGGAACATCAGCTGCATTTGGAGTGTTTCCTAATGCAACACCATGTACTTGAGGGGAGCAGTTAAGAATCAGTTGCTTAAGAAGTTTTACCAAGTGATCTTTTTCAACATGGGGGTACCTGTCATTTAATAAAAGGAAATAGTAAACAATCCAGTCACAAGAGCAATGAGCTATTTCTTGGAATGGCAGTGAGTGTTTTGATTCTATAGCATGTCCCTGACACAGTCAGCTACGGCAAAGCTGGGAACATGGCTTTTCTACAGAAGGCAGGCAAGAAAGTGAAGTGAAGTGCAAACCAAAACTCCAAACACAACCTAAGAAATAAATAGTATGAGCCTCAATATCTATCATATAAATATGATTGGCTTAGTGATTTAACAATAACAAATCCTATATGGTGGCATTTAGCCCATGGTAATGATGGCATTGTACACTAAACTTGCTTGGAGCCTTTACAACTTGAAATAGAGCTTGAGATGAAAGATTCAAGAAGACACAAGTGTGCAACTGACGATTATAAGAGAAACAGCTTAGTGTGTATATGTGAAGTGTTTTAATTGAGTTTATGGTTTACCCTATACGTCTTCATGATGATGACTACAAATCGGGTAAACATTATTTATGATTAAACAATTATTTTCACCAAGTAAAGAAATTCTTTATAAGTTTAATCATCAAGTAGTTAACAAGAAAGTTTATTGCATTATAAATTGCTATATAATTACCCAAATATTATTATGTTTACCCTATACTTTAACGGACCTCTACAAACCACTTTTGTGGGGTCTATGAGCTTTCATAGAGATCTTTATGGATTCCCACGAACTTAAAAATCCTCTAAAAATTAGGATTGTAAATGAATAAAGTCGACCTGAGCATTGTTCAAGCTCATTTATTTATTCTACTGTCAAGTTCAAGCTGAGTTGAACATTAACCGAATTTTAACATTATGTTCAAGCTTTTCTACTAATTGTTTTATTAGGTATGAGCCATAATCGAGCTTTAATAGAGCCTAACTATATAATTAAAACTAATAATTTAAATATATAGCCTAATTAGTAAAGCATAAATGAATTTATAAGTTTTAATCAAAGTTGATATAATTCACTAAGTATTATTTATGTTATTTGGTGAAGTTCAAATCTTTACAAATAGATGATTTTAATCTATATATCAAATATTTTTGTTACAACTATATCTTTAACAATACACATAATTTTTAAAGTAGATAAGATATAATAAAATTGTCATAAAACCATAATATATATATATGATCAAATAAGAAATAAAGTCATTATTAAATGAGCATTTTATCAAACTCTTTAAGAGTTACTTGCAAAATAACAAATGACCATGCTCATAAATAAAAAATAACGAGCGCTTCATTATTCAAGCTTGTTTATTTATATTTCAGGCTTTTAAATTTTTTTCAAGGTTGTTCAATTATTTAAATAAATGAGCATAAACAAATTTTATATGAACAAGTATCATGTTGTTCATCAAATATACTAGTTTATTTATAGGCAAAAAATAAAATAGTTTATGGTCTAAAAACTATTAGAATTGGAAGGTAATGGCTAGATATTTTAGCTTTTTGAGAAATCGGTTTAAGCCAAAAATAGCCAGTTGGTAATAATCTTTTGAGTAGCTCTTGATCTCCTACTTACTCTTAGATATACCCCTTAATCTCCATAGCTTGAAGATTGATCATTCCACTCACATTTTCAATCAAAAACTAATTGAAGCAATTGAACATAAAAGGTATCAACTCAAATAGAAAAAAATGTTCATCCTCATCAAGTCTTCTTAAGCGCTATTAGTGTAACAACTTAACTCTTAATTTAGTTTTGGCATTTTACTCTTACATATTTACAATCATTTGTAAGGGATTGGTTGTACTTGAAATCGTTAGTGATAGTTTTGTTCATCATCAAAATCTTAGAAGACTTTGTAAAGTATTCCTAATGCATTGCTAAGCTTTGGCTTAGAGAGATTCACCTCTATAATCAATGGGACGTGTTATTCCCATATCAAGCTTTCTTCACCACCAAAATGGGTAGGGTTGGATAAGTCTAATAATTGGCAAATTCATATCAAGCTTTCTTAACCACCAAAATGGGTAGGGTTGTATAAGTCTAGGCAAATTTTGATTTGTCACAAAGAAGTAATACACATCTTGTATTCAAATCAGCTTGCCTCCGCTTATACCATCAAAGTTTAAGCTTCATTGGAGGTTTTTTCATTCATATAAGGAAAAAAATGGTCTCACAAACCTGATAAACCAAACATAAGAAACAAGAACCTATATGTGAATATTAGTACCAAAAAATCTTTCAACTGAAAATAAACAAACTCAACTTTTATATAATTGAGGCTTCGTTTAGGATAACTTTCTTACTGCTTTGTTTTTCAGACAGCAACTGTATGTTTGGTCACTACTTTTTAACTGCTGTCAATAAATTTGTTTGCAAGGAAGCTGATTTTTACAGCAGCTTTCAAAAGAGTTGTTTTCTCCACAGCAGTTGACCATGAACCAAATTGAACAACTTGACCTAGCTAAAGTCAGTTATTTCATTCTTGTTGGGTAAAATTGTGCATCTTATATGCCCGGGCTCATTCAAAATTAATGACACATGGCCGCCCAATTTTGGCTTTTTTTTTTGTGTGTGAAAGTCTATAACCTGCTCATTTTTGTAAGAGATCCTTTGTTGAGTTTTGCATTTGTGTTACTATAATCATTTGGTGTTTTATGCTGGCTTAGAAGAAATGAATAATAATTGTTTAGCATTTACCTTCTACAACATGGATAAGAGACAAATGAATAGATACTACAGGGTAGGAAGAGGTTGTTGGGAGATGGGCCAAGTATTAGGAAGAGAATATGTGAGCCTCTCAACAGAAGTTTTAATTTGGATCAAGATTGCATGCATCACACCATACTTCTTCTCATTTCTAAAACTTAATATACAGCAACAATATTTCACATGCCATAGAAAAGATAAAAGGCCAGATATGAATGAGCAAATAAGCAAAGTAGAATAAGCCCCAATAATTTTTATTAATGATTTGTTCAAATTTCCTTTATTAAAAGGACTGCCAGCATGCTTTGTAAACCAAAATCAGTTATTAGAGATGCGGCTTGCTAAAACAGAAATTGCAGAAAGTTCCAAACGGATGAGAAATAATTTAACAAAATATTGTCAACTTGACATCCACTTGTCTGGACCTGGCCGCTAAGTGCATTCAGCTGCAATGTTGCATAACTAACATCCATTCTTTCAACGATATAAAGTTACCAGAAGCAGGAATGATATTTTGATAATAGAATTAAAACAATTGTTTTCAATATTATAATAGACAATCCAAACCTAACTAAACGCAGTAGTATAGTATGGCGAGAAAAAGACCCAGAATACCATAGCATCTCTACATCCAGTAAAGTAATAGGATAAAAAAAGCATAAAACCTCAAGACTATTCATGTACTATACAAGGAGATACAGTCTGGTATACTGATTTTATTTTTACAAATGAACAACAAGGCTAGCTCTAGCCAGACAAAAGCATAGTGAATTCCAAACAGCAAGGAAATGAAAACATAAAAATGGAGCAAATATGGGGTTTCGCATTTGTTAGGCATCATAAAAATTAAAAAACATGTTAACCAGCAAAGATGGTCCTTCAAGGGCATACCTCTCAACCAAGTTCATGTAGCTTAACGGAAGTGACTTGCCATCATCATCTTCATCCCCGCTTCGTACACCGTTCCTAGAATACCAAGCATGGTATCTTCGTGGGAGAAGTTGATGCTCCAAAAGCTCATTCCAAAACTGCCCATAAGTCCTCTTGCATGGACTTGCTGATAGAAAATGCATGATTAAGAAATACACTTCCCTTAGGTCTATATCTACATCAGATTCCACAGCAACACATGATTTCATATCTGCCTCAACAGAATTCCCCTTTTCAGTCACCTTTCTTACGAAATTCAGAGGTGCCAAGGCAGCAGATGATGGATCACCAGAAGCTTTGTGCTTCCTGAGAGCCATACTTCAAAAGATACCTGCAGGAAAGCACGACAAACATGCAATTGAGAGAAACATACCTTATGGTTGATATGTACGTTAAAAATACAAGAAGAAACACAGAGAAAAAGTTGAGTAGACTGACCAAAGACAATGCTTTTAAGATGGCAGAACCTCCAAAGGAAAAAAACTATTTTAACTATGAAAATCATAATAAAAATGATAAAATAAGGACTCGCTTTGGTGAAATCACTGGTCAATAAAAATAGAGTTAAATCCGCACAATGTAACTACTTACTTAAAAGACAAATTATGCATCATTACGTGCTAGCTTCTGGCAAAATATGAAATAACGAAATATTTAAGAATATTTTCATAAGATTAAAAGATGCATGAAAGGTATAAATTTCCTTCGAAGAAAATAATTAAACTTCAGCTAATAATGGTTTCAAAAAGGTCCACTTTGCTTTTTTTTTTCTCGTTACAATATCTACGAACAAAAAATATTATTTTATGTTCCTAGGAACAGTTTAAAAATAACAATATCAGACCAACTAACCAAACTTTCACCAGCTGCACAGACATGTTTTTGAAAGTTGATCTTCCATTGTTTCCTTCTTGGACTAGGTGTACCAGGTGCATGAAGCTCCCCCATTAAAAAACTACAACAACAACAACATCAAGCCTTTATCCCACCACATGGGGTCAACTACATGAATCTTTTTTCTCCATTGTGTCCTATTAAGAGTCAAATTCTCAATTAAATCTAATAAAAAAATATCATTTATAATACTTTCTAAATAAGTCTTTTTAGGTCTACCTCTGCCTTTCTTAATATAGACTAGATCTAATACATCTACTCTCTTAACCTGGTCATCGGAAGGCTCCCGTTTTATGTAATCAAACCATCCAAGGTGACTCTCTCTATTCTTATTCACCACTGGAGCTAATCCAACCTTCTCACGAATATACTCGTTTCGCATTCTGTCTCTAAGAGTAAAACCACTCATCCACCTGAGCATCCTCATCTCCGCAATACTTAATTTTATGCTTCACTTTTAATGGACAACATTCTGCGCCATAAAGCATTGCAAGTCTCACCACCATCTTATAAAATTTTCTCTTAAATTTGGGGGATTCTTTTCTATCACATAATAAATCCAATGCATTCCTCCACTTCAACCATCCAACTTGATTTCTACTAATAATATCTCCATCAATTTCACCATCACTTTGAACTATAGACCCAAGATATCTAAAATGTGTACTCATTTTAATGGCTTGATCGCCCAAAGTCACAATCCCCCCACTAGATCTATTACTAGGGGTGTCAATAAATGACCCACTAGCCAACCCTACCCAAAAAACCAAGGTTCAAGTTGACCCGTCTAATAAACGGGTTGGGTTCGAGTTATGCATTCCAACCAATTTACTAAATGGGTCGGGTTCGAGTTGAACAACTAGCACAATTTCTACCAGAAAATATCCCTTTTAATACTTTTTTCCTAAAATTCTTTTATTTGTTTGTATAATCTTCTTATTTTTTATCAATTAACCTAAAATCTATCGTTAACATGTTAATAAAAATATTTTTTTAATTAAAACGGATAATCAAGTCGGGTTCGGGTTGCTAGCGGTTCGGGTTGATCGAATTCGGGTCAGGTCAGAACCCGATCCGTTAACCAATTTTGACACCCCTATCTATTACTATTAAAATTACACTCCATGTATTCGGTTTTAGATCTATTCAAACGAAAATCTTTAGACTCTAAGGTTGACCTCCATAATTCAAGTTTTCCTTCGACACTCTCTAGTCTTACAACAAGAATAATATCATCAACAAAAACACAAGGGTACATCCTCTTGCAAATATCTAGTAAGAACTCCATGACTAAAGCAAAAAAAATAAGCTTAAAGCTGACCCTTGATGTAATCCAACCAAAATAGGAAAATACTGATAGGAAATACTTGGATTCAAGTATTCCTATCGATCCGGGAGGGGAAAACTGCTGTTCACAGCAGGAAAACAGCCCAAATCTGCTATTTACAGTAGGAAAACAGTAGAAAATTGGTGGAAACTCAAAGCAAACACTTGTATTTCACTGGTAAAAGCATAAACAAAAGGAAGATACAATGTTCTTCAATTCGAGAGGAAGAACAACTCTCCTAATCTCCGGCAACGCCAAGAGCCCAAGCAAGAAACCCTAGATCTCAAAAATACATTCAAATTCAAGATATCCCTCTCTCCCTCCTAATCCCCCTAATTAACAATAAAGGATTACTACAAAATACCTAAACAGCCCTTTGCATTCAAAATTTTCCCTCCCACATAAGCAAATCAACCCCAAGTGGGGCCCACCTTGTCCCCCCCCTGCTTTGTTTCGGCGCCTGGAGTAGACCAGGACCGGTCCAGCTGGCCCCTCCTAGGCCGGCGTCTGCGTAACATTACTCCCCTCCCAAAAACTCACCTTGTCCTCAAGGTGGAAAGAGGGGAATTGATCTTTCACTCTTTCAAACGGCTCCCAAGTAGCATCGAAATTAGGGAGGCCTCTCCATTTGATCAGCACTTCTTTGTTGCCCACTTTATCTGGTCGGACTCCTGCAAGCTCTAGTGGTTCTAAAACCACCTCTAAATCTTCCGTCATAGTGGCTGGTAGTTCTGCACTTGCTGCATGCTCCCCTATTGCTCTTCTTAGCTGAGACACATGGAATATTGGATGTATAGTGGCTTAGGGGGGTAACTTTAATCTATATGCCACTGCTCCAATCCTATCCAACACTTCATAGGGGCCAAAGTTGTGCCAATTTCTCATTCCTCCTTCTAGCCACTATCCTCTGCCTGTAGGGTCGTAGTTTCAGGAACACCTTCTCCCCCACTTCAAACTGCATGTCTCTCCTGTGTGAGTCTGCCTGCCTCTTCATGATCTGTTGTGCCCTCATCAGATGTTTCTTCAATTCTTCCAGCATCTTGTCCCTTTCCTCTAGGTACTGCTCTACTGACGATACTGGTGTACTACCTCTCCCGTAGTGCACTAGATGTGGAGGGTCCCTTCCATATGGTACTTTGAACGGGGTCATCTGTGAGGCGGAATGGTACAAGGTATTGTACCAATACTTAACCCAAGGCAGCCATTTTGCCCACATCTGTGGGGTTTCAGAAACAAAACACCTCAAATAGGTCTCCAAACTTCAGTTTACCACCTTCGTTTGTCCGTCTGTCTGTGGGTGATAGGCGGTACTTCTCTTTAAAACCGTGCCCTGCATCCTGAACAGCTCCCTCCAGAACTGGCTGAGGAACACTTTGTCTCTATCAGACACAATCGCTTCAAGAACCCCATGTAGTCTCACCACCTCCCTGATAAAAGCTGCAGCTACTAACACTGCGGTGTATGGATGTCTTAAGAGGATGAAATGCGCATACTTACTAAGTCTGTCAACCACCACCATGATGACTGTGAACACCTCCGATCTTGGTAAGCCATCAATGAAGTCCATGGACACTTCCTCCCAAACTCTGTATGGAAGTGTCAATGGTTGTAGTAGTCCTCCCGGAGCCATGGCCATGTACTTATTTCTCTGGCACACTTCACACCTTGCCACCATCTCCTCAACATCTTTATGCATCCCCTTCCAGTAGAGCTCGGATGCTAGCCTCCTGTATGTCTTCTAAACTCCTGAATGACCTCCAACTGCGCTGCCATGAAACTCCTGCAACAAGTGGGGAATGTGTATGGAAGTCCGTGGCATCACAAACCTCTCATGATACAATAGTCTCCCCCCCTCAATGCAGTAGCCCGGATGATTACTCTTGTCCTTCCCCAGATCCTCCCTGATCTTTCTCAACTCTTCACTCAGTTTACTTTCTTCCTTGATGGCCCCCCAATCTACCATCAATGGAATTGACACGGCTAATTCCTGAAGCTCCCCAACACGTCTGGATAAGGCATCGGATGCTTTATTCTCCAAACCAGGCTTGTATTGGATCTCAAAATCATAGCCTAGTAATTTGGATAACCACCTCTGATGCTCCTCGGTAACCATCCTTTGCTCTAGCAGATATTTTAAGCTTCTCTGATCAGTCCTTACAATAAAATGCCTTCCCAACAGATAAGGCCGCCACTTCTGAATAGCCAAGACAATGGCCATTAGCTCCCTCTCATATACTGACTTCAATCTAGCCCTGGCTGACAGCACTTGACTGAAGTATGCAATTGGCATGTGGTTCTGCATTAACACTGCCCCCAGCCCATATCCCGACGCATCAGTTTCCATTACAAAGACCTGGCTAAAATCTGGAAGAGCTAACACTGGGACTGTCGTCATGGCTTCCTTCAGCCTCTCAAAAGCTTGTGTTGCTGCCTCTCCCCAAGAAAATCCATCCTTCTTCAGTTACTCAGTCAAAGGCCAAGAAATAGCACTGTATCCATTCACAAATCTCCTGTAGTACCCAGTTAACCCCAAGAACCCCCTTAACTCCTTTAGGTTCCTAGGCATCGACCACTTCTGCATTGCTTCTATTTTACTCTGATCGGCTGCCACTCCTTCTTGGGAGACCACGTGTCCCAAGTACTCTACACTGGCCTGGGCAAAGTTGCACTTCTTCAGGTTGGCTTGTAACTGATGTTCCTGTAACACTCTCAAAACCACCTTCAAGTGCTCCAAATGCTCCCCTTCAGTCTTGCTATACACCAAAATGTCATCAAAGAATACTAGTACGAACTTCCTGAGGTACTGCTTGAAGACCCTGTTCATCAAAGATTGAAAAGTAGCAGGTGCGTTAGTCAAACCAAAGGGCATTACCAGAAACTCATAATGCTGTCTTGGGAACATCTGATCTGGTGGTATCCGGACTTTAAGTCCAGCTTGGAAAATACCACTGCCCCAAATAGCTCATCCAATAGTTCATCAATCACTGGAATTGGGAACTTGTCTGGTACAGTGCCCTTATTCAGAGCCTTGTAATCCACACAGAATCTCCAACTCCTATCCTTCTTCTTGACCAGGAGGACTGGACTAGAGAAAGGACTTACACTTGGTCTTATGATCCCAGCCTCCAGCATCTCCCGGATCAGCCTTTCAATCTCATCTTTTTGGATCTGAGGGTAACGGTAAGGGCGGACGCTGATCGGGGTCTCCCCTTCCCTCAAAGTGATGGCATGCTCCAGCTCCCTCTACGGTGGCAAACCCTGTGGAGGTTGAAAAACCTCCCTGAACTGTTGTATGACCGGTTGCACTTCAAGAGGAACGTCTCCCTCTTCCCCCACACTGACTTTCTCCAATCGTTGCAGCTCCACCAAGTATCCACCCCCAACCTCCTGGATTGTTCGGATCATGGACTTGAGAGACACCCCCGTCCTAGACAGGCCGACATCTCCCTGTATCACCATTCTCCTCCCCCCCCCCCCCACTACCAGTTCCATCCGCAGTTCTCCCCAGTTCACCTTGGTCTCCCCCAAAGTTTGCAGCCACTTCATCCCCAAAATCACATTTGAACTCCCCAATTCTAAGGGAAGAAAATCCTCCCTCACCTGTATTCCCTGAATAGTCAGCACCACTCCCCTACAAACTCCTCTACCCATTTCTACCTTTCCAGTGCCCATCATCACCCCATAACCTCCTGTATCCACTAACTCCATTCCAAGCAGCTCAACAATTTGAGTGGAAATAAAGTTGTGGGTTGCCCCACTATCTATCAACACTACCACTTCATGGCCAGCTATCACCCCTTTAACTTTCATAGTGTGACTCGAAGTGAATCCCACTACGGAGTTCAGATAGACTTCTGCCACATCCAGGTGCAACTTCTCCTCCTCCTCTTCTGACCTGCTCCCACCTCCCTCTTCGTCTTCCTCATCTTCACAAACGAGGAGAACCTGAAGAGCCCAGTCTTTGCACCTATGGCCCAGCATGTACTTCTCATCACATCGGAAGCACACCCCCTTTGCCATCTTCTCCTATAGCTCCTTTTCAGTCAGCTTCTTGAATTGTCCTCCATTTCCTCCTCCTCCCATCTTCTCTGGGGTTGGCCCCTTGGAAGGTAAGAAGATGGTCGTCATTCTGTACGATCCCCCCAAGTAATTTTCTCGGGCTCCCCTTTCTGACTTCTTCTGATCTTCCACCAGTTGTGCCAGTTCCATAGCTTTCCCTAAATTCTTCGGCTCCAACACTCTAACTGTTGATCGTATCTCTGGTTTCAGCCCTTTCATGAAGTTCCCTTCCAAAGCTGACTCCGAGATATGATCCAACCGGCTGGCCAAAAACTCGAACCTGTCGCGGTAATCCGCCACGGTCCCCTCCTGAGTCAGGGCAAAGATTGCTCATAGAAGTCTCCTCCCCCATCGGCTCGGAAACGCTCTAGTAAGCATTCTTTGAACTCTCTCCAGTTCCAGATAAGCTCCCTCCTGTCCCGTCATTGATACCATGCCAGCGCCTTTCCCTCCAAACACAGACCTACCGCCGTCAACTTCTCCTCCTCTGTCAACCCGTTGACGGCAAAGTACCATTCCACCTTGTATATCCATCCATGGCCATCCTCTCCCTCAAAGATGGGCATCTTCAGTTTTCTCACCTTGGGATCTCCTCCATATCCTCGGTATCCCCCGTATCCTCCCAATCCTCAAGGAGGAGGTGCTCCCCAAGTGTCCCGATCATCCCTCTGGCGATTATACCCGAACCCCTCATCGTAGTCCTCCCTTCTACCTTCAAAATCAGTGCCTCGGCGGTGGAATTCCTCCCTTCTTCCTTCAAAATCAGCACCTCGGCGATGAAATTCCTCCCTTCTCCCACCAAAATCAGCACCCCTTTTGTCATATCCCATGCTCATCTCCTCTCTAGAGAGCGGTTCTAGAGGAGGCATGTCGTTCTCCCCTTCCAGGATCTCCACCTCCGGCATTCTCCTCCCCCGGGACGGGTTCAGATTTCCTCCTATGCCATGGCCGTCGGAGGTCTCTCTTACTTCCGATGTCGTCGGATTGGTCTTCATTTCAAGCAGTTTCTTCATCATCTCCTCCATAGCAGAAAACCTCCCTTCCAACCTTTCATTGTTGGTGGAGATTTCAAGGAACTTTCCCTCCAAATCTGATTTCAGTTGTCCGAACTCGCCTTCCAAAACTTCCACCGTCTTTCCGGCCATCTTTCCTTCCACGAAAAACCGGAAAACTTCCTTCGAAAGCCCCACAAAACCCGCTGAAATTTCTGTTTTTCAGCCACCAAAGGTCCCACGACGATGCTCTGATACCAATTTGATAGGAAATACTTGGATTCAAGTATTCCTATCGATCCGGGAGGGGAAAACAGCGAGAAAACTGCTGTTCACAGAAGGAAAACAGCCCAAATCTGCTGTTTACAGCAGGAAAACAGTAGAAAATTGGTGGAAGCTCAAAGCAAACACTTGTATTTCACTAGTAGAAGCATAAAACAAAAGAAAGATACAATGTTCTTCAATTCGAGAAGAAGAACAACTCTCCTAATCTCCGGCAACGCCAATAGCCCAAGCAAGAAACCCTAGATCTCAAAAATACATTCAAATTCAAGATATCCCTCTCTCCCTCCTAATCCCCCTAATTAACAATAAAGGATTACTACAAAATACCTAAACAGCCCTTTGCATTCAAAATTTTCGCTACCACATAAGCAAATCAGCCCCAAGTGGGGCCCACCTTTTCGCCCCCCCCCCCCCCCCCCCCCCTGCTTTGTTTCGGCGCCTGGAGTAGACCAGGACCGGTCCAGCCGGCCCCTCCTGGGCTGGCGTCTGCGTAACAAATACTTGGTCAAACCACCTTGTGTTTGAACACAACTAATAGCTCCTGCATACATATCTTTAACAACTTGAATATAAGCATTATAAACTCCTTTCTTTTCTAGAACTCTCTCGAGCATTTCTCTTGAAACTTTATCATATGTTTCTCTAAATCAAAAAATATTATATGTAGATCCTCCTTATTCTATCTATACTTCTTCATCAAACCTCTCAATAAATGTATTGCTTCCATAGTAGACCTACCCAACATGAATCCAAATTGATTATGAGAAACATTAATGTCACGTAGTAACCTATGCTCAATTACTCTCTCCAATAGTTTTAATGTATGACACATTTTTTATTCCTCTATAATTCGCACACTCTTGTGCATCACTTTTTTTCTTAAAAATAAGAATCAACACACTCCTTCCCCAATACAAAACTAATGAACCAAAATTAGATTTGACACATTAAATGAGTCCCAATGAGATCATTCTAAAAATGGCCTATTAAACTTAACTGCATTCTTGGATAAGTTAATGATACTATGGATGTATCATAGGCTTTTTTGCGGCTATAAATTGTGTTTCTGTAGAATCATAACCTCATTTCTAGGAAGACTAAATTAGATTTTGATGTTGTCACTATTTTTTCTAGACCTTATCATCAAAATGTTCTGTTCAGGCTTACTTGTATTCCAAAATTTTAAATTATATTAGCATTTCCAACATCCATGTGTGTGCTTCATGTTAGTAAGAGTAATGAATCCAACTCATTCATGAAAAATTATAAGATTCGTTAGATGAACAACCTCTCCTATAGAAATCAGCATAATCAAAGACAATGAATCACACATCATGGTGCACTGATCACACTCAGTGAGAAATCAGTGTCTAAGCTAAAAACACCTAACATCAATGAAATCCATACCACTATACTCAACCAGATTATGTAAAACTCTCTCAATTGATAATAAACAAACATATGCTCCAAAGTCCAATACACTAACAAGTACAACAAGGTATCTCCATCATGCTCGGTATAAATTCAACTAGATGGTGTGATAAGTGTCAAGATGTCAAAAAAAAAATACATAATTGTGACCTCATTTAATAGATGCTAGCAATAACATCTTTAAGTGGTGTCCAGTTTAAATGCAACGAGTATTAGCATACCAACATGCCATTCATTGGTCCCAATTGACTAAAAAGTCAAGGAATGCATGAACATTAAAACAATAACTTTCCTCAACTTCTGATGCAATGAAGGTAGCCTATTGGTGTTCCCAATGCTGATTTTAATTCCCAAAAGGTGGACTGTTGGTTTCCCTAGAAGATTTCGGTTTCCCTGCTCATTAATTGTTGAGTTGATGCTTCGTTTTCCTCCTTGAAGGCTACCTTTTCGGTCTCTGTTTGCTGCGGGTTTTAAGAAGTTCTTATTGACTAGTTGCGAGGTACATTAACTATATGTAATCAATGCTCTTTTCCCTTCTTTTTATTATAAATAGGGGGGCTGGTTTTGCTACAGTAGAAGGGAGTTTTGTGTGAAAATGTTTGAAATGTAAAAACTTGCGTGTTTTTTAGCTTGCGAGCTAGTCTCCTTTCCCCTTCTCTTCTTATATTCGTCTCGAACTTCTAACCTCTTCTCCTCTATCAATGGTTCCCACCTCACTTGTATCATTCTTCTCAAATATATATATATATATATAATATATATGTTTTAAGTTTGTTATGCTTATGTTTAAGGAAGACGTTTTTGTGGCAATCTTAGTGTTATTTTTGATTGCATCAACTTCTAAAGATATGCTTACAGAGATTAACGTCAAACATGGTTTCTAGAAAATTATAAGTAAACTCATCCTACAAGCTAAGCCAATCCTTCTCACTTCCCTATATCAATATAATCAATACGCAAATATAGCTATAAGAAAACAATTCTTAGGAATGATGGGTAACGACGCATATTCGAGAGTTATTTGTTAGCCAAGTATGAGCAAAACATTATTATTCGCCCATGCAGTACTTCTAAAAAAAAATCATATAGCAGTATAAGAAAATGCAAGGTTAAACACAATGTGTATCCATATATTATGTTATTCGTTTGTGCAAAAGAAAGGGGGAAAGTTGATGGTTCATATCACTTTTACCTCCATTTTCCAATTACTTCGGACATTTGCCTGACTGAAACCATAAATGTCAGCCAAGGATAGACTTTCCCAGATACCAAATCAGACCGCGAAGTGTTTGTCATGTTGGCACTTAGCTACAGAGATGCAAGTCACAACTCCTACAGTCCAGTTGATTCAAACAAATAGATATGACACGTGCAGTTTGCAATTAGCAAGAACTTCAAGTCATGCAACTAATTTATAACGACTCTACACTGAGCAACGAGACAAGTTCCTAACCCTAAAACAAGGATTCAGCAACCTCCACAACCTAAACTATGTAACAACAATCTCCTAAGCGGGAAACCAGATTCAAACAAAAAAATTAAACAGTTCAAAACAACATGAAAAAAGGAGGCAAAGAAAGGAGCGAACCGGCGCACCAAAATCCAGCAGAGAGCTCCAATACTCAGATTGCATCGATGAGAGAAATCACCCAGATGGCGAAGCTTCCCAAATCCACGAAGACTTTAGACCCTCATACATGCCGCATTCTATGGGACCATGGGAAGCACCACCCATACTCCAAGCACGCCCTAGTTGCACCCGAATGCTGCAATAACGGAAAAAAATACCATGAACGACGAAAATCTGCCTGGCATCCGATTTGATGACCCCGGAAACCGAGTCGTGCCAGCCGAGAGAGCCGCGGGCAAGATGTATGCAACGCACGTCGGCAAGGAGGAGGGCGAATACAGCACTCAATAAGACAGGCACAATTTCGTTCCAAGGATTCAATGGAGGCAGTTGGTTGGTGCGCTTCTACAGAAGCGGCGCCGCCTGGGGGCGGGGCAGGAGGAGATCGGAGAATCTGCTACGCGAGGAACGGAGGATATTGTGGGCGAGCGCTCTGTCCCTTCGCCTTCCGGTCTTTCTCTCTCTTCTACTCGTTTTTCTTTCTCATCAATCGAAAATAAAACAGTGAGGGTATATGTGGAATTGGAAGCGTAAATCGACGATCCGAACTAAGTGCCTCATTTTACGAAAAAGGTATTTGCATTTGGGTCCCTTATGACATTCTATTTGCATTATTGTCCAAGAGGATGTGGGGGCATTGGGGCTAATTGGGTTAGTTGGTTGTGCATAGGTTTCATTTATGATGATTTTATTAAACAAAGTCTTAGCCCCTATAGACAAATCCCAAATCCAACTAATTTAATTTATTAAAAAATATTTTTGAGTTATTTAATTAAATATGTTATAAATATAAGAGATTATTATTTTTATTTAATTTGAAATAAAATTAATTTAATATAAAACCTAACAATAATAATAATAGTTATTTTAGCAGGCAGGTGGTGACGAATAGCCGCAACGGCGGTCGTCAGTGCTTCATCTAAGTGATATATTTAGAATTCATAAAAAATTGGAAGAATTTCAAATATATTGAAATTGTACTCCTCATTTGATTTTATTCTAACAAAACATCAAAAATTTCAAAAGTCTTGCATTTGATTTATGTCAATGTCATTTTAGCTTACAAAATAATTAGTGACAATCTTAATCTTATATGCATTATATTAATCAAATGTATTATTATTTTAAAAAAGTTGTATTTAATATTATATATATATATATATATATATATATATATAATTGAAAATTTTTAAAATTAAATCAATGAAGCTCTGAACTTTGATTTCAAGAAACTTACAGTTGAACTTATTTTCTTGATGAGATGAAATCAACCCATCAACACCACAAATAATTCAATCTAACTTCTAATGAGCTCAAATCAAACTCTTGAAACATATAAGGAAATTGTAGAACATAAATTGAAGGAGCAAAAGATTATCTAATATTGCATGCATATAATCAAATCATGTGGCTCGATGAGATGAATACAACAAGTCTAAGATCATTTGATTATAATATCATTAAGCTATTTAAATATTAAACAAAGAATATATGATCATAGAGATTAATATGGATCATTTGATAGAGTGATTTGGATTCTGGCCAAATTTATCTAAGTAATCCTCTCAAAAAAGCTATAAATATGACCTCATTTTCTTTGTAAGGGATGTTCGAAAGCTGAGAGAGCTTAATTATGTTGCGTTTTCTAGCAATTAATGTCAATAACCACCATAAATAATTTCCACCTTCATCACCTAACTTCTATCATCTAAATATTATTGCATGGATATTAGCATCCAACATCATTATTGGACTTCAACTTTCCGCTTGATCGACATCTTTATTCCCTATAATGGGAATAGGTAATTATTCTCAAGTTTGTGATTCTTTTTTCTTCAATTGTAGAAAAGAGTGGATTATTATATCTATAATTGTACGATGGATAATTACAACTAGGCCATGTCCCATTATTTTTCCCTTTTGGGTTGCATAAAAATTGTTCGAGTATCTTATAACTCCTATCTATACATGCTAGATCTTTGTACAAAGCTGTTGACCTCATTTTTGTATGAGGTCAGTAGGACCAATCCAGACCTTAGGATTTTTTTCAATCCTTAGGATCAATCTTGACCCTAGGATCAATCTGATCTTAGATCAATCCAGACTTTAAATATTAATCTAGACTCAAATTAATTTTAAACTCAATTCAATCAAACTCCAGGCTAATCTAAAACCTAGGATTCTTTCCAGACTTCAGATCCTATGATCTACTCTAGACCTTAGGATTCCTCTAGATTTTGCATCTTAGATCTATTTAGATATTAAGATCAATCCAAGCTCCAGATCCTAGGATTTTTAGACTTTAGGATTCCCCCAGGTTTCAGATCCTAGGATCTACCCATATTCTAGATCATCCCAGACCTCAGATATTGGGATTTCTAAATTTTAGGATTTCCCTAGATTTCTAACCCTAGGATCTACCCTGACTTTAGATCAATTTAGGTCTTAGGATTCTCCTAGACCTTAGATCTATCCAGACCCTAGGATCTAATCCAAATCCTAGGATTTTGCTAGACTCTAGATCATATGATCTTTTTAGACCCTAGGATCTATTCTAGACCCTAGGATTCCTTCAGATCCATTTAAATCTTAAGAACTATCTAGACCCTAGGATCTTTCTAGAATTCAGACTTTATGATCTACTCTAGATCCTAAGATACCTCTAGATCCTAAGATTCCTCTAGATAATAGGATTTCTAGATCTTAGGGTTATTCTTGACCCCAGATCCTAGGACTTCTAGACTCTAGGATCTTCCCAGACTTCAACACCTATGATCTATTCTAGACTCTAGGATTCCTTTAAGCTGAGCTAGACCCTGGGATCTATTTTAAACCATAGGATTCCTCTAGATCAATCCAGATCTTCAATCAATCCAGACTTTAAACATATCCAGATTCCAGATCTATCTATGCCTCAATTTTAATTCAAATCTTGATCTAGCCTTTTATCAAACTCACATCCTATCCAATCACTCATAATCATTTAAAGGAATATGAATCATTTGGATAACTCAAGCCTAAACATTCAAATTCAAAAGTCCCATTCAAATATAGAATTCAATCCAGTTCAAAATTCAAATTCTAATTCAAACCTTGATTCTATCTTTGATTAAGTTTCAACCCTGTCCTATCATTTATGATCTTCAAATGATCATAAATGATTTGGGTAATTCAAACCCTATCATTCAAGCTCAAAATCTAGCTCAAAACCAGAATTCCAATTCAAATTCCAAGGCCAAAGGTCTAAGTCTTGAAAGTCTTTTCTAGTGAATCTTTGAACATTTCAAAACCCTATCAAATGACCTCTGATTCAGGGTCTGTCGGTTGCACAATGATGTGACATGTCTCTAGAGAAAACCTTCCAAATTTGAGCTCATTCTGAGGTCTCTAACCCCAGAAACTGGATTAAAATTCAAAGGCTGTAAAACCTTCAAATTTTTACAGTCTATGCCACTGTACCTGCCACCCAGTGGATTTTGACCCTGGAGCCTTCTCCAAAGTTTCAGATAACTTCCAAACCCTTGATTATGACCCATTGAGTAATAAAATGCATTTTTTTGGACTCAATTTGACCCCTAGTTGACCAGGGGTCAAAATGACTAAAATACCCCTATAAGGTGTAAATGGTCATTTGAGCCAAATGAGTTCCAAATCGAATGCAACCACCTCCAGCAAGTTTCAAATATCAAACTAAACCCACTGAACTCAAATCCAGACCCTTGATCAATCTGGTTGACCAAGTCAACCAAGTTGACCAAGTCAACCAAGTTGACCAAACAGGCCCCTTAAGGGTCAAAACAGGTCATTTTGGCCAAATGATCTCCTCAGACCTTGGGACCACCTCCATTAGTCTCCAAATATTAAACCAAATCTGTTGAGCCCATTTCCAGACCCTGGACCCACCTGGTTGACCAAGTCAACCAGGGTTGACCTAAAAGGCCCATTAAAGGCCCAAATAGGTCATTTTGACCAAATGACCTCTCTAGACCCTGAGACCACCACCAGTAGACTCAGAATATTATTTCAAATCTACTAGACCTGGACCCACCCCTTGGGTCAACCTGGTTGACCAAGTCAACCTAAGTTGACCAAAACACCTCTTAAGCGCTCAAATAGGTTATTCCAACCCATTCAATCCACCCAACCCATATCAAGCCTCAAACTAACTCTTATCCATGGTTCAATTATGCTTTAGTCATAGGACAATCAAACCTAAGGAAAATTAATCAAGTCAACATTTTAATTGTGGTCAAACTTATATGTTTAGATCAAAACCACCATATGCATTTGATCAAATCTTTTTCAAGCTTTCAAATTATTCCAATTAATGCCTTAAATCTTGCCAAATGCACCATGAGCCAAGTCATGGTCATTTTGACCAAGTCAACATATTTAAACTTAGTCAAACTACCTTAAAATCGTTTCTATCCCTTCAAGTCTCAATCCTTAAGTCTCAAACCCTCTTCAACTTGTCATTCCAGCAGCTTAATGCTTCCCTCTTTGCCACCTTAGCAGTCCACTTGGACTTTGACTGGTCAAACAGTCAAAATGAGGTTTTGGACAAGTCAAACTTGGTCAAAACCCCCCTTAAGACTAATCCCCTCTAATCCAGCCCTCTCTAACAGCTTAGGTGGAGTCTAGAACCTTCTTAAGGCTCACTCCAGCCCTTAGATCTTGATCCAATGGCTTGGATCACTTCCATGTGCAAGTGGGGACCAAAATAAGCTTTGCACATGGCATATGCTCTTGTCCTTGATTCCCCTGCCGTTCTAACAACCCAATGACACTTGGCATTCATCTAGAGGTCCAGCCAATTGATCCCAACCCTCCATTCAAGCAGGGGATGTTTGAATAGGGTAAAACCCCATTTTGAGCATTCATTCTAATCTACACAATCTCTCTCCACTCAAGCTCTCCCAGACCCGAGACTCATTTCGTTTGAGCTCTCCACTTGTTCTTCTGTCTCTCCCAAATCAAACTCCGGTGAGAGGAAGCCGCCGGCGACAAGCTTCCGGCCACCCTTGCCTTAGTTCCGTCCAAGCCTGATAGCATTCGATCCAGTCATTTTCAACCATCCGTGTCTTCAGGGAGAATAATCGTGGACAATCAACAAGCTCAGAGCATATCTTACCATCCAAATCCATCAATTCTATAGAGGTATATCGCTAACCCTAGTCTAGGCTACACTAGATTAAATAACGTTCTAAATAGTGTATTTTAGGCTTTAAAATTACTTCCACATTAATTATGTTCATTCACTCTATTTCTGGTTAAAATTTCAAGTTAAACCATTGAGTCATTTGAGCGTTTGAGCAAAAAATTGAGTAGTAGGGCTCTTTCGCATAGCCCATGCAGGGAAACCTTTTCTGGACCGTTGATCATCTGATCAACGGTTCAGATCACGTTGTTTCATTCCCTGTTCTACCCGCGTGGTCCGCTCTTCTGCTGAAATCTTCGTCCGGCTCAATCACAGCCGCTCATTCCAGAAAGTGGAAGATCAGATGGTTCCTGTGGCGCGCCTACGTGGTTAAATGGGAAAGCGTGGGACCCACGCGCTTTCCCTAATCATATTCAATGATTGCGGCGGCCAATCATTGGCCCGCCGCAGCGCGGTTTGAACCCGCCAATCGCGAGCCGCCACGTGCCCCTCCTCTGCCGCCGGCACCGCTGGCGCCGCCGGAGTGATTTAAATTTTTTTTAATTAATTTAAAATCCTTTTTAAATCCAGATTTCTTCAAATAATTTTTAAAAATCCATTTCAAGTCCAAAAAATCCATATAATATATCAAACTTCTCAGATTTTCAAGGACTTCAATTTAAAAATAAAATTGCTTTAAAACTCGCTGTATATTTTAAATGATTTTAAATATTGATTATTTATTTATTTTTAATTATTATTTAATTAAAATAAATTAAAATATTTTCAAAAATTTTAAATAAATTTATTTTAAATGATTTTAAATATCTAGAGGATTTCTATTAAAGATTTTGAGGTTTATTTTGATATTATAATTTCTACTAGCAAATTTTAAACCTATTTTCTTTTATAATTTTGAAATTTATTGAATTTTGAAATTATATGGATATTTATATCATTTTGAGCCCCTTTAAGTTTGATTTAAAATTTTAATCAGAGATCGAACTTGATTGAATTAATTCATTGAGGAGTGATGAATAATCTATGAATAATTACTTTATTGATTATTCATTGGTTAGTCCTTTAATTAATTAAGTCTTAATTGGGTTTGCATGTATAGGATTCACACATTCACCTAGTCTTAGGGTTCTCCTAGATCTAGGATTTGCTTGTGATTGTATGTTACATGTATGTTTGAGGGTTAGGAACATTGATTCAAGCCTATTAAATCTAGTGACATTTTTAAGGACAAAAATTAAGGATTTAATTAGATAACTTAGAAAAATTCTAATAATTAGGATTGACCTCCTATTGACTTGAAACTCAAACCATTTGAACTTAGTGACACCCTCATATTAAGCCCCTTAATTAATTAAATTAACTTAAACCTTTAATTAAGCCCTTAAAACTTCTAGAAAGTTTAATAAATCCAATTTAAATCCAAAAATTATAAATAATATCTCAAACTGACCAAAGTTGAACCCTTAATCAATGAAAAATAAAAGCCCCTTGATTGGACTTCAAAATTAAGTTTAATTTAAGTTTAATTGAAATTCAATATTTAATTAATTTAATTAATTAAAAATAATTAAAATTTCCAAAAATTTCTTAAATACTTGATAATCACTCCTTAGGTCATTCCTGACCTTAGGAGTTGATTTCAAGGAGTTTGGAGATTATTTGGATTCAAATCATCAAAAGGTCTCTAATTAAACAAATTAAATAATTCAAATAATTGTCAAAACTTCAAAAGTTCATACCTAATTCAAATGAACTCCAAATTGAACAAACTCAAAGACATACAACTCATCTTAAGGTCTAATATTTATCAAAAATATTAAGTTTTCATAAATCAATCAAATTTGAAAAAGTCAACTTTTGGTCAAAGTTAGTTCAAAATCAAGTCAAAACTTTAAACCTTCATAATAAAATATAAAAAAATCTAATTTCAGTGTACTTACTGTCTAACTGATCGTATTAAGGTCTAGTATTTTAATAAAATACTAACATTTCAGAAAATACTTTAAATCAAAAAGTTAATTTTTGACCCTTGAATTAAATGATTAAAATAATTCAGAAAATTTCAAAATTCAACAAATCCTCAAAAATTTCAGAAAACAACAATTTAATTCTAAAACCAGTAACCAACCAATCTTAATTAAAATTTAATCAATCTTCAAATCTTAATTAAACTCAAATCACTTAATTATATGGGGTACCACTGGGTAACTCAGACCTACGAGGCTATTAAATTAGCCCCAAGGAAGGTGAAATAAACTTTACGGCCTCGGTGTGCAACAAAGGTGATATCCAATAAACAATCAAAATTAATTTAAAATTAAGTTCAAATCATTAAGATTTAAACTTTAATTAAATTCTCCCTTAAACCTTCAACCAACTAGAACATCAAACAACTTCAATCAAGTGCCTATTTAAGACATATCAAAATCACACAACCTTTACACACACTTTAGATGGTTTACTAGGACAACCAACTCTAGTCCTAGGCTAGGCTGGTGTTTACTTTTCTACTGTGTGTCGGGTTTTCGATCTTTCACTGCATGCTGTTTGCAATGATAAAATTACTGTGATTATTTATTTATTTATTTACTGTACTCTATGATGAGATTGATTGTACGTTAGATCTACCCCTAGGTTAGGAACGATTTGTACTAATTCAATCTTATGTAGGTGGCCATGCTCATACAGGGCATGAATTAAAGGGGGCAAATTCATAAATAATAAATTGCACAGGTGCTCCAGAAATTTGCTTAAGTCCCCCTTTAATATTTAAAGAGCATGACCAAGTGTGGCTGTGATTGAGCTCTCTTTATATTTTAAATATTAACTGCTTGAGATTGATTATAATTGCTTGGGATGTCAAATATAAACTGCTGATTATTATGATAACATTGCAGGATTGAGTCTAGATTTTTAATTTTAATTAATGTAATTTGATATGAATTTGAGTTGTAATATGTTAAGTACTTTGAGATTGAGATGTTTAGACATCCAATTTGGAATCCAAAGAGGAAGAGACATCCCTTAGGGGAGAGTTCCTATCCATTTGGAGATCCAAATTAGGATGAATTTCAAATATCCAAAGAGAAAAGATAACACCCCTATTCAGGGAGAGTTTCTTTTCATTTGGATATCTGGACCCGACGATCCAAGGTGTTATAAGAAGACAAAGAAGTGAAGAACGAGAACACCCATTCTCAAAGTCACTTGAGTCTTAGGATTAGAAATCCGGGTTGTAGTCAGTGGTACCCGGCCACTTTACTTTCCTACAAATCCTAGGTTGTATAATTAAGTGGCACTTGTCACATGGACTTTCAATTTGAGCATTTATTTAATTGACTTAATTATTTGATTGATGTTGATTGCAATTAGGATTGCCTGCTCTTTGTAGTTTTTTTTTGCGATTATTGCATGCCGATTTTGATTTAGCCTGGAACCTGAACGGAGGCTCGTGATGGATTGTTAAAACTTTTTCTACTTAAATAAATTTAAAACTTTGAAGCCAACATAGAAACTCTAACATTTTAAGAAGTAAGCCCGGGACCGCCGGGAGTTTTTCATATGCATTTTATTGTATTTTCTTTTCCTTTGCTAGGCACCTCCCCGCCTGCGGGTTTTGGCAGACCACCTGGCCTATGAGGGTGCAGTTCTGTCCAAGGGGATCTGTGCAATCTTCTAGGGAAAAATTTATTTTTTAAGCCTGATTTTAAAACTACTTCATCCTGATTTAAGCATTTAATCGAGTCGATTTGCATGCATTGCACTAGAAATAAATTAAAAATTGAGTTAAATCTTTAATTGCATTTTCAGCTTAAGCATTTCACCCAACATATGTTAAGGGGTCAATTAGGATCTACTCTAGATGTCGACCCCAATTCTTTAAACCAATCTTAATTAATGTTCCTACCACTCTTTCATAAAAGACCGGACACATGGTTTTGAAGCGTTTAGGTGGTTTAGCTGGCTCCCCAATCCAGGCTGGGGTAAGTCCAGGATTTTATTGCATTAGCTAGGATCAGGGTCACTGATTCTCAGTACCCATTTTTAGACTTAGATTCTGAGGCATGTCTTCAGTCCTAAGACCTCAACCTTCCGGGAATCTGATTCCCACTTTCTAATAAAATTGATCATTTAAACTAAAAATCTCTTTCAATCAAGCCCAACATTTAGGATAGGTTGGGGTGTTTCTGAAGTAATTCAGAATCTCAAAACACCTCCTACCCTTCCTCCTTTGACTCCAGAAATAAGTGTTCAACCTCAAACCAGTCCCTGTTGAATTTCCAACCCTTAACCTCCTTTGACATCAATCTTTGAAAATCTTAAATGAAATTCGTATCGCTATTTTAATCGAGAGTATTCGTAGGAAAATTTCTATTTTCCTACGATGTAATTAACTACGAGGGCTTGTGCTCGTAGGAGATTTAGAAACCCAGACCTGATTTTCAAAATCAATTTTTCAAAACCCTTAATTAATTATCTTTGGAAAATCAAAACAAAAAAAATGACGATCATTATTGTCATATTCAAACTATCGATAATGATTGATATCTTCTTTCTTCGGATAGATATATCAATTACAATCGTATCCTTGATTATGACATTAATAATCTCTATCTAGATTATTGTAGTCGAATATTGGATTAAACATCATTTTAATCCTTCAGGATTATACGTTGTTTCTCCTTGAGTGTTATTACAATAATCAGGATAAATTTCAAGTTTTAAAATCTGAACCTATTAGAGAACGATATGATTACCTTTCGAAGTGATATATCATTGATAATAAGTGTTCGATTATAAAATTTAAATTCCAGAAATTAAATATTTCCCAAAGATAAATCAAACTTTTTCAAAAACATTTTTCAAAACTCAAACTAGCATTTTTCAATCACATCAAAAGTTAGGATTATATACGCCCTCTCTATTACTATAAATTTGTTATCATGTAAGAATTTTGCTTCGTGTGTGTGAATCATTTCCAATATACTACAATACTTTTTTAATGGTTAGCTATCAATCTCTCAATCAGACAATATAACAAAGGTGATAAAGTAAGGCCTCCCTTTGGAAAATTATATGCATATGATGGAAGAACTTCATGGTTAAACAGAATAAATCTTAGAGGATGTTGCACAATAGATATCATCATCATATTATAATAGAATTCACCCACAATAAAATTAATTAATAGTTTTGGGCAGATCCATTTGATGTCACTCAGGTAATGCCTGTCACAACCCAACTCGATAAGACCCACAAGTAGAATATATCATATCATGTTGAGCAGTAATAGGAAAATCCTAAGATCTAAGTTTGAAAATTTTTTCAAAAATCTATTTCTGAATTAACTTATAAGCAATAATAAATACGAAGCTCCTAATAACATCTAGTGTTGGAAATAAATTCATCCAGAAGATTTACTTTTCATTTATCATAAAAAAATGCATATACAATCATATTGCATGGCTATAAACAAAAGCTACAAAAGAGAGTAGTAAAAACTAGCTATGACTATGCAAAAATCAAAAGAAGAAATACTTACAGACTCAAATCAGATTTTGAAACTACTATTTAATAGGCTCCTTCCCTTTTTCAGCCCCTGCAAATAAAATGCAAAATAATGATGAGCTAAAATAGCCCAGTAGGCCATAAATACTTATTTAAATTTCTAAATATTTTTTATTAACATTTTCCCAAAAATTATAAAATATAATATAACAATTCATAGTGCTAAGAAAATCATATTAGCATAGTAGTTATCCATGCAAGAAACTTTCAAAATTAAAATTGAAATCCTCCAAGCTCTGATTTCAACAAACTTATAGTTGAATTGAACATCTTGAAGAGATGAACCCAACGACACCAAAATCAGTCCAATTCGAGCCCAAATCAAAGGTCCAAAACATAGAGACTTTAAAGCATTAATTAGATAACTAAATGATCCTCAAATATGATATTCTTACATTTGAATCGAGCGGCTCGACGAGACAAATCCAAAGAGCCCAAGATCATCAAATTCAGACATTATTAAGGCACTTAAATGCTCAATCAACGATCTATATTATAGGGTATCAAATATCAGCCATCAATCAAAACAATCCCAACTTTATCTTGATCTTCTCCATATTTATAAGTCTTGTCACTCTCAAAAACTATAAATAGGCCCCCATTCTTCATAAAAAAAGGGGTGAGAAAAAAAAAGTTGAAAGAGAGGAGGCGGAAGAGAAGATTTGGAGAGCTTTCTTGTCGTCAATCACCGTCGAAGTTCTTCCCAACCATCATTGAAGTTCTTCTCAAACACCGCTGGAGTTCTTCCTGACCACCGTCGAAGTTTTTCTCGACTGTCATCGGAGTTCTTCCCAATCATCGTCGAAGTTCTTATTGACCACCACTGAAAGTTTTCTCAACCGCCGTTGAACTTCTTCCCGACCATCATCAGACTTTTGCACCAAGAGTACTCGTCTGAAGATTGGCAAAACTTTTTCAATACATTGTATTCTACCTATTCTCATATTGGAGGATGGATTAACTTTGTAATCTATTGAAATTCTAGTGGAATCATTTCAATTGTGTAAGGCTCCATAGTTTTTCTTCTCCATATTTATAAGTCTTGCCACTCCTAAAAAAACTATAAATAGGCCCCCATTCTTCATAAAAAAAGGGGTGAGAAAAAAAGTTGAAAGAGAGGAGGTGGAAGAGAAGATTTGGAGAGCTTTCTTGTCGTCAACCACCGTCGAAGTTCTTCCCAACCATCATTAAAATTCTTCTCAAACACCATTGGAGTTCTTCCTCACCACCATCGAAGTTTTTCTCGACTTTCGTCAGAGTTCTTCCCAATCACCGTCAAGGTTCTTATTGACCACCGCTGAAATTTTTCTCAATCGCCACCGAAGTTCTTCCCGACCATCACCAGACTTTTGCACCAAGAGTACTCATCTGAAGATTGGCAAAATTTTTCAATACATTATATTCTACCTATTCTCGTATTGGAGGATGGATTAACTTTGTAATCTATTCAAATTCTAGTTGAATCATTTCAATTGTGTAAGGCTCCATAGTTTTTCCATTTCTTAAGATATTCCACATAAAAATCCTAGTGTATTTTTTATTATCTGTTTGTGTGCTGAGAATTTTATACATCGCTAAGATAAAATATTTTCACTCCGTCGCTGCAAATTTTTCAGCCCACAACAGTTTGACGCCGTCTATGAGAATCATTACCAACACTTATTCTTCAATGGCTGATCGAAGTAACACCAATAACATACTTTCTCGCTCTAACACGCATTGAACTAGATTCCCATCTAGCAATCATGGACATTGCAATTACTCAAAGGGAGAACCTTATTCCTTAAAAACTTGAATTTAAAGGATGGAGGAACAACAAGCATGAATCTTACAAATATTGGAGGAGGTATGCCAACGAAGGATATCATCTCAAAATGATGAAGTTCCTCCCCCATAATATGGTCCCTAAATAATTGATAATACAAGTTAAACATATCCTCCACCTAAAGCCCATCAAATGCAAAATCTTTAACCCGCTCTAGATATTCCTCATGATGTTATACGTGATTAGTTACGATGTCTTGTCCAAGTAGAAACTAATTCAATCCCTAACGAAGTTTCCAAAAATCATCTCCCCCGATATACGAAATTCTCCCACACCCTATTCCAAAAGGATTCAATTTACCAACCATTGATCCTTACGATGGATCATCTGATCCTTATGAACACATTAATCATTATGGAATAATTATACACATACACTGAGCCTCTGATGCACTTCTTTGTCAACTTTTCCTACCACCCTCAAGGGTTAAGCTCACAACAGGTTATACGCTCTCCCTAAAAATATAATCCATAATTTTGCTTATCTTGCAAGGCTCTTTGTCTAGCAGTTCATTGTCAATCAAGAATTCTTAAGGATTCATCACATCTTTCTAGAATCCATCAAAATGAAAAAGAATCTTTAAATGACTATTTTTAAAGATTTTTTCTAAAGCTTGACAAATTTCAGGAGTGGATCCTAAGCTACTGCGAGGTATTTTATTAGATTATTACAACCTAGACCATTCTACTCTTTGCTAATGCAAGAGGCTATCCATTCTTATATTGACCTTATTCATAAAGTTGAAGCCTAAATTACTGTTGATGAGGCTATCAATAATCATCAAAAAAATTTGAGAAACCTTCCAATAAGAGAAAAATGGATACGATGGTGAAGCCCAGAAATCCTAAAAGAAGAATCAAGATTTTTCGCCTCATCCTCCTCTACAAAATCATGAATATAAGCCAGAAAAGGAATATACTCCATTGAATAAATTACATGTTAATATTCTCATAGCTATACAAAATGAAAAGAATGTTAAATGGCCAAATTCACTGAAGCCAAATACTGGCAATCATGATTACTATTATAACTTTCATCGAAGTTAGAGACATACTACTGAAGCTTACATGCAATTAAAGAAAGAAATTGAAAGGCGAATTCAACAAGGATATCTTTGTCAATTCACTCAAAATCCATCTGCCCAAAATAAAGTTAATCCTGCTGGGTGGCAAAATCAACAACAACAAAGATAAAATCAAGCTAACCGTTAAATAGTTAGGGAAATTGAAACCATTGTTGGAGAAACCATAATGTCTTCTTAAGTTTTCTTAACAACCCTAGAAGATCCGGTATTAAAGAAGGCATGAGTTGATCACTACATCATATTTAACGATTCTAACTTGGAAGGGATCCACACTTCGCACCAAGATTCACTAGTCATCAATACGGGTATTGGAGAATCGTGTTATAACGTCAAAAAAAATTTAATTGATAATGGAAGCTTGGTAGATGTTCTATTCTATTAAACTTTTCTTAAGATGGGTCTAATCAAAGAGAAACTTCAACCTGCTATTGGATTGTTATATGGATTTGATAATCGACTTGTGCGAATAGATAGGACAATTACTCTCCCTACAACATATGAGAAATTCTCTCGGTAGGCTACTCACTCAATTCAATTCATTATGGTTAAGTCGAAATCAACATACAATGTTATCTTTGGGAGACCTTTGCAGTCAATTTTTGAAGCTATCGCTTCAGTGCCACACCTAAAGTTAAAATTCTCAATTCTAAATGGAATTGGTGAAGTGCAAAGAAATCAACAAGTGGCACAATCTTGCTATCTTAGATAATATCAATCACGCCCGTCTATTATCTTAAGCATCAAAAATTTTGATCTCCAGAATGAAGATGTCACTCCAAGGGCTTCCCCTGTGGAGGGCCTTTGAATGCCTGGACCTTGGGATAAAGATCAAGTGAGCTATAAGGCTTAAAAGAATCTCGAAGCTCCACCTCTATGCCACTACTGACATCCATAAATATTATTAGTAACTACTATTAAAATTACTATATAGCCTATATGCTTTCTGATTTTAAGTTATATCATGATTTTATTATCTTCTTTAATATAGTAAGATTTCATTTGACCATTATTATCATTATCTTCTTCTTCAAATAGGATCATAATGATGATCCTAAATAAAATATAAAATTTAACGTTGATTCAATAAATACATAATATTCATTGTATCTCAATTAACAAATGATCAATTCTAAAAGATTCGATCTAATCTCTTCCATAAAGGTTAACATCATCGAGCAATACTGTAACAAACAATCTCGGATAGGTCAAATATCCTTAGTGGATTTTTTTGGCCTCTTTCACACAAGTTAAAGTCATCAAGCAACTCTCTGATAAATAACCTCGGATAGCTCAAACATCATTTTAGGATTTTCTTGGCCTCTTTCATATAAGTTAATGTCATTGAGCAACGCTTAAATAAATAATCTTGGATATGTTAAATATCCTTGGTAGATTTTCTCAGCCTCTTCCATACATGTTAATATCATAAAGCAACGCTCTGATAAATAACCTCGAATAGGTCAAACATTCCTTGTGATTTTTTCATTTTTTTAATGAAAGATAACAACATCGAGCAATTCTCTACTAAATAACTCTGGAAAGGCGCACCCATAGGGTAACCTCAAAGGAAAATTAGTAGTAGACAGGGTCCTTATTAAAAAGATTTCATGAAAGTGGTTGATAGGTCACCACTCATTTTAAAATATAAAAAATTAAAGCCTAAAAAAATATATATTTCTGTGAATTCTCAAAGTTAAAAGCTGTAGAGGGAATAAATCCTTATAATTAAGTTGTTTTATTTTGGAGGCAAATTAACAAACAAAAAGTATTCTTACTTTAAAAGAAAATGCCAAACTTATATGAATGTATCAAAGCCATATAATTCATCCTTGAACTTGCATTTACATCATGTCCAAATATACAATCATAAGAAGCTAAAAATAAAATTATATGAAGTAAAGTGCTTTCATCGACAACATATCATGCACTCAATTAAATCATGGTGGATGAGCACATGTTCGATCGGACCTTTCTAGGGCAATAATCAGCACATCACAAAACTCCTTGCAAATCACCACAAAAAAAATCAGACTTCCACTTAATTGGCAACTTATATAAGTATAATGCTAGGCTATTATGATCGATACATTATTCGATCCCATTCATCTCAAGTTGACCACTATTTATCTTTGTTAGCATACATACTTACTATCTCCAATAAAATATAGTTCGACCATCAACCATCATCAAAATTTTGCATGTCCCCTGATTATCACCGGGTATCCTCCAGGGTGCTACTACTTCCAAATCTATTTATATCATCATTCAGTGCAGAAGATGGAGGCTGATCTTCTTTAAGCCATGGGTAGTTTGACGGGAGAATGATTATCCATCAGAACATCAACATAAAGAGGGGTATTAAAGCTTGATAGGGGATGTCATCTATCCAAGATAGTGGAAAGCCTCTAATATAAGAAGAAGTGAGGGAAAGCAGGAGAAGAAATACAAAGACTACTCCTTCAACACAAAGAGGGGCACTGGAGCTTAATAGGGGATGCCACCTATCCAAGACAATGGAATCCACTAATGGAGTGAAAAGAGGATTGGACTTACTTCTCTAGCTAACAGACATCACACAAGTGGTCCTTAGTGAACTTAAGATAGGGGATACCTCTAACTAAGTCCTTTTGGATAACTCTTCTAAGGATTTTTATACTGACATGACATAATCTCCTGTGCCACAATCAAGACTCATTAGCAGTAGTTTTTAAGCAAAATGAAGCATCGCATTTAATATTATTTAAGTCAAATATGTAGATGTTATTGATCCTCTTGCCTTGCAAAACAATGTTATTATTTAAGCTTATAATGTATATGTTTACCAGGAACTTAATGCTGAACCCTTTGTCACAAAGTTGACTAATGATGAGCAAGTTGTGTTTCAGTCCATCTACAAGTAAAATATTTTCAATCAAAAGATTTTTGAAGTTTCTGATTATACCTATACCTACCACATTCTTGGTGGTATTGTCTCCAGGAGTGACCTTGCCTCCAGTGAAATGAATTATTTTGCATCTCTAGTCATATATCTTGAGCATCCGCTATCTAGGTACCACATGCTCTCACGAGATCTTATATGAGAGCACACCTAAAAAATCATCAAATATCAAATTTAGGAACCCAAACAAGTTTAGGTTCCTTCTTATGAAAAGAAGAATGCAATGCATGAGTGCTATGCTGTGAAACATATAATTTGGGCCTCCACACCTAATGTGTACTACGATGAACAGTGCATGTGTGAGAGATATGTCCTAACATGCCACATGAGAAATATCTAACACCAAGAAATGGATTAACTAATCTACGGGGGTGATTGTGCCTCTTCCTAGGTTTGAATGATGCTTACTTTGATAACTTTGAATGAGATTCTTCAAGTGATGGAGATTTATAAAATTATGCAAATGTAGGAGGTATTTCATTTTTCTCAAATGCACTAATTTTTATACTTAGAAATTTATTTTCTTTTTTAAGACTTGCAATTTCAAATTTTAAATAATACTCAATACTATCTAAATCAGATGCATGAGTTTCTAATTTTTTAAATACAGCTTTTAATTCAACATGCGATGCTTTGAATGAATCATACTCAATTATCAATTCAGAGTATTTTTTATTCAACTCATCGAATTCATCAAGTAACTATCAAGTATAGAATGATCCTTAAGTAACACTTCATGCTTTTTTTATAGATTCAGGAATTCTAATTTCAGACTAATATGAGTTTTCTTAAATTTTCTATATGACAAATGAATTTTCTCAGAAACATCAAGTAATTGATCATAGGTCAGTTCACATACCTCTTCTTGGTCAGACTGACCACGATGTTCATCCTCCATCAGACACAGGTTTGTAATCTCCTCTTCTGCTTCAGTCTTAAAGGAGTTAGATGTAGAATCTACCTAGAAAGCCTTTTGGATTTTCTTCTTATCCTTCTTGAACTTGGGTTTCTCCTCACCCTTCTCCTTGCTTGGGTGAGCCTTAAGTATAGGACAATCAGCCTTTATATATCCAGGCTTCATGTATTCAAAATAAACTATATCAGAAGAACATTTAAAATTTCTGCTACTCTTACCTTTGTTCCACTTCTGAAAGTTTTTGTGCTTCTTCCTTAAAAAGCTTTTGAATTGCCTAGTGATTAAGGCAACATCATCGCTATCAGACCTGTAAGTATCAGTATCCATATCACTAGCCTTCAGTGCTACAGTTTTCTCTTTTTTCTTTTCACCTACATTAAGCTATCTTTGGTTCACTCCTTGCTCATAAGCAATTAGTGATCTAAGTAAGTTATCAATAGAATAATTGTTCAAATCTTTCGATTCAATAATAACAGTTATCTTGGCGTCATAGGAAGAGGGTAAATATCTCAAGATTTTGTTTACTTTTTCATAGTTGGTGAGTTCTCTTCCTTAGACATACAGGGAGGTGACAATTTGAGTGAATCTAGTGTACATTTTAGATATTGACTCACTAGGTTTCATGCGAAAGAGTTCGTAGTCATGAAGTAGAATGTTCAATCTAGACTATTTAACTTCAGTTGTGCCCTCATAAGTGATACACAATTTATCCCAGATTACTTTGCTAGTTGTATAAGTTGACACACGTATGTAATCTTCAGATTTTAGTGCACAAAAAATAGTTCAAATATTAAGCATTTAGTTGTGCTAGATACATATCATCAAAAGTCCATTCGATAAAAGGAAGTTCAGTTTTAACACCATTAATAATTCTATGAGGTGCATCATAACCATCTTTAACAAGCATCCACATGCGATAATTTATAGATTATAAAAAGGTGGACATGCGAGTTTTCCAAAGATCAAAAGGTATGTTATCAAACAATGGTGGACGAGTAATGGAATATTCTTTAGCGGTGTTTCTATTTTCAAAGTTAGTCATGGATCAAATTCAAAAGATTTTCAAAACTAGAATTTATGAATCCCGCTCTAATACCACTTGAAAGTTCGTTAGGGATGTTAAGCCCTTATGAACTAGCCCGAGGCTAACCAAGAGGGGGTGAATTGGTAATTTTAAAAATTAATGAGCAAATACGATTTAGAAAATCTTTTTAAATATTTTAAAAAGTTTATAATTTTGCGATGATGTACAGATGTTCAACAATAATAAAGTAATAATCACAATCACACAATCATTAATAGAAAAATAAGTGTAGAAAATAATCAGAAAGAACACACCAGATTTTATAATGGTTCGGTCAACTTGACATACGTCCACTCCCCTGAGCATCCCCTCCGGGTATTGCACTAACATTAAGTGACTCTCCTTCTGCTCCTACAGCAAGGCGGAGAAGCCCGTACAAAACTTCTTTCCACCAACCCGGTGAGATAGAGAACCCGAACTCCTTTCGCTTCCTCCTGAAGCAGTTAGAGAACCTTGATCTTCTTGTAAACAATCCTTTCACAGAGACACCAAGGATAAGAGATGACGACCAGAGAAGATGACTCAGATCCTTGATTGGAGAAACCTTTGTGACACCTTACAAACTCCCCCTCACAAGATCTTCTCTCTCTTTCCTTCTCAAGTCTCTCACAGGAAAGGACAGCGGCAAAAAGATCTCAATGATAGAAGACAAGAGATCTTAAATAGTAGGGTTAAAAAATTATCCTAAATTTTAACTGGTTGTCAAATATCATCCAGGATGATCCTTAAATCATCATGTACGATCAGTATAAATCAGCCCCTTTTGGCCTGGACGATCTGATTCTTCTGGATGATTAGAAGACAATTCTGTTCATATCGTCCGGGATGATTCTCCAATCATCCGGGACGATTAGTTCAAATCAAGAATATCATCCAGAAGACAGCTCAGGACGTCCAGGAGAAACTGCTGGACGATTTGAAGAAAATGACTTGATCGTCCAGGACGATACATATATCATCCTGTACGATTAGTTCAAAAAGACCAAAATCATCCAGCAGATTCCTTGGGTCGTACAACCAAACCATGCTGAACGATTACAAAATAACCTGATCATCTTGGACGATATTTTTATCATTCCGTATGATTAGTTCAAAAGTGAGAATATCGTCTAGAGGATTGTTCGGGTCATCCAGGTGAAATGCTCTGGATAGTCAAGATTTCAAATTAATCATCCATGACGATCTTGTGATCGTCTAGGATGATATGATTGAATTACTCAAACCTTAATTACTTTTCTTAATCACCTAACGGATTTCAAAGTTCTCTAAGTCTTTTTAAATTCATAAATATATCATTTGATCTCATATCAATAATAAAATTTTTAATTTGATTGTCTAGTGTGATGAGATCCATTTTTGAAAAATCTGACGGATAAAATTTTGCAAGACATAACAATTGTTCTTTATCAAAAGTTGAAAATGACTAACATGGATTCAAGCATACCACACATATAAGTCATTATGTATTAATTTCATCAAACCTGTTATTGAGCTCTTTAAGTTATAAATCTATAACAACATAAAATAATTCGATTTGATAATTATGCCTATTTATTATACTTTCAATACGACACCTTGATCTTCCTTGCATTATAAATGTATCAGTCACATTTGAAATATTTATGTTATTCTTCTCACAAAATAATCCAAGTTCCTTAAACAAATTGTCCCACTCATCATTTCTCATATTTTGAAGTTTTTGTTTGAAAACTTTTATCAAAGTCATAACATTTATAATATATTGATCATTTCTTTGCAGTACTTGTGATAATTCATTTATAACTCTTAATATAGTCTTCATCATATGCAAATTAAAAATAAATTTAAAACTTTGCACAAATTCAAGTAGAGAGTATGCTTCACCTTTTTGGTCACCACTAGATCCCTCGTGAGTCACTATGTCAAGAATCTCTATAATAGACTCGAACAGAAGAATTAAACTGATGGGTGAATTATAGTGGGAATCCCAATGAGTGTCTTTTGGCCTTTGAAGAGCAATTTCTTAATTTAAACATTGACCTTTAGTAACCTCTCCACTTTCCAATTGCTCAACAATTATCATAATATTTTCCTCTTAATATATCTCTTCTTTTGCATGAATTATCAATAACATTTAACAAACATGTCACAATATTGAAGAATGAAGCAACTTGGACATGATTTTTTGCGACTGCAACCAATGCTAGTTAAAGTTGGTGTGCAAAATAATGCACATAATAAACTAAAGAGTTTTCTTTCATAATCAATATTTTTAGTCCATTAAACTCACCTTACATGTTGCTTGCTCCATCCCACCCTTATCCAAGTAGTTGTGCCACACTCAACCCATACTTTGCAAAAAGAACTTCAATGACCAACTTTAGTATCGGATCTATTATATCTCTTACATGAACAATCCTAATAAAATGCTCAATAACACATCCTCGTGTATTGACGTAATATAAAGCAATGGTAACTTGTTGTTTAACTGATATATCCTAAGATTCATCAAGTAAAATTGTGAACACATCATTCTTCAATTCATTAATCATTATATTTAAGACTTCAATTGCAGCAGCTAATGTAATTTCTTTCTGGATCTCAGGAGCTATTAGATTATTAGTTACAGGAGCATTATCCAAAACAACTTTACTTATATTTTTATTATGGTTAGCAAGAAAACACAGAAGTTCAAGAAAATTTTCTTGATTCTCAGAATCCTCTGATTCATCAAACTATGTTGGATTAAATTTTCAAAATCTATCTCCAAATTGAGTGCGCGGGAATTCATGATCACACGATTGACACGGCCCTTTCCAAATAATATCTCCTGACACTGTCCCTCTCGTTAGGATGATAATCCAAATTTTTTTTCTCAATCCTGGATCGGCTGGGATATCCACAAAATTTTTCTACATGGCTGTTTAATTTGTGTATTGTTTTCTTCACATAATTTTTTGTGGTCATCTCCTTCAATTTTTCTTTTGAAATATCTATCCATGCTAAATTGAATGAAAAAAATATTATCAATTTTATCATAAGAAAAATCATTTTTCACAACATGTATCATGCCTCATATGGAATGGTCATACCTACCGGCTGCAGACTAATATAATAAAATGAAATCCCCAGCTCCGTTGCTCATATGTAGAATTTAACTAAAAAAATAGCATGCATGTGACATATCTAATTAAAGAACAAGAAAAATATTCTTCAAGCAAAAGAAGAAAAAATAGCATGCCTTCAGTTAGTAAGCTGGTTTTCTTTTAAACCAATATCCATATGAGGAATGAGAAAAAATACTTGAGATCTATTTCTTTTAAACCATATGAGACATCAAAAAATAGGACACCTTCAGTTTCTTTTTTAAAAAATAGAAACATATTTTCTTCTCATTTCTTAATAAACTGGGAAGGTTTGGAAGTCCATTACCAATCCAAAAAATAAGGACAAATTCGATCGACAAAAAACCAGGACAAACAAATGTTCTGGCAGCAGTGTTGGACGAAAATCCCCTCCTGCTAGCTATTGCGTTCGCCATTCTGAATAGGAAGAGCTAAAGAGGAGTTGGAGAGTAGCGGCCTGCGAGATAGGGAAAGGCGAATAGAATAGGAATATAGAATATTAGGATGAAAAAGGAAAAAAAAAAGCTTAATTAGTATGTACTTAATGCATCATAAACACTATTAATTATTTATTATTCCCAAAATTAGTGAGGGCCGGTGCCCCTATGGCTCCCACATTGCATCCACCGTTGTCTGTTTCAATGGGTAATTGATGGTGTTGAAGAGATTTTTGAAGTGCTATATGGTGGCATTAGCTATATCTTCAAGGTAAAAATTTTCTCCAAAGGAGTAGAGAATTTATTTATGTAGTTGTAATTTTTTCTGCATTTTATTTTTCCATAAAAAAAAATTAAGATCATCTTCCCAATTTATAAGGCATTTAGTTTTAAAACTTTGAATTATCAAGAAGCCCACGCAAAATAAGATGAGTCCAATTGTTGTTCACTAAGAGCTCGTGTGCGCGATATTGGTCCAGAGGGATTGATATTGTCGGGATGATGCGCGGGCGACAGTCTCTGGGCGATGTAGAAGGAGATGATGGGCAGAGTTCGTGTGTCACTGCGATGGTATCCTCAATCTGAGAAGGAACAACCTGGGAGAGCTACGACGGCATCACGAGAAAAAAGTTGCGATTTTCTATAAAATATGCTATTTCAGTCCATTTTCCCCTTCACAAAACCGGCACCGCCTCCTTACACGGGAGGAAGAAGTGGGTTGAGCAGTGCTCTGCCGGTTGAAATCCTTTCAACTTGGTCATGACAATCAAATTCTCGGGAATTTGCTAAGATGCGTTAATGAATGGCTGCCACGACTTATCTCTTTTCCTGCTCTCCCTCCATTCGATCCTCTTTATCCATCCAAACTCTGCCGCCGGCGACCACCATCACTCCATCTCGTTCTAGTCCCCTGCACCTCATCTCCAATCTGCCCATCCGCCAACCCGACATCCTCCGCCGCCTCCTACGTCTCGCTGGCGAACAGCGCGACCTCGCCCTCGGCCAGGCCCTCCACGCCGTCATCACCAAAGCTCACTACCAACATGATCATACTCGGCTTCTCAACTCCCTCATTACAACTTATCTCAAGCTCGGCGAACTCTCCGATGCCCTCCAGGTGATCGACGAAATGCCTTTCCCTGATGTTGCCTCCTTTACCTCCATTATTTCCTACTATGCTAAGTCCGGCATGGAGAATGAAGTCGTCAATCTCTTTGCACGGATGAGGCAAATGGATATTAACCCTAACGAGTTTAGCTTCGTGGCATTAGTAACGAATTGCATTCGGCGGTTTAATTTCCAGTTAGGTTCTCAAGTTCACGCTTTTGCTCTAAAAACCCATTACAGTAACTGCACCCATGTGTCAAATGCATTGATCGGTATGTATGTGAGATGCGGGCATGTTGATTCTGCACTTCAGGTGTTTGGCGAGATGCCTGAGAAAGATGTTTCGTCATGGAATGCAGCGATCTTGGGTATGGTGGAGGAATGTAGGTATGCTGAAGCTTTTGAACTCTTTGATGCCATGGGTGCTGATGGGACATATGGGGATCGGTTCTCGTTGTCGACCCTATTGACTGCTGCAGCTGAGAGTTTTACTGGGGGAGAAGGCGAGGCCATTCATGCGTATGCGCTTAAAATTGGTTTGGACTTGGATTTAAGCGTGGGTAATGCTCTTCTTGGTCTCTACACTAAATTTGGTCGGATGGAGGATTTGTTGTATATCTTTGATAGAATGCATGTGAGGGATGTGATCTCATGGACTGCAATACTTAATGGATTTATGGAATTTGGTCTGGTAGAATCAGCTATTGATTTCTTCAATAAGATGCCTGAAAAAAATCACATTTCATATAATGTTGTTTTAGCTGGATTTTGTAAGAATGGCCATGGTTCAGATGGTTTGGATTTTTTCCAGCAGATCTTAGGGGATGAAGTGGAGATTTCAGATTTTACAATAACAAGTTTAGTGAAAGCTTGTACCTTGGCATCCGACATGAAGAAGACCGAGCAGATTCATGGGTTTATCATCAAGTCAGGGTGTAAACCTGGTGCTTGGATTGATTCTGCTTTAGTCAACATGTTTGCCAAATGTGGTAGGATGGAAGATGCACTCAAGATCTTTGAACAGCAAAGTGATGAGAAAACCAGTTGTATCACTTGGACAAGTCTGATCCATGCTTATGGTCGTGATGGACAACCTGATGAGGCCTTGACTCTTTTTTGTAGGATGATGAAAAGAGAAATTTTTTTGAACATTGATGAACTTGCATTGGCTACCATTCTTGGAGTCTGTGGGACACTAGGGTTCTTCAATTTTGGAAAGCAAATCAAGAGCACTGCTATTAAGCTAGGTTTTTTATGTGAACTAGGAGTAAGCAATGCAATTGTTAGCTTGTTTGCTAAATGTGGTTACTTCAAAGATGCAGTGCTCTTCTTCAATCAAATGCCTGAACATGATATTATATCATGGAACACATTGATCAATGCATGCCTTCTTTTTCGCCTGGGCGACGAGGCTATATCTATGTGGAATGAGATGGAGAATTGTGACATGATGCCTGATTCTATCTCCTATGTTTTAATAATTTCAGCTTGCAAATACACAAGTTCAAGATCAATCTCAATTCAAAATTGTGAAAGGCTGTTTTATTCGATGACGATATCTCATAACATACAAGCTGGACCAGAGCACTATGCTGCCATGGTTGATGTTTTAAGTTTTTGGGGTTGTTTCGACAAGGCAGAGCAGCTTATTGAAAGCATGCCTTTTAAGCATGATGCATACATTTGGCGATCATTGCTTGATGGTTGCAGGTTGAAATCTGAACACAAACGTGGACGACGGGTGGTCCAGAGGATTCTTGCTTTAGAACCTCAAGACCCATTCACCTACATCCTTATGTCAAATCTCTACTCAGCCTCTGGTAGATGGCATTGCTCTGAAAAACTAAGGGAGGAGATGCGTTCGAAAGGGCTGCGGAAGAATCCGGCACGAAGCTGGATAACCGATCGAAATGGATTGCATTCTTTCTTTTGCAGAGATAAATCACACCCACAATACAAAGATATATATGGGGCATTGGATATACTGATACTAGAGTGCATGAAAGCTGGGTATGAGCCTGATACAAGCTATGTGCTTCATGAAGTAGAAGAGTATCAGAAAAGAGATTTCTTGTTCTATCACAGTGCTAAACTTGCTGTAACATATGGGATTATAATGTCCCAATCCCAAACTGTGAGGGTTGTGAAGAACGTTCGTCTATGTGGTGACTGTCATGTGTTTTTGAAGTTTGCTTCCTTTGTAACTTGCAGAGAAATTTTGTTGAGAGATTCCACTGGATTTCATATTTTTAAGGAAGGGAAATGCTCCTGTGGAGATCGCTGGTGATTTAAGTGAGTGGATTGATTTTTTTTTTTTGTATAGAATATCTTGTTTTGTGTTGGTGCTAAGCAGGTTTTTTTTTATTCCCTAATATTGATAATGGGTTTATAGTTTATAAGGAGCACTGCTTGCCTTCTTACTTTCACTGTCTTGACCTATTACATTGTTATGGCCATCCAATCCTTTATCTCTCAAAGGTCCGCAAAATTATTACGTGCAATCATCAGATTGCTCCATAGGGTTAGTTTCGCTATAATATTATTGTAGCAAAGAATTATGGCAATCTCAAAGAGTTATTTTTAGAGATGAATCTTATAGTCGCAATTACTTGGATTTTTATGATAAGGTTTTGACTTAGTTTCATGTTCAAATATTAAGTGTTCTTAATGATGTTATAATTATAGCAAGTGATGGAATATTAGATGATGCATATTTACCATCACATATTAATAATCATAGGATAATGGTTATATTATCACAATTAGATGCTCAAGTGGCTAAGAATGATAAGGGCTTTCAATGACTAATCACAAGGGTTAGTTAGACATCAGAGCATCAAGATGAACCCTCCTAAAGCAAGCATCAGCCTCAACTTTTTAGCAAAGAGATCATTTTCCATAGGAAAACAAGCTCTGAATAGTAAAAAGCATCGAGCTTTCTTTTGTCAGAGAAGGAGGGGGGCGGAGAAGATAAAATCACTCATTTTCTGTTCAATTCTATTTATTTAATACCTTTATTTGTGTTCTAAGATTATGTAAAAAATAAAAATATATTTATTTTACTTTTAAAATTAAAATGATGGAACAGCATTGCACTCGCATCGACTAAGGGGTTGTTTGGTATGCAGAATTAGGAGGGTAAGGTAATTTAGTTACGCGCATTTCGTAAATTATGTCGTTTGGTTGGTTTTGAGCGGAGCACAAGGAAGTCCTCTGAAGCATCAGTGGTGTATTACAGGAGGCTGTTCATGCGACTTTGAAACCCGCTAAAATTGAGCGGGTTAAAAATCCTCTCGCGCCAAATAATGCGAACCAGCCTCGCACGATGGTTTCGCGGAAGCTGAGCTTATAAATGTTCCCTTCTTCTCCATTCTTCCCACGCGCTCTGCTCTCTTCTCCTTCCGAACTCCTCCATTCGCACACTCCAAGCAGAAGTCTCTCTCTCTCTCAGGCTCTCTAGTCCGAAATCCCCAACCGAAGCTCTCTCCCTCTCTCGAAGCCGAAGCCTTCTCTCCCAGCTCCCTCTATTCACATGAGCACAGGAGGCGAACCCCTGTTTCGTCGCCTCCATTCGCGGCAGCCAGGGATCTAACGCCCCCAACCCTTCATCGCTCTTTCTTGTTCGTGAACCAGGCCAGGACCTGTTGATCCCATCGCCCTCCGAACACCGGAACCGGACCCAACGCCGACCCCTCTTGCTCCCGTCGCTGATCTGTCTGCCCTCCTCTGCACCAAGTATATCTTCTTTTTCCTCTTCCTTCCCTTTCCCTTCTTCTTACTTTGTCTCTTTCTCCTTCCATACATCTTTACTTGGACTCATTGGAAATGGGAAGAAGAAGAAGATATGGGTTCAACTTCTATAAGCCTTGATGCTTTGAATGTGTTAGATTTTCATGTTTTTTTTTTTACTTCTCGACAAATGTTCTGATGTGTTGATTATGTATTTATCTCGAGCTTGTGTAGCCTTCTTCTTCAAGATTTGGAAAAGTCATGTCTAATATAGTAGTATTTGTAAGAGATTATTTTGTGTCATCTTTTAGATGTCACATGCTATCCGTTTGAGCAAATGCCTTAAAGAGATTATCTTCCTTATTCCTTCTCTTATTTGGGTATCGTCTATGCAAGGTCTCAATGTCAACTAGATATGCATACACACATATACATACGCATTTACGTGGTTATTTCCTTTCTTGGAAGTTTTTGTGATATCATTGGCTCTTATCTTACCTTAACAATGAAGCGTCAAGGATGGCACAATTCTCTTCTAGCAAGTCACTTGTATTACTAGAGTTTCCTCTATAACTTATTGATGTCATTATAATCACAAATGGTTATTGACTTACCTTAAGTTTGCTAGATACTTGATTTGTAGCCAACATGTGTCTTGAGTTGGAATGTGAAGTGAAAGCAATTTCAAACCAGTCTTATTGACACAAACAATTACATTTCCAATGACTACAGATTTTTGAGTTTTACATCAAATTTTGCCTAGCTTGAAATATTTAGTACCAATAAATTATTTACTTGATATTTCTCAATTTTATTTGGGCATAATTGTTGAACTTCCTATAGAAATAACTATTAATTCTCATATGCATACTTGTGTTTTAACTGCAATTTCTTTAATAGGATTACATTTGATCAGATATAATACTCATGCTAGTAGATAAGATGTACAAGGTCGTTCTTAGCAATATTAAGCTAAGGTACAGTAGTCCTTTAATAAAATTTGATTTTTTTTTATTTTTCTTTTATTCAAGCATTTTCTTCAGGAATAACAATTCAAAATCAATAATTTATGTTTCCAATTTGTGCTTTAGAAAATGCTGCTTAGATTTCTCGTGTCATTTCAAAACTTTTATGAATTATTGCTCATGGATCTTTTTTTGCTTGAAGTTTAATTTTATAGTTACAAAGATGGTTGAGCCATTGGAAGATGCTGAACTCCATGAAATTTAAAAATATAATGATGTGCTGAAAGTGATTTATATTGTAATTAGTACAGTATGTGTACTATTGCATCAGATTCGCAAAGAAAAAAAATATGATCCTCAACGGAATATACAACATGACACATATCTTTCTAGGTTATATAATGGACGTGATTCTGACTGTGTTGACATGGTACGCATGAGGAGAGCGCTTTTTTTCAAATTATGTGATTTAATGCGTACATGAGGATTGTTGTTAGACACAATGAATGTTAGAATCGAGGAATAAGTTGCTATGTTATTAAATACACTCGGGCATAGTGTTCGTAACTGAGTCATCCGATTTAACTTTGAACGCTCCGGGGAAACTATTAGTAGGTACTTCAAAGCTGCATTACATGCCGTAGGGGAGTTACGCCATGAGTTTATCAAGCCTCCACTTGCTGAAACTCCATATAAGATTAAATCAAGTAATATGTTCATGCCATTTTTCAAGGTATAATCAATCTTCATTCAATTAAATTCTCTCTTTTATTAAGGTCTCCTTAATATACTTTGTGTCAAATTTAGGATTGTATTGATGCGATAGATAGAACTCATATTAAAGCAGGGGTTCCAAAGGAGAATGAAGCCGCATTTAGAAGAAGAAAATCATACCCAACACAAAATATTTTAGCAGCAGTTGACTTTGATTTGAGGTTCACATGCGTGCTTGCTGGTTGGGAAGGTTCAGCTCATGATGCAGCAATACTTAAAAATGCATTAAAAAGATCAGATGGTTTACGTGTCCCAGCAGGTAAATATTATATGGCTGATGGTGGCTACTCCACAGAAATGGTTTTATTTCCCCATATCGTGCCACAAGATATCACTTGAAGGAGTTTAGTTCTATTCAACCTACAAATTCTAAGGAACTTTTAATCTACGACATTCCTCGTTACGCATAACTGTTGAGCGTGCATTCGGTTCTTTGAAAAACCATTTCACAATTATAAAGTGTGAACCCTACATTCCTCTACAAACTCAAGTTGAAATTGTGATTGTCTGTTGTATACTGTATAATTGAATAGTTACAGAAGGTGGCGATGAGTTCATTCAATCTGAGGATGAATGGGCTAGGAGAAGTCACTGTAGAAGAGGAGATCAAGTAGCTGTAGATGATTCTCGAGAATGGCTAGATAAAAAAGATGAAATTGCTCAATTCATGACTCGCATGCAAAATGATGGATACTAGATTTGTTGATTTGCTTATTATGAATTTACCTGTAATTTACTAATTTTTAGTTTGTGGTTTTATTGATTATATTGGTTAAGCTTGAATCATATGGTTTTGCAGCTTCCATGTAATTCTCAGAATAATTATGAGTTATACTTTGATTATTTAAGTCAAATCGTTGTTTGAGCACTTATATACTTATGTTGATTTAAGATTCACATGGTTAGAGAAAGCCACTTTGGATCGATCCCCAAGTAAGAAGCAGTTTTCACCATTCCTAATATTCACCAACTTCTAGTAGTATACAGAGCCATTCATAAATACTTCTCTTCATAAAACTTAAATTTATTTATCATATTTTCTTTCAGGGAGAATGAATTCGTCACAAACAGAGATGAACGGTACTTCGAAGCCCAAGGGAAAAAATTTTTTATGGAGCTTAAAACCTGAGTGGATAACTGGATTGCTTCAAATAATGATGGAATATGTAAATGCAAATATGCGAAGTGCCCAAGGATTCAAAGACTCTGTCCAGAAAATGAAAGAGAAGTTTGGAATAGAGATGACAGGTGAGCAATGCAAGAACCAAATTAGGCATCAAAGAAGTGTATGGATTCACATTCAGGAGTTAAAATAAAAATCAGGTGTATCTTGAGATGAAACAAAGAAAATGATAGTGATGGGTCAAGAAGAGTATGCATCACATATTCAAGTATTAATTTAAGCACATCATTTAAATTAATATTTTGGGGCTAACAACTTTTATTTTATTTCTTACAGGCTTTTTTCAAGGATGCTGCTTATTTAAATATTACAATTGCAAATTATGTAGAGTTGGAGATAGTATGTGGTCTTGGACATGCAACTGGAGAATGGGCGAAATCTAGAAATTCTTAAACTCCACTTAGAACTCAATAAATACATGTAGGCGATGATGAACCCTCACAATTTACGGATATTGATGCAGATGGATCAATGCCTACTGAATGGTCTGATATGTAAGATATGGAAGATTCTACTGCAACAACAAAGAAACCGTTGCCTTCATCTGGTAGTGTGACTGAAGTTACTAACGCTATCAAGAGCTCAACAACATCTCCAAAGTAAATTAGAAATATGTATACCGAACTGATGTTTGAGTTAACAAATATTCCTAGCTTTTCAGAAGAAGAGGTTGATACGATATATGATAATTTATCAAAAAACCCTACACTGATACCATCTTTCCTTTCAAAACCTACAGATTCGAAGGCTAGATGGATGCGTAAAGAGCTAGAAAATTGATTTAAGTTGTTGAAGATTGGCATATCTATTAAGTTGTTATCACTAAAAACTGTTTCGTGTTACTTTGTCATAATTATAACTAAGAACAATGGGTATTGTTTTATCTTTTGTTTTCTAATTTTAAATTTTCATTAATGTTGTTTACATCTTATGAATGAAAATCATGTGATTTATTTATTGCTAAACAAAAACCATTGCTTTTATTGCTAAATTAAAGAAAAAAATCAGTGTGAAAATTTAATTTGCTGAATTTTTTTTTGTAAAAAAATTACTTGAAAAATAAAAAATTTAAACTTTAACAAAATTAAAATTAAAATTTCTCTTTATCACAAGTATATTTACGTCTATTGCAGCACACTACTAAATTAATACACAACAGAATATTATATCTTATAATCTCAAAAAAATTTATAACAAGATAGTGCAATAAATAAATACACTAATTTTATGTTATAATACCAAATAATACTAATTATTAGAAATACACTACTTTTATAAATACACTAGTTATAATGCCAAAAAAATTATTAAAATACACCGCTTTTACTTTACTCTGGATATACCTAACTAAACAAAGGAAACAATTCTCCTGCGTTTATTTTGCAGACAGCCAAACAGTCTTAAAGTATTCGGAATGCACTATATTTACTTTACATTGTATTTATTTTACACTGCATTTTTTTTTCAGGCAACCAAACAGCCCTAAGAAAAAGAAGGCGTGTCAAGGAAGTCATGAGTAGAAGATAAACTTCATGGAGTGGAGTCATTCGGTGTTAGTGAAGCATGCATTTTTAAAACAGCTAAATTTTATTTATACTAATTAAAACAACTTCATTTTTTAATAACAACAAAAATAGTTAAACTAATTTATTTATTTATTTATTTTTAGAAAAATTTAGGGCCTTAGCCCATATCATTAAGAAAAGAAAATATTACAATAAAGGACCAAAATCAAATGCCAACACAACAAACGTGTAGCAAATGAAGAAACCATAACAGCAAATGCTGTTGAAAAAGAGAGAATGTAAAAACAAAAGGTAATAGAAACACCAAAATCACTAAGGACTCAGGATGCAAAGCATGTCGAGATCACCCATGCATCAAAATCATCTAAAAAGATGGGCAAAAAATCCCCTGGTTGTCAAAGCCGACCGTCCAAGGGGAAGCAAATCAAGTTTGCATTCATCATCGTCCTTCAAAAATCAATCCCTGGTTGCCAATGAAGACCATCCAGAGAGCCCAAAATCATATCATGAAGAGCACAAAAAGAACCTCCAGCCATCTAAACCCATTAGGTACTCAGCCACCAAAAACCAAAAGATCAGAGGAGCAGACTTTGGTAAATTTGGAAGTTTTTCCACTTATAAGATTTATAGGAGCCAGCCCTTCTAATCTTGGCAGCAGTGGTAGCATGACAATCAAAGGAGTTGTCAAATAATATGTCATTTCTAGCCCCCCAAATGTAGTAAATGATAGCACACAGTAAAAAGAAGTAGAAATTTTTCATGTTTTTATCAATGTCCCATTCCTCAATATTGTTAAAAGCTTGCTAAAGGTTTGGCCTTAAAAGCATATTGCCCATATGAGGAATAATGTTCTTAAGAATAGCATAAGTATAGTCGCATTCAAATAGAAGGTGAGCCTGATTTTGCAAAGCATTAAGACAAAAGGCACAGGAAGGAGAAGCAGGGATTCCCCTCCAGATCAAGGCGTCGTCAGTTTTCAGTCCATGTTTGAAAGCCAACCAGGTGTAAACCGAGAAACGCAAAGCATAACGTTTGTGCCACACAAATTTATGCCAATTCACAGTATTTGAATCAGAATAAAATTGCATTTTGAATGAGCTAAAACTAGGCTTAACATAATTAAGCCAGTGGAAAGTCTCTCCCATATAAAAGATAGGAATAGATGAGATTGTATTAGTGAGAGGGGCAGGAAGATTAGGAGGGAGGGACCAATTTCCATTTGAAAGAAAACATCTCACAAGTAGATTGGTAAGATTAAGAAGAGAGTACTCTAGATGTTCATTCCCAAGTCTATTCGCAACAGACGTGCCAAAGCACCAAGGGTCCCAAATGAAGGACAAGGCATTGTTGCCAATGATTTTAAAATTTAAACAGTGTTGGATTTTCTTAGCCACTCCACAAAGAAAGTTCCAATAAATAGATCCACGTATGATGCTAGAGTTCCAAAAAGAAAAATATTTTGCTTTCCACCAGAGAAAAAGAAAACTCTCAGCATTGAAATATCTCCAAATTAAAGAGCAACCAAAGGCATGGTAGAGAGAGTCTATGGCCGGGATACCAAGCCCCCCAAATCGTTTCGGTTTATAAGTTTCCTTCCACGAGATCATATGCAACTTTCATTTGTGTATATCCCCATAATACAAGAATCTGGAGCAGATTCTATTTAACATCTTGCAGCATGCTTTTGGGATAACGACACCTCTAATCCAATAAGCTAGGAAATTACAAGTAGTGAATTTAAGGAATTGCTGTCTCCCAGCTAAAGAGAGGGATTTAGCTTTCCAGCCATCCAATGAACAGTGAATTCTCTGCAATAAAGGCTAAAAATCAGAAGATTTGAGTCTCCTATTGAAGATGGGAGTGCCAAGGTATTTGATAGGAGAGTTGGATATAGGAATGTTCAAAATGCTAGATATGGAAAGATCATCCAACACATTTTTTTGAGAAGAGAATAGTGCTTTTATCACTATTGACCTGTAAGCCTGAAAGAATAGCAAAGCGGGATAACAGATTCTTGAGAGTTTGAGCATTCTCCAAGGATGCCCTGCCAAACACCAGTAAATCATCAGCATATAGGAGGTGGGACATAGAAACATTACCCGCAGTGATTCCTTGGAAGGAGTTGTTGGAGGTAGCTTCCTCAAAGCAAGCAGAAAGGCTATCCATGACTATGTAGAAAGGTAAGGAGATAGAGGGCAGCCTTGTCTGAGGCCAGAGGAGGAGTTGAAATAGCCTTCCAGCGCCCCATTAATGGAAATGGAGAAGTGTACATCAGTGATACATCCTTTAATCCAAGAAACGAAAGCTGTAGGGAAACCTTTGGCAAGCAAACCAGTGAGCAAGAATTCTCTGGAAACCGTATCAAATGCCTTGTGAATGTCGAATTTTGCACAAAAATACTTGTGACTAGCATTCATGTTGAATTCCTTAAGCAACTCAATCACTAAAAGGATGTTATCTGAAATAATTCTGTCCTTGATGAAGCCTGATTGGCTAGGATGAATGATAAAAGGCATAACCTCCTTCATCCTATTGGCTAAGATCTTGGCAATAATCTTGTAGAAGGTGTTACAAAGAGATATCGGTATGTAATCTGAAATATCATTTGCATGAGGGCGTTTAGGAATCAATGCAATAGCCGTAGCCTTCTCATGTTTGGGCAAAGATCCAGTTGAGAAAAAAAGAGAAAACCGCCTCACATAGCTGCTTGCCAATCGTATTCCAAGTAGATTTGTAAAACTCAAAAGTATAGCCATCAGACCAGGAGCAGAAGAATGCGGAGAGGCGAATACAATTTCCTTAATTTCATCCACAATGACAAGAGCTATTAAATTGGGAATAAGGTGGGTAGGTAACATAAGGTCAAATGGTGCATCCCATCTATCAGAGGTAGGCACATAGGGGGTATTAAAGAGCTTTTTGAAATGTTGAATGGTAGCATTGCTGATATCGGTGGGATGGGTGAAGACACCCTCAGCCGTGGAGATGCACTTGATTAAGTTGAAGTTATGCCTAGCATTGATTCTGGAATAAAGAAATTTAAGGTCATCCTCCTCACAAGACAGCCACTTAGCTTTCGCTCTTTGGGAAATCCAATAAGACCAAGCAGAATTCCTATCTGAAAGTTTGAGATTAATGGATTTTAATGCCGCATTCAATGCAGTATCCAAGGGAGAGTTCTGAATTTGCCTCAAATAGAAGTTTTGAGTGTTGACAAGATCCGCAATTTCATGTTTGAGGGAGTTAGTGGAGGCCCAAGGTTTGGACTTAATGCTGAGTTTAAGAGTTTTAAGATTCTTATAGAAAGAGTAAATAGGGTTGCTGTGAAAATGTTGAGAAAAAGTAGAGATGAGGCAATCCCAAAAACCAGGCTCGAAAGCCCAGTAATTTTTATAAAGAAATATGTGTTTCTGCTAGTGGTTTTGTTCATTTTGGAGAATAATGGGAGAGTGATCAGAAATCTGCGGGTCATCCACTTTATAGAAGGAGTTGGGATATAGTCTAGCCAAGCATCATTAACCAACACTCTGTCAAGCTTAATATGAATAGGATTTTCAGTTCTCTGATTAAATCAAGTGTAATAATGACCAACATATGAGAGCTCCTAAGCTCCAATGTTGAAGATCAAATTATTTAAATCTGAGAGCTTATTGTTGGTAAGAAAGGATCCACCCGCTTTCTCATGAGGAAATCTACAGCAATTGAATTCCCCTAAAATAATCCAAGAGGAGGAAATGTTGGCAGTTGGATCTGAAATGTGATTCTAGAGAGTTTGTCTATCTTCCAAAGAATTGGAAGCATAAATAACAGAGATACAGCATGCAACATTAAGACCATAATAAACCATACCGTGAATCATCTGGCTAGAAGTAAACAAGGGCCTGAAATTCACTTTAAGAGCATTCCATTTAATCCAAATCCTACCCGGGGAGGAGTAGGCAAAATTATCATAAGAACCTTCATTAGGAAAAATGGAGTGGGTGGAGAGAAACCAGGGGTTAGTGGTTGAAAGTGTAGAGACTCTAGTTTCTAAAATAAATAATAAATCTAAATTATAATTGCTAATTAATTGCTTGCAACATAGGGCTTTGTCCGGGCTATTAAACCCATGGGTGTTCCATGTTTCCATAAGAGGAGGACAGATCATTGAGACTTAGAGGAAGGGGTGGATGCCTTTTTGGCATATTTTGCTCTCGTAGTTTTGTTGCTGAGGGGATTAGTTTGCAACTGCAAGTTGTGGAATTTTTCGTTGCCTTGGTCAGAGCAATCAGGCACATCCTTATTTGATTCTGGCTGTTTCCCCAAAATTCCAACGTCAGAAGATGTCGGGATATAAAGTTTGGTTGATTGGCTGGTGTGTGATTCTTGTTGCTCAGTAAGGATATCAAATTTGTTTTTAGTAGGAACGGTGGGGGACTTATGGGTATCAGCTCTAGAAAGGGTGATGGCAGTGGAAGTTGAATCAGGTGATGAAGAGGGGTTAGGTATAATGGTTTGGGTGGTGGGTTTGGAGGATTGGCCGGAGGTGATAGGAGGTTGTGGGGTAGTATTTGGGGTAGAAATTGGGTTAGAAGAAAGCGTAGGTTGGGAGATTGGTGGAAGAGGAGGCTTAGGAATGGTTAGTCTCGGAGGCGCATTACGCGGCTTACGACTAGTGCTTCTACCACAGGGCCTTGGCGGTTTGGTCTGTTGTGGGTTGGGGTTTTGAGGGCAAGAGTTAGGAGGGTGCATAATGGAGTTACAGTGAGGACAGGGCAAAGGTTTCCGGTCATAGAGCACAGTAAGGGGAAAATTTTTGCCATCCACAGAATAGTAAATTTCATCCGGAAGTGGTGACGAGCTGCTCACCTGAACACACACCCTCGCGAAGGTGGAGTCTAGTTTTGGCAGTCGTAAGCGCATCAACAACCAGCAGAATCCCGACACAGCTCGCAATTTTGGATATTCCCTCAGGGGTCTAGCACGATAACGAAAAGTTCTTGATCTTTGATCCAGAGAGAAATAGAAGGGAATTCTTCTCATTTTGGGATGAAATCCAGCGTCCATTTATGAACAATGAAGGGCTTGCCGAAGAACCATGGTCCACCAGACCATGACATGTCGTAATCCTCCATAGTGGTGAATTTGAGGAGAAAAAAACCATCATCAAGGGTGAGTAAAGAGAGGGATCCTTTAAGGTACCAAGTCTTTTTGATGGTGGAGAGAAGAGCTTCTTAGTAGGGTATGCGCCCGATGGAATACTCGACAAGGAGAGTGACCATTCTAGGGAGCCAACATTAACCTTTGCCTTAGTAAAATGGGCGGTGGCATTTTCTATCGAGAAGTGGGAAATGGAAGAGGTGAACTTGTTAGACACTTGAGATTAGGAAGCTAAGAGAAGCTTCCAGTCAAGGTGGGTTTCAGTGGAGGAAGGGGGATTGGAGGGGGGGGGGGGGGGTGAACTTGTTAGACACATGGTATTGGGAAGTTAAGAGAAGCTTCTAGTCAAGGGGGGTTTCAGTGGAGGAGGAAGGGGGATTGGAAGAGGAAGCGGGGGAGGGAATGGGAGGAGTAGATCCTCCCTGGAGAGGAGATGAGGGCAGCCAAAAGATTGCGGAAAACCCCTATCAGAGCATTTCCCACACAATAATACCCTTTAACTATCACATCAATTATTTTTTTATTTAAAAAAATAAAAATGACAACTTTTTACTACTACTTTTTCACTACTTCCAAAAAAAATATTTTAAAAATAGCAAAAAAATCATCCCAAACAAAGCCTAAAAATCTATTAGAGACAACTTTCTGCTTTACTTTTCAAACCACACCTACTTTTTTACTACTTTTTAAAGTTAATTTTTAGTACAAAAATTTTTTAAACAAAAATTTTTTTTATCTAAAAAGTTGCTTTAGAAAGCATTAAGAAAGCAACCCCAAACAAAGCCTAAGCTTCTAGTCTACTACTTTATTATTGCTTTTTAAAATTTTATATAGTAAAAAACTATTTTTACAATCACATTTGTTAATTTTTAATAGCAATTAAAAAGCAAATGTCCGACTTAAAAAGAAATAAACAATATTTATAAAAAATTATTCCAACTTAAAAAAAAATTTACTTTCTTCGTAACTTTATAACCACATTTACAAAATATTATTCCATCCCAAACTCTAAATTAGATTTCGTTTGGGATGACTTTTTTATTGATTCTTAAAGCAGCTTTCGAGTATAAAAATTTTAACTTTTATGCTAGAAAATTATTTTAAGAAACAATAAGAAAGCCATTCCAAATAAAGTCTTAGATTATCAACAAATAAGCAACCAAATGTGTTCACAAAAATTTTCAAGAAAAAGTTGTGCAAGAAGGTATTTATCATACAAAACAGTTAAGGAAGAAATGGTAATTTAAAAAGTAGTAAACAAGCCAACACTGAACACAAAGCAAAATGTTTGGGTCATTTAACTAAAACCTTCGTTGATTTACAACAACTACAATTAGTACTATTCAAGCTATAGAATGAGCTCGTCTTAAGAAAAATACTACTTAGAAAATAAATGTATAAGCTTGCAAAGCGTTTATGCTACCCACTGAAAGAAAGTCATTCTGGAGCTAAAGTAGCTGCACCAGTTCTTTCAACCTTTGTAATATAATGGTAAAGTTGTCTCTTTTATAAATTACCTGGAAGCATGAGATCACTGCAACACTATCCGCATAAACATGCCAGTGCAGTGTCACCATGGCTTCTTACCAGCAAGTGGAACAGTATTTGAACCCGACCTCAGTGGTCTATTACCGAAGCCTCGACCTCGACCGCGAGACCGGAAGTTTCCTGCTCCTGCAACCAAAGTATTACATAAAACATGACATGAGGGTAGGGTAGGGTATACCAGCTTTTGAAGATGACACCATCACATAAATTACAGTTTAATTACCTCCACCTGTAGAACCACTTGACCTTGCTATGCCAGCAAGTGCAGGAGAAACACTCTGGCCAGCCTCCTGTAATATTTTGATAAGACCCCGTGCATATCTGGCATTTGACTGGGTGAAAAAGGTGAAAGCAGTTCCCTTAGCGCCGGCACGACCGGTTCGACCGATCCTGTGAACATAATCCTCGAGGCTAGACGGGAAATCATAATTGATCACACATTTTATATCCTTGACATCTGCCAACACATGACAACAAAACAAAGAAATCAAACGAAGTGAAATAATAAAACCTGTCTTTGCTTTTTCCGGAAGGACAGGTGCAAACCAATGCTCTTGCTCCAACAATGTATACCGCCATATTAATTGGCAAGTTCCTATTAAGTTCAAGACATTGGAGAATGTCTGAGGGCTGAACTAGTTAGAGACTAGAATGGGGCATGAGGTTTCTAGAATCGACAAGGCTGCAATATACTGAACCAGCTTCATAAGATTTAATGGGTGGCGAAACTTTGAAAACCATATTACCTCAACATGAATGGTGGAATTCAACCAAGTCTATTGATTTAGCATACCAATATACCCTAGATTATCCAGACAACCTTAGTATCTTACTATACTAAAACTTTCTAAACTAGACAAGCGTCTAATAACTACATTTTATGCTTCATGTCCATGTAACAATGTCCATGTAACATTCATTGGCCTGAACATTAAGGCACGCCAATACGGTAACCGAACCTACCAATTACAAAAAAATATCCGTCACTCTTCCATAGAAGTAGGTATGTTAGTTGGCAGTGATACCAGTGATTGACAACACAAGTGGCCCAAGTGCCGAGCATCACAGAATGCGCAAGTCTAAAATCGTTGTAATAAAAGAAAATAAGCCCATAGCATGCAATCAGGACAATAATTTAAATTAAAAGAAAATTATGTTGAAGAATCATGAAGAATATAACATTATATAATTTTACAGCATAAATAATTCAACAAAAAGGCCATACTCGTGTATATAAGACTCCAACCAATACAAGATCTAAGATGCGAGCTAATATATGCAGCCTTACCCATCTTTGCTTTCCGGATTCAATCCTATGACCTCAAAGTTACATACACAAACTAACCATTGTTCCATGCCCACTGTCTTAAAACATAAAAAGTGCTACAAAATTTAAAATCCAACTGCAAACTACTTACTACAGGCCCATTAATATAATAAAAGTTAATGAACTTAATACCATGACAGTACATAGCACACACAATCATGTCAAAATCATCAGTTTAATCAAATCTATCAAACGATTTAACCACTTATCATCTTAAGTAGAACTATGATTGCAATGTGACTTTCCATTGCACTGCTTCAAATATTAAGAGCATTAATTATTTTCAGACTGCCAAACATTTGGACATGATTGTGCTAATAGCAATGGCAAGAAAACCCACGTGTATAGTGCAATGCCTCCCTACTGTTGACACTTTGCTAGTCTTAAGCCTGATAAAATTTAAGTCCCCTACATTACGGTGTGCTCTACTGTCAACAGCATTGCAAAAGACAAACCTGATAAATGCTTATGACAGCAGTCTAGAATATTTTTCTATAAATTAAATGAAATTAAGCAAGTTAAAAAGAAAGTCATCGAAGATAAAGTTTTAACAAAGAAAAAAATTTATGTGGTCATGCTTTGTGAAGTTGTGCTGAGCACTAGAAACCACAGAGTGCCCTGGTAACACTGCCGGTGCCTTACACTCAGAGAGGTAAACAAGTAGAACAAAGTTACTACCTTTTGAAGATGGCACCTTCCCAGGCAACACCAACCCACTAGTTAGTTAAATCAGAAACTGGCCAGCAGCCTGCCGATTTGCTATCCTTGAGAATTCAAAGCAAATGAGGGAGATCCTAATTTTCTAAAACAAGGTAGCCCTACCAAGACCACGAGCAGCTACGTCAGTTGCAGTCATTATAGGACTCTTTCCACTCTTAAACTCTGCAAGAACCCAATCTCTTTCAGCTTGAACTTTATCCCCATGAATAGATAAAGCAGGCCATCCATTCATCCTAAGTTGTCGAGTAATCTGGTCACAACCTTTCTTTGTCTCAAGAAAAATAAGGATACGATTTCCATCCATCAACTCACCCAGCAATTTTACGAGCCTACAAAAGAGGATTGTGGCATTTTATTAAAAAACATTGTACGCATGTAAGTCTACTAAATTGACCATAGAATACATCATAGCTACTCACCTGGGATATTTTTCATGATCTGATATAACCTCAATGAATTGATTTATTGATTGGTTTGCTTTTAAATCAGGTGACCCAATGACAACCTACAAATCTCATTTAATAAAATTGTAAAGTTTTTCAAACATTCAAGAAGCAAGTATAAGACAAGACCATGCACTTGCATGAATGATCATTTGACAGGCTTAACCTTGTAAGGATTATGTAAAAAGTGTCGGGCCAAAGCCTCAACTTCTCTTGGCCAAGTTGCACTCCAGTACAATGTCTGCCTATCTGGACGAATCTGTAGTTAAAATGTTCATATATTCAAGATAACATTTGAATAGAATGATATAACTTAAAACTGGAATTATAAACTATAAAATAAACATAAAAATAACAAAACAGCAACTAAATTAAAAATATTGGTAGTTAACATTTTCTAAGCTTGACCACTTAGAAACATTAGTGGAAAGGAAATCATTACCTAAACAATACATAAAAGCGCATAAGTAGGTGGTATCATTTTGAACAGTTGAGTCATGTTTACATGTACAAGTAAGATAGATTCCAATGCAACAGCGCCAGCACCAGCAAAGTAGATTGAATTGTGGTGCAAATTACGAATTTCACATTGACATCTAGATGGCAACCGGAAAATGCATTCCAGTTATAGCTATACAGGTGAATGGCACATTGAAAAATTATGGCCTGATTGACTACATGAGCCAGCTGGATTGATGAGCTCGCTTTGATGATTGCAAATATATTTGGAGGTACTAATGCTTATGTCAAGTATCACTGGATTCATAGGTAGCACCAGCTTTTGCTGCTACATTGGACTATAAAGTTGCCTTAAAAGAAGCACTCAGGCATTCTTTAGAAGAAGTCAAAAGACAGCAATCAAGATCAATTCCAGGATGAAAAGTAAAAGGGTTATCCCATCGCATGGCTGCTTTGCTCGACACAAGACACTCTACTACTGAAAAATGCCATTCATTCTTGCTGTGAAACCAGAGTCTTGCATCAAGGCAGAACGAAATGCAAGCGAAAAGGGAGTTTTACTTCATATCTTTATATGAGCTTGATCATCAAAAAAAAAAGCCTGACACAAAAAAGCCCGACCCTGAACAACGCATGAAAGGACAAGTAGTGATGGTTTTTTTTTCTTAATACAAGTTTAACATGCTTATCAAAGAATGATCTTCAATTTGCACGAAGATTAAAAGAGTGAGCATTATGCTAAAAGTAATGATTGATTTACTTACTAGATCTCATTGTAGCCCCATCCATGACACAGAGAAAGAAGCATGCTAAATTCGTTTGACACTTCACATCCACATGCACATTTGTCATATTATAAAATCACGTACATTTTCACACTTTAGTTGTATGGGTAAAAAATGGTATAAAATCATTTCCTACACCTGCACACAGGATTTAATATTAAAGGACCAAAACTCAATTGAGTACCAAAAAACAAGACTTAATTTTTTTAAAGATCACACCATAAACAGTGGAGGGCTGTAATACTAAGAGAATGAGAGGTGAAGACATGAAGGGATACCGTTCTACATTTGCAATGTTGGAGCCAAGAGATTGTGGTATCACGTGCATTTTCACACTTCAATTGAATGGGTACAAAAAGTGTATCAAATCATTTCCTACACCTACACACATGATTTAATATTAAAGGGCCAACACTCATTTGAGTCCCAAAAAGCAATACTTGATTTTTTTAAAGCATCACACCATGAATGGAAGAGGCCGGTCATACTTAGAGAATGAGTGGTCAAGTCATGAAGGGATGCTGTTCTACATTCGTAATGTTGGAGGCCTGTGATACTTTAGAGTAAGTGGTCATGAAGGGATACCATTCTAAAGTTGCAATGTTGGAGCCAAGAGATCGTGACAATATGAAGAGAAAAATCATTGGCATTGAAACAATTTGGTAGAAGTCCATAAACCATTGATAAAAGCCTTTATGTACATGGTCTTAAACATTAATTTAATAAGCAATAGACAATTATGTGATCATGATTATGAAGTTATATTGTATACACCATATTGTTTGATTTGATTAAATGGTTTAGTTAAGCATGATGGACACAAACAAAACAATATTTATATGCTTAATGTAGAAAACTTAGATTCTTATCTAAAATGCTTTAAAAGTAGGTTTGCTTGGTTGTGGCATTGAAAGCTATGTCATACTAGCATGCACACACTCAAAACAAAACAAAAATCAGAGCATGATTTCATTATAAATTTGATTATACTATTATTCATCATTTGTGTGATGCATGCTAGTATGATAAGCAAACTAACATATCTTTTCAAAATAAAATATAATATTGACCTCCAAACCGTTTGATGTGTGATGACTAAGAGATTAAACACAATTTCTCCGAACTAGAACTCCCTAGCATAATGGAGTTATTGAAAGAAATAATAGGCCTTTAGTTAAGATAGATTGATTGATGTGCTAAGTGAATATAATAATCCCACTTATCAATAGCGAATAGCGCACCACAATGCATACACAATGTGTAGCACGATCTATTTTAAGCACAATACAAAATCTTTAAAAATTATGAATAATTTACTAATATAAATGAGAAAAAATCCTAACTCAAAAAACTGGTGTCAATATCATATAAATAGAACATGAGATTGCTTTAACATGCATGAACGTTTTTGAATATAAGATTGAAAAATAAATTATAATGGCAATGAAAACTAAGAGACTATTCAATGGCAAAGTCTATGCGTGTGAAGTAAAAGAAATGCAGGAATTTTTAATTTTTTGTGTTTTGTTTGAAATAAACCAAATACAAAGCATTTGTGGAGGGGATTTAGTATAATTTGAATACATATTTTCAGGAATTTAAAATCAGGAGAATCCCAAATTCAACATCATAACAAAAGTTATCTTAGAAATGATATAGATCATTCTACATCTTTACTATTATTATAAAAGCCGCTTAAATTTCTTCTCAAACACAATCCTAGCCTTCCATTTTATTTATCAAAGATAAATCTCAACCATTCATTTTATGTATACGCCTTTATTTAATTGCATTACATTTTTTAATTTTATTTATATTAATTGTATTTGATTAAGAGCCGACTCTTAAAAAATTTCAAAGATTTTAATAGCATTAAGTTTATATTCAAATACTCTTAATTTATCTATTTAAATGCATTACATTTTTTTAATTTCACTTATGTTAATTGTATTTAATAGCATTAAGTTTATATTCAAATACTCTTAATTTATCTATTTAAATGCATTACATTTTTTTAATTTCACTTATGTTAATTGTATTTAAGTAAGAGCTAGCTGTTAGAAACTCCCAAAGATTTTAATTACATTTATGCTAATTTGAATTTAACTAATATTAATTATACTTAATCAATTTTGAAACACATAAATTTTAATTGCATGTATGTTCATATTCAAATACATTTAATTTATTTATTTAATTGCATTACATATTTTTAATTTCATTTACGTTGCTTTCATTTAAGCAAGAGATACCCAAATATTTTAATTGCATTTATATTTATTTGAAATTAAACATATTTAATTGCATTTAATCAATTTTGAATGGTAATTTTTATTTTTTTTAATATCCTTTCTTAAGCACAAAAATTAAACATTTTCATTATAGTTTAACAAATCTTTTAATTTTTATTTTTATTTAATCTTCAAGGGAAAAAATGTTATAATCAATTCATATCATGAATCAAAAAGACTTTCAAATAGGCATTTATTTCTTCTCAATTAACCAATAAATGACACTTCTTCTCCCACTCTTGATATTCTTCTTTCCATCGCTAGTGCCAGGCTTATCCCAAGCTTCTCGGTAGTCAATTCCAAAAAATATTTGGTGGAAATATATTTTGAGTAAAAATCGATGGTGTTTTGGCTAAAAAAACAGTTGTATTTTCTCCTCTTCTTCCATAATATTCCTTTCTTATATGTGGTAAACTTTTTTTTATCATAAATTCCATATTTGCTCCTTCTACTCTTCTATGAAGTAATTTTCCCATAAAATTAAATGCTAATCCTTATATATTGGCCTCTTCTCCACCCATAAGTTTTAACTCTAAGAAAGCCTCCCTCTCTACTTCCTTCGCATCTTCTCTTACGAAGGTTTGGCAACGGTAACAGCAATGAAGGCCGAACCTGTCTCTAATACCATGTCGAATTCATATATTTGAGAGGGAAAAACCGTAGCTTTATTGCACAAATTCATCCCTATTTATAGATCTACACAGGATATTAAATAAAGAAACAAAATAAATTACAGAATCAAGCATTATTGTCCTAATACAATCTTTCCTAAATCAGCCACCTATCAATGGAAAGGAATTGACGTGATTCATGCGAGCCTCCCACAGATCCCCGTGGAAATCATCGGCTGGGATTAGCAGTGGAAACCATCGGCTGAAATTTAACAGTATCGTTACTAAATAAACAAAAGCATAAATAAATAATAAAAGCAATAAAGAACTAATCTTCTCATTTCCTAGGACACATGCTCTGTTTGTTTCAATATTGGAGCATTACCGAGCATGGTTTGTTTAAAAAGAAAGTAGTTCCTTAATATTTACTTCCATTTGAACCATCTAGAATAGTACATTTCTAATAGTGTAAGAGATTATTGTGAAATGTTTCAGATGGGTCCTTCATACATGCACGCAAGATGCAACCCACCTTTGATGATGTAGTCGCCCAAACTTCATTAAGAAGATCATCTAGTGTAAATCCAAATCATGATTAAGATAATCACTAGAATTTGATCCTCAAATTTTTGGTAGCTTTGTTATTTTAACTTTGTCTGTCCTTCAAGAATACTCAAAAAGACTACAAAAAATTTAGAAGTTTGAGTCCCCACCCCACTTAAGTGCATATGTTAGGCCAAGTCTGGAAACATGGATTGTTCTTTGACAGAATTGCTTGGTACAATACAAATTAGAGTGATAAATATGTACAACAAAGCTAGCCATTCGCTGAAGTATGCTCGTTTAAATAATGATCGAGGTCAATGCTATGAAATCTATGAGCAAAGGGAACCTTTTGGAACAGACCGAATGGCAGACCTACCAATTCAATTTTATACATCAGCTTTCTCAGCTGAAACTTATATGTTAATAGTTATGTACATAATTTTCATTAGAAATCACAAGTTTCACGCTTTCAACTAAGAAATAAATTCGTGAACATTTCCAACTTCCAAGTTTGTCAATTCATATGGAGAGGTTATGCGTCAGATATTAAGTTGGTTAACCTTTTGCTGATATAAATGGCTATTTACACATCATAAATGAATTCCAACATAACTTCATTGAGAAATAATATATCCCCAGGTTTCGTTTCTCTCAGAAATACAGAAGCTCAACGTTTGGAGGTTGCAAAGATGCATCTACAAAATCATGATAAGATAAATGATATAATGACAATCAAAATACATAAGGGAACTATGCCATCTTAAAGATGCATACAACAACAACAAGCCTTAATCCCACTACATGCGGTCGGCTACATGAATCATTTTTCTCCATTGAGTCCTATCTAAAGTCAAATTCTCAATTAAATCTAATAAGAAAATGTCATTTTTAATACTTTTTAACCAAGTCTTTTTGGGTCCACCTTTACCTTTCTTAACATAGGCCATATCTAATACATCTACTCTCCACTCTCCTAACAGGGTCATCGGAAGGCCGATATTTTATGTGACCAAACCATCTAAGACAACTCTCTCTAATCTTGTTTTCCATTGGAGCTACTCTAGCCTTTTCACATATATACTCATTTCACATTTTGTCTCTAAGTGTAAAGCCACTCATCCACTTGAGCATCCTTATCTTTGCAACTCTTAACTTAATTTTATGCATCTTTTTCAATGGCCAACATTCTGCGCCAAAAAGCATTGCAGATCTCTCTACCATCTTATAAAATTTTCCCTTAAATATGAGGGGTACTTTTCTATCACACAACAAGCCCGATGCATCCCTCCACTTCAACAATTCAACTTGAATTCTACTAACAATATCGATATCTATTTCATTATCACCCAATGTCACAATCCCTCCACTAGATCAATTACTACTAAAATTATATTCCATGAATTCGGTTTTAGATCTATTCAAACGAAAACAATTAGATTCTGAAAATATATATTAAAAAAAAATATTTTGAAGAAAGCTACAAAAACAACAACAACAACAAGCCTTTATCTCACATACGCTACATGAATCCTTTTTCTCCATTGTGTCCTATTAAGAGTCAAATTCTCATCTAAATCTAATAAAGAAAGGTCATTTCTAATAGTTTCTAGCCAAGTCTTTTTAGGTCTTCCTCTACCTTTTTAACATAAGTCAAATCTAATACATCTACTTTCCTAACCGGGTCATCTGAAGGCCGCCGTTTTATATGACCAAACCATCTAAGGCAACTCTCTCTAATCTTATCTTCCACTAGAGATACTCCAACCTTCTCACGTATATGCTCATTTCATATCAGAGTAAAGCCACTCATCCACCTGAGCATCCTCATCTCTACAACACTTAATATTATGCTTCTCTTTTAATGGTCAACATTCTACACCATAAAGTATTGCAGGTCTCACTACCATCTTATAGAAATTTCACTTAAGTTTGAGAGGGGCTTCTCTATCACAAAACAAGCCCGATGCATTTCTCCACTTCAACCATCCAACTTGACTTCTACTAATAATATCCCCATCTATTTCACCATCACTCTGAATAATAGACCAAAGATATCTAAAACGTGTACTCTTATTAATAACTTGATCACCTAAAGTCACAATCCCCCCATTAGATCTATTATTATTAAAATTAAACTCCATATATTCAGTTTTAAATTTACTCAAACGAAAGCCTTTAGACTCTAAGGTTGACCTCCATAATTCAAGTTTACCTTCAACTCCCTCTCTAGTCTTATGAACAAGAAGAATATCATCAGCAAAAAGCATACACCAGGGTACAACCTCTTGCAAATGTCTAGTGAGAGCATCAATGACTAAAGCAAAAAAAATATGGGCTTAAGGCTGATCCTTGATGTAATCCAACTGAAATAGGAAAGTACTTGGTCAAACCACCCTGTGTTTGAACACAAGTAACAGCTCTTGTATACATATCCTTAATGACTTGAATATAAGCATTATTAACCCCTTTCTTATGTAGAACTCTCCATAGCACTTCTCTTGGAACTTTATCGTATGCTTTCTCTAAATCAATAAAAATCATATGTACATCCTCCTTATTCTTTATATACTTCTCCATCAAACCTCTCAATAAATGTATAGCTTCCATGGTAGACCTACCTGGCATGAATACAAATTAATTTTGAGAAACATTAGTGTCATGCCGCAACCTATGCTCCATAACTTTCTCTCATAGTTTTAAAGCATGACACATTAACTTAATTCCTCTATAATTAGCACAATCTTGTGCATCAACTTTATTCTTAAAAATAGGAATCATGATACTCATTTTTTTTAGTTTTATTTTTATTTTTATTTTTAGGAATCTTGATACTCATTCTCCACTCATTTGGCATCTTTTTAGTCTTCAGAATGATATTAAAAAGTTTGGTAAGCCAAGAAATTCCTTCATCTCCTAAGCATTTCCACACCTCTATTGGAATATCATCAGGTCCAACAGCTTTTGCACACTTCATTTTCTTTAAAGCCTCTTTAACTTTGATTTTACTAATATGTCGATCAAAACAAAAATCTTTATTTTCATTTAGGGTGCTAAGGTCACTAAATTCAATCACAGTCTCATAATCTTCATTGAAAAGTTCAGCAAAATATCTCATCCACCTTTGTTGAATATCCTCTTCTAATAAAAGCACTTTTTTTATCTTCATCTTTAATACACTTCACTTGAACAAAATCCTTACTACTCCTATCTCTTTGTTTAGCTAACTTATACATATATCTTTCACCCTCTTTAGTATGATCCAATCTATATATAAATCATTAAAAGCTAACATCTTTGCATTACAAATTGCTTTCTTAGACTCCTTAAGGACCTCTTTATATCTTTACTAATTATCAAAATTTTTACCGTAAAACCAATTTTTATAAAAAATTTTCTTTTTTTTAATCTTTTCTTGCACATTTTGATTCCACCACAAACTTTTTTTTACTATTAGTAGTTTTTCCATTTGATACTCCAAGCATATCTTTTGCAATATTCTTAATATCATTAGCTACTTTTCCCTATATAACATTGGCTTCCTCATGCACAGACAAAATCTTAAGATCTAGAATCTTACTCTTAAAAATATTTTTTTTAATATTTTTTAAATACCCCATCTAAACCTAGAACAATGATTTACTTTATTTTTTATTTTCTGCCCATTTCATCTTAAAATCCAAAACTAATAAGCGATGTTAGGTACATAAACTTTCACTCGGAATAGCTTTACAATCTTTGCAATCTAAACCATCTATTTTTTTATAAGAAAATAATCAATATGAGTTTTACTATATCCATTCTTATAAGTGATGAGATGCTCATCTCTTTTCTTAAATAAGGTATTAGCAATTACAAAATCATAAGCTAAAAAAAAAATCTAATATGGTCTTATCACCTTCATCAATCTCTCCAAAGCCATAGCCACCATGAATGCTTTTAAAATCATCTACCTCTTTACTAACATATCCATTTAAATCTCCTCCAATAAAAACTCTTTCTTCGAGAGGTATCTTTTGTATTAATTCTTCTAGGTCATTTTAAAAGTTTAATTTTAAACACATATCCAAACCTACTTGAGGCGCATACACACTTATAATATTAATAATTTAGTATCAACAACAATCTTTAAAGCTATAATTATATCTTCCATTCTATTAATTTTTATAACATTGTCCTTCAAAGTCTTATCTATAATCACACCTATACCATTTCTAGTACGACTCCTACCAGAATATCATAATTTAAATCCTAAACTATCAATCTCCTTAGTCTTCTCTCTAACCCATTTAGTTTCCTAAATGTATAGAATATTTATCTTCCTATGAATCATAATATCTATCAATTTCATTAATTTGCCTGTAAGGGAACTTATATTCCAAGTTCCTATCATAATTTTAATTTTATAGACTAGCTTCTTTGCCCACATTCGTCCATGATGTGGGAACCCTTACCTATTTAACAGTACACCCGAGCGCCGGTGCAGCAGCCTTTGCTTACTTGTCACTGTATTCAAGCCATACAACGTGTCGCTTCCAGGGAACGCCCTAGCATTAACACAATATATTAAAGGATTCATATTATGATTATTCGACAAGTTTTACGCTGGATGTCGACTACCTAACACAACCTTCTACTTCTCATATAGGACTTGGGACCTGGTAACAACAATTTTGAAGAAAGGTATAAGATTACAAATAGAAAGTTTATAACAAGCTTGAAATTGTCATAAGTACCATTGCTACAATTAGACTAAGTTATCAAAAGTAAATCAAGGATATTTTATTCCCTGAAATTTTGATAACAACCGCTTATTATGCAAAAGACAATTAAGATCCAACAAAAAATTGAAAATATGGATCCAGTACAAGTAAGGGAAAATAGAGACAGGAGAGGAGCAGAGGATAGGAAAGGAGAAGAGAAGAGTAGAAAAATGATTAAAAGATAATTAGAAGACCATCTAGCCCTAGAGATAGGAGAGGGTGAAGGGAGTGAGGAGAGAATGGAAAGAACATGAGAGGGACAAGAGAGGCTGCATATTCATTCTCAATCATCACTTCATCATTCTATTATATAGTTATAACCCACCCTCTTCTATTTATGGAAGAGAGGCCTCCAAATTACATTGAAATGCAGAACTAAAGCAAATGAAATATAAAACATAAAATTTAACATATGACCTCATGAATAAAGTAACATAATATTTGGTCCATTATCACTCTGCATCATTCTTTGGGACCACAAAAAACTCTCGTTAAGAGATAAAGGTGGCAGCCATGAAGGAATTGGACGTGACCTGGGTTGTTAATTTCGATGAAGATCCTTAGCAGATCCTCCAAGTAGTAGTACTAGAGGCATCAACTGAAGACAACATTCATTATTGTAGATCAGAGATAACTTAGGTGAGATGAAGGAAATAAATTACTTGACATGAGGCATGAGCTACATAAATGCACTCAGAAACAGGAATAAAGTAGGTAGGAAGGGAAGATGGGAATGTGCAATCAAGGAAGGTGCTTGCTCTACAAGGTTGATAATGGAGAGGAGTGTGTGTGATCAAATGGGCAAGGTTAAGAATGGAGACTTGGAAGAACTCAGGGTAAGGAGTAGGTTAAAGGACCTTTTTTTTTCAAAATAAACACTTGGGTTAGTGGAGTAATTGTCAAATAGGTCATGCAAAGAAAGATGATCACATTTTAAGTAATGTTTGGGAAAATCACAAAATGGACTATACCTTGAGAGGATGAGTTCATTTGTCCTTTGTGCTCTTGTCATTGGCATAAACACTCATACGCTTCAAATTGTTTCTTATAATTTTGTAATAGGTCATCCCAAATGACATGAGTGAACCTAAAAAAATGCATGGGGCTAAGTCGTTTGAGCGTACATTTTACACAAAAAATGAGTCATGATCAAGTGCATGGAGTGCGCATGATTATTGTGATGTACGGCGTTTTCAAATATGAAGGCTAAAAAGATAGCTGCAAGTATAGCACAAGTTAGGGCCTCGCACATGATTATGATACATGTCGTGCAAGATGTGCACGCAATTTGCATATAATTTGCACAAAATTATAAGAAGCAGACTTCAAATGCAAAAATCGCAAGACGTAGACTTAAGGGTGCAAGGCAATTGATAGCATATATATAAGGGTCGTTCAAGAGGTGTATGTTAGAATATTTATCTGTTTTGCAAACAAAGTGTTGGCATGGGTTTGAATGCTGGCATTAGCAAGAAGCATTGGGCATTTATTATTTAATTGCTTTAATGGAGGCAAATGTTGTGGCGCAAGTGTAAAGCAAAAAATGCAAAATGCGGATTCGGTCAAGATTAACAACTAGGACTAGCGATATTAGTCGGATAAATTACACACTGATACTTGAAAATAGTTTGGGGGCTATAATGTGCTGATTGGTGAGATTGATTGCTTGTACTTGCCATTCTATGAATGGAGGTCCGTGCAAGATTGGGACGTGAAACCCAACTATTAGTGAGCAGCATTTGCATGCGAGCATAATGATGGAGATGGGATGTGCACTTGATGTTTTGTAAAGCCCATGGGGCTTTGCATGCAATGAGATGCAGTGCAAGTAAAAGTGGTTGGCAAGAGAAGGACTAACAAAGGATTGAAGAATGAAATGAAATGTGAGGCAAGATACGAAGTGATGCCAACATGCAACGACAATGTGTAGGATTCGCATGGAATGACATCAAGATAATTATGTGGTTGGCATGCTTGCATTGAACCGGTGTGTTAATTGTCGGCGAATTTGTCGGGATTAGTAAGTATTGGCGTTGGGATGCATGAGAACTGACGCAGCAAAAGGAAGAAGCCACTTAAGCAGCTGTCTTTCGGTATGAATTTGATGATGTTGGTTTAGAGAGTATTGATCTTATTGAAATTATATAACTTAGCAAGGCTTTTGAATGTATTCAGGATTGCTTAACAAATCCTAGTTTCCGCTAGCCATCACATAACAGATGGTGGGAACTTATATACTTACTAGAAATGAAATTTGATAGTAGTTGTGGAGTGCAGATAAATTTGACCAAAAATATCCTCCATTAATTAATTATCAGTAGGTTAGAGCTTATTTTTATGATGAGCTCACAAATGTCAATATGGTCAAGCAATTAAATTTGACCTCAAAGAAATAAAAGATGTAAATATGGTCAAGCGATTAAATTTGACCTCAAAGAGGTAAAAGATGCAATGTGTTACGGGGTGGGGCCGCACACTGGAGCGGCGTGCGCAAGCACCATAAATGGGTGCAGGCACGTATCGCTGCAAATGATGGTGCATGATATCATGGGCAGAACAGGCATGAAGCAAGTCACAAATCTATATGGATATAAGGCAGCAGCAATTTGTTGACCAAAATAAAACAAGGATAAGAGTGAATACAATGGTTATTAAACTTAGCAAGGATTCAGCATTTATTTGCACTATAGTTCTGAAAGCACAATAAAATCAGCTAACATGTGTACAGAAATAAGCCCGAGCAGATAAATAATGAGTTTGAGCTGCAGAGAAAGACAATTTACAACACTCAATTCAGCAAATGGAGCAAATGAGTTTGAACAACAAGCAATTGTTAATCAGGCAAAATATGAAATCGCTAGAATATATGCATGAATTAATTGCTGGAACAAAGCAAACAATTGTCAAGCAATCAAGCCACCAAGCAAAACATTTACAAAACTACAACACAAATGGAAAGGGACAGTAGCGATTCAGCGAGTATGAAGCAAGCGAACAAAAAAAACTAGAAACATAGGAAAAAAATCTATGAGATATACAATCATTAACTTCTTCAGTTAATAAATCTTGAGGGTGAAGAGGATAAGCCTAATAAAAAAAGGATAAAGGTCTAAAAATTCAGATGGACAAGCTCGAATATATAGAATCAATTAATTAAGTGATTATCATATTATACCCTTTTAAATAATTATTTCAATTAAAATAATATTATAAGATGATATAAAATTTCTTAATTGTAGCACCTCATTTCAATCAAACAAGCACATAAAGTAGCCCCTAGAACTTTTCCATCAGCCACACAGCATTAAGAGTGTCCAGCACTTTCAACAACACCAATTTAAGTAATAAATATTATAGCAATGGCACAGTTGTTAGGCTTAATTATATTTCATGCAATATTTTAGTTCTTCAAGCAACCAAAATTTTAATGTTGGAACATCAAAATTTTCATCTAAGATAGAACTTTCATGCAGCAGAACACATGGTGTAAACCAGCAGAAAACAGTGGATCTAATGAGAGTAGCTCTGCTTGTGATAATTACATATCAGAGAAAAAACAGTGTTAACAAATAGCATTCAATCAGAAATAAACAAAGTCTGCGTCAAGCAAAACTGAAAATACAAGCCTACTATACCTGTGATATAATCTTTCTTATCTGCGGTTCAAATCCCATGTCCAACATGCGGTCTGCCTCATCCAGTACAAGGTAAGTTACTCTACGCAAATTTGTATGACAAGCTTCCAGCATATCAATCAATCTACCAGGTGTTGCAATTACAATCTCAACTCCTACAAGAAAGTAAATAACCATGTCAAAAGGTTCTAACTGAGGTGCATGATATTTTAAGAAGAAATGAAATAAAACACCAAACCAAAACCTCTTTTCAAATCACGAATTTGTGGTCCTTTTGGTGCTCCTCCGTAGATACATGTGCTTCTAAAATTTGAATGCAAACCAAACTTTGCAGCTTCTTCTTGTATCTGAACTGCTAGTTCTCTTGTCGGGGCAAGAATCAAAACAATAGGACCGTCACCGTTGGCTGTGAATGCAAGAAACTTTATCATAATTTTTCATCTAAAACCAAACATGGATTTCACACATTCCAGCATATTCGCCTTGAATACAATATTAAAAGGTATAATTTAAGCATGAAAAACTAACCCAATCGTGGTTGAGCATTAACATGAACTAGTGCTGGAAGAAGATAAGCCAGGGTTTTCCCTGAACCAGTCTCTGCAATACCAATTAAGTCTCTCCCCTTCAAAGCCATGGGCCAACCTTGAGATTGAATAGGTGTAGGTTCAACAAAACCACATTTTGTTATCACTTCGAGGCAGTAATCTGCTACAACATAAGAAATTGTTCAACCAATGAAGAAATCAAAATTTCTCAATAACCACTGGAAATGAATGTATATGAAGTTCACATGATCAAACTTTCCACAAATGCACTATGGTTCTAAATATTAATAATAACAAGTGCTTTGACAGATAGGGAAGTTGAAGTATCTCCATTGGAAAAAACCTTTGTATTGCAAGCATCGTAAAATGAAATAGTTGGCCAAATGCTGATACAATCATCAAGTTTTCTAACACCAAGTCTTCCACAAACTTAACCTATTGACTGTTCAGAATAGATTAATTGTCCTTAAATAAAACTTATTTTTTGGTAAGCAAGGTCTTAGAAAATAGATAATCATTGGCAACATTGAGTTTAATGAACAGAAAAAAACAACATACAATGTGCACATACACTTAACAAGAAAACACATCACCATTATAATTCTACCCTACAGGAAAAAAATTGCTAAGATCCTAACATAGTTTGTAGAATAAAGATTAAATTTACAGCTTTGCTACTTCTTATGTGCTTCTTATGCGTATGGTTTTGCAACTTCTTGTGGTTGGGAAAAATTCAGCAACTATCAAGCAACAGCTCATTCAATTCAGAGACCAATCATGGTAAATATGAGAATGCTACAACTTTATATTAGCTGAAACATTATAATAATAGAAGTTATGAAATCAAACATAACAAAGATGATACCAAAACCTTTGTTATCTTACAGAGACATTGACTGATTGAACCAAGCAAGTACAAGATCATATTTGAATGACTAGCAGATACAATAAGATAAGAACCAAAAGGAAACAAATTAACACATAATTTGCTCGAAGGGACATTTCCTATCCAGTTTGTAACAGCTGCTTATGTGAGAAGGAGGTTGGTCGAAGAACTAGGAGGGCACTAATAAGTAAATCCAAGGTTTTTCCTTGGGTGCATGCTCATACAAACTAGCAAATACAAGAACTGCTTCATCAAACATGGAAACATAGTGGCTCTTCAACTTTTCCAAAGAGGAAACTTGTTGCCTAAAGAATATCCAACCAAAGTGAAATACGAGAAAAACAGACATAAGATCAGACCAGTCATACATCACTTAACAAAAAATTCATAATTAAGTATCATTAACACACATCAAAGTTCGGTTACATTCAGCTCAAGCACCAAGATCAGCATGCAACATCATCGGATAGATGAGGAGTCCAGCAGTATCTTTACCTTGCCACTCAATTGTATCTTAAAGCACTAACCTTCTAAGAAAATGCCTTAACAAGATGGGCAATCTATCAAATCTTTGTATTATGAGTATTTGTGGTTCTATGAATACATTAGATCCTAAAAAAAAAAGATTGATTCCAATGGTCATTGACCATCAGCCAACAGTTACATCAAATCAAATCAAAATTTTCTAGACATATCACTTGCACATCCAATATCTATTCATCCATCAAGAAACATACATCCAAATGGAAAAAACAATTAAAAAAAAGGGTATTCACATACATACCACACTATTTTTAACATATCTAACACCCAATCTTTGATATTTACTTATATTACACTTTAGCATCTCAATCACATCAAAATATCTGCATAAAAAATGCATTTCACTTTAGAAAAGTTAATATTATTGTTGTTTTTTATGTGTTTTAAACATTCCTAAATCCCCCAATAAAACATAACACACAAAGGATATAAGCATTCATGTCAACCAACACAATAGCAAAAAGCTTTCTACCATCATCCTACACAAGTACTACATAAAGAATTTGGATATTAGTCAGATAATAGTTTGTTTACAATTTTTTAATGTTTTATTATATACTTTTATTTAGCCCTTTCAACCATACACTTGATTGTCAAATTTCTGGCCAATGTTTAATGTTCATGTTGTTAGATCTTGGAGCTATAATACAGATAATGTGATTATGAACTTTGAATTTTGGAATTCATTTCAATTCTTTTATACATAATTTATTTAATCATAGTTTTTTACTTGAAATATTAAAAATATAAGATTTAAGAGTTAAGCCCCACCCTCTGATAGATAAAACAAGCCGCCTTATGCCTTTGCCTTTTAAAACATTGAGCAAATGATACTTGCTGCAACCAAAGTTCTAAAAGCTAAAAAATTAACGCAAATAGAATTGCCCAAGGAATATGAGGTCCAAGTTCAACTAAATCATAGTAACTAAAAAGGGAGAGAACCATACCTGGAAAGTTAGCTTCCTGGAAGAACCTGATGGGCTTAGGGATATCATATCCTTCAACCGTAATATCCCGCCTTTTGCGGTAGAGCGTCGCCTCCTGCTCCGACATGGCCTTAACGGAAGGGCTCTCGACATAGAAGTCTTTCTCAAACGGTATGAGCCCATGAAAGTTCTGCTTAGGCAGCACAATGTTGTCCAGATCATCCCTAGGTTTGCTAAAATCCCTCTTTTCACTACTAAAACCACGAGCACCAAGCCCGCCACCTCGCCCCCTGGCACTAAAATCCCTGCCTCCTCCTCTTCCTGCTGCTCCCCCTCTTCCTCCTAATCCTCCTCCTCCTCCTCCTCCTGCTCTGAATCCCCGGCCAACTTCAACCCCCCTTTCTCCACGGCCACTTATACCACGGCCCCCAACCTCATGCCCTCTGCCACGGCCCCCAACCTCATACCCTCTGCCACGGCCCCCGAACTCATGCCCTCTGCCACGGCCCCCGAACTCATGCCCTCTGCCACGGCCCCCGACCTCATGCCCTCTGCCACGGCCCCCGACCTCATGCCCTCTGCCACGGCCCCCGACCTCATGTCCTCTGCCACCTCCATTCCCAGAATCAACCCCTCTCTCTCCCCCTCGTCCAGAGCCGCCACCATAGGGAGGTATCAATGGTAGATTCGAATCACCGGCTGGGAAGGGTTGACTGGGAGGAGGGTAGAACGTACCATGAAAATCGGCAGGGTTCAACGACGGAGCGGTAAAATGCGGTGCTTGGAGCAAGTCACTGCATTTCAGAATCGACGTCAAGAGATTATAAACGAGCAATTAGAAGAAAAATATCAGAAAAGTTCTGTGGAAAAGACGGTAGAAGGAGAGCGGAGCACATTGGACCTTCTTCTCTCCCTGTAAGAATATGGATCGGCGTATCTAGAATCGAACGGATTCATCCTTGTCACCGCCGGTACCAGCTAATCGAGCGTTCTTCGTGTCTCCGCCGCCGGGAAGGTGTGGTCTCCAGAAACTTTCTAGGGCTCCCAGATTCGGGTAGCCGGAAGAACCCCGTCCTCTTCCTTTAGCAGTTCCTTTTGAGACAATTTTTCATGAAAATGAATTATTTATTTAATTTATTATATTTATCTGAAAATATATTTAATAATTTCAAAATTGATTATAATATGATAAGAAAATTTTGACATTAATTTTAATTTTAATTAATTTCTTATTTATGTTAAATTTTAAATAAATATCCATTATAAATTGATATATAATTATTCTAATATAATTTTAGTTAATATTTATTCATTAATTTCCTTTCATCTCTTCCTCCATTATTCTCTTCCTTTTTATAAAAAAAAATTAAATGAATCTCTTCAAATTAGGTAATTGAATTTTACACCAAAAATTTTCTAAGTGTTCCAATAAAATCCTTAAAAAATTGTTAGATCTCATCAATAGATAATTTAAATTGATCAGGTTTTATATCAATCAAAGTCATCAAAATTATTATATTAATCAACGTAAATTTTTTCATTGAATTATTATACTATCATTTCTATACCTATTAGTTTTAGAATAGTTTTTATCTATATTAGTTTAGGAAATTTATACACATATCGTATTCATATGTATGTCATATAGTGTCAATGTTATATTGTATAATCTATATGTATCATATATTAATATATCATGTAGTTCATGTAATTCATAATCAATGATTCGTATTTCATATGCTCTTTTATCAATCTTATCATATACCTATATGAGTTATATAGATTATGCCATGTCATATTGTTTAGGCAATCTATTATATATGCTCTTAGCATATGTATATGTCAGTAATGAAATCAATGTAAGCAAGATATGACACTTAGCTGCCTGTAGTACTGTTTTCCTATATTCAATCCTGTAGGTCAATCCTATAGGATTCAGTCTCAATTATATCAATCATATTTTCAAGAATCAATCATATCACAAGTCATTTAGGTCAAATGGCTTTTATATCATAAGTCGTCACTTCATTCTCATCGTTGTATCATATAATATCAATCTATCTCCTTATGCCTCCAATTTCATATCATTTAGGATTATACCACAAACCTTATTTTAAAGGAAGCTCATTGACTCACCCTCATATACAGGGTAACATATCTCTAGCCAACCTAAATCAATCAATTATTTCGGCTCAATCTTTCTTATACACATATTTTACAGCATATATAATATAATAAATAAATGATATTATACTCAATATTCAGCTCATTGCATCAGTCTAGTGTATATAAAATATACATATGAATCATGAATAGTGGCATTCATAATATATATATATATGACCACAACAAATGAATTATAGCAAGTATGTATGTCGTACACTGGTATTATGAAAATTTGACAATTATTTATCCAATTTTAATATTTATCTAAATTTCTTAAATTAGTGCATTTCCCCCAAAATACAATAATATGCGATAAAAATTAAATGTATTTTTGTTAATATGTGCAGAATGATTATAACTATAATATACTAAAAGTTATACATTTGAAGTTCGCTAAAAAAATAGATATCACAAATTTTATAAATTCAGATCAAATTAAAATTAAGAAAATACAAAATAAGTAAAATCACCAAATCAGAAGCAGGGTAATGGTAACCTACCTCAAGATGAGCAAATTTTACAACTTGACCGATAGACAAAAATGGCACTACGACCTCCAAACTCTACTCCTTCACTTCTCTTTTTCTTCTATATATCCATATTCTATTCTCTATTAAAATGAAATGAAAGAGGAAATGGCATTTTGATGAGTTCTGTAAAGTAGAGAAAGATTTTTATAATAAAATGTCTTTAAAAAGCATTGGTAATTATGGGAATTATTTAGTTTTTAGTGTAAAATTCTTATAAATCATTTTACATCTTTAAATCCAGGGATCCAAAAATTATGAAAAAATATTCATAAAATAGCCCAACATGTCTAGAAGGCTTTAATAAAATTGATTTGCAAAACGGACACCTAGCGGTCTCAAAAAAATTCACTTATACTGGCACGTGTCAATTTCTTAATGAATTGCAATTACACAACAAGCTTATTGTTTTCATATCTACACTGCCCATAAAATTAGAAAAAATTATAATAAATATAGCACATTAATATTTATGAAATGACAAAGATAATTTATAAATTGGACTTATAAAACTCCTGAAATATTATTTAATTATTGAATATGGGCTATTACATACTGAATACATGTAAACATATAGTTGTAAATGTGTGAGATGTGTGCAAGACAAATAATGCTAACATAGAGTGAATGAACTATTAGTATGATATCAATTCTATCAATCAATGTGATTAGTATGCCTAAACTAATAATCAAGTGAAGTAGCCTAATCGTGTAACCACCCAAATACACAATCGTGTGACTATGTGATTAAGCTATAACGTGAATGCGAGAATAATAAGCACAATGTAAGAGAATACTCAATTACACAAGCTAATGAGATATAATAAGATCAAACAAACACCGAAGAAACATATAAAGTAGTGTCCATGTAGTAGCTATATTGATACAAAGGAATTAAAGTTAAAAGTGTGAGCATATAACTATTTAATATATTGTAAGATTTACTAAACATAAGAGAATAAAAACCTTCAGTATAAGAATTAAAATAAACATTCACCTAAGCAATTCATATATGTAAATAAACAAGAAATGCAAATCTAGTTATAAAGGGTTAGAAAAAAAATCTATTCATAAAGGGATGATGGAATCTTTCTCTCCTAAATTATTTACGTTAATATTTGATTGCAAGATTTAGTATGAAAGGATTCAAATCTACAAGTACCTCATGATGTAGGACTTCACACAATATTTCATTCAAATCGTAAAGAGTCCCAATTAACTATCACAAAGAGAATTTTTAGGTATTTAAATCTAGGACTATGATAGCCTAAGAATGAGCTCTCATTTGAACCTATGAGGTATTTGATGCTAATTATGTAGGGTGAACAATGTAACAACCCTTGATTAAGTACTAAGTTCACCTGTAATGATTTGAATAACATTTGGTAAGATTTATAAGCTTGTTATATATTTGTTAAATCCTTATGAGTCATCATAAATTATTTCATGTTAAAACTTGGTCATAGAAAGTTGCAAATTGACTTTAGAAGTTTAATAACTAAGCCTAGAAAATTTGCTTTGGAGTGTTGCAATGCTAAGGGAGCGACGCTGTAGCACTAAGCTCACTGTCCACTAGAACAAACTCAGAATCAATATTGAAGCACCACGTACTATAAAGTGTAGCATTGCAATGTTGTAGGAAAATTCTGCAACATTAAGGCTTATGCTCATTAGAAAGTAGCCGTGAGAAGGCAAAAGAGAAGAGAAAAAGGAGAGAGAAAGAGAAAAAAATTTGGGTTTGGGGGTTATGGAGCCAAATTCGTTTGTTGGGATAATTGAAGAAATTGCTTATTTTGAGGTAGGTTATCGATGCCCCATTTTATATTTAATTTAGATGCTTGTGTGAATATTTTTGGGGTTATATTTGATTTGGGCCTAAGAGAAAAGAGGTTTTACAAAGATATAGAAAGTTTTTACTGTGTAACTTTTTGTATGTTGTAGAATATAACATTCTTGTCATATTGACAAAAAAATGTAAATTTTATTGAGTAGTTTAGTTTGTACACTTTCTCAAGTAAATCTATAGGTATGCTTTCAATTATGATAATTGCTACAATTTAATATATGCTTCAAAATGATGTGCTTGTCCCTCATGAATGGTTTTCTTATTTGTCAAATTGCTATGTGTACAAGTTTTACGTTGTGTATTACTAAAATAGTTATATATGTGCAAATTTTATGCATTTATGTATTAAGTTAAATGTGGCTCATACATGTTAAAAATATTGATATTACCATATTTAAGTGATGAATTTCATATATTCATGTACCATATGAAAGGTGACTTGTACAAGTAAAAAATATTAAAGTTATCAAGTTCATGTAATCAAGCACCGTACTAAATGTGATTTATACATGTGAAAAATATGAAACTTGCCATGTTCATGTGATGGTGGATATATGGGGTGAAAGGAAAGTACTATAAGTGGCACCTATGTTTTATTCTGTGCAGGACTGTAAACACTCCCCCCACCCAAACAAACAAACAAACAAACACACACACACACACACACACACACACACACACACACACATATATATATATATATATATATATATATATATTCATGCAATCCTCCATTTATCTTGTACAAATGCCGGATGGTAAAGTGAAAGCAGAGTTATAAAAGGAATCAGGCTACATGTACCTTCATCTTTCTTGGGCAATTATGAGATGATTAAGTGGAGGTATAATTAAGTAGAAGTGAAGATATAAAAAGACTTGAGGGCATGTATATATATATATATATATATATAATATCTGAGGTTTTGCCCAAGTTCATATGAAATTCATATAAATGTTATACATACACTTATGGTACTATGTAACATGTTTATATTGTTGATATTAGTTGTGACTATTTCTTGTTGTAGTGTAGATGTTAGGTTAAGAATTTAACCTAATATTACCACTACATTGCTTTTTATTGAAGCTGTATGAAATCATTGTTTATATATTAATTGACCTTAATATATGTATATTTATATGTTGAATATTGAATACTGTGTAGCCTATTAGGCAATATGTGCTCACCTTATGTTGCTTATATATTTTCAAGAAAAGGAAAAGCCCCAACTGAATTAATAGAAGAGGTTGACATAAGAGAAGTTGAACAGTTAGGGTATGTTTATGTTATGAATATATACTTTTGGCAATCCAGTTATTAATCTTAGTGGATGTTGGAAAAAGAAAAAAATGTCTTGAATTGTTGTATGCTTCATATTTTGATAATACATGTTTATATTTATTATACTTGGAAGTTTTGGTTGGGATCTTATAATGTACTTATAAATCTAATTAAGTTTAAGTATAATTATTCTAATTAGATCTTGGGATGTGAAACACCTCGAGATCTAAGCACCTCAGGCACTTGTTAGTTCTTAGGACTCTCTATTGTTTCTTAGTTCAATAAAAAATTAGAATTCCATTACTTTATCCACTATAGAGGTAGAGGATGTTGTTGCTGGCACTAGTGTCATGCAACTACTTTTGATTATTACGTAATATGGGCTTTGATTAATTCATATCCCAACTATGTGTGACAACATGCTCAATAAACCTATTGAAAAATTGTGTCTAACACTCAAGAATCAAACAAATAAATATTCTTCATCACTTCATTTAGGATCACTTAGTTTGAGGTAATGTAGTTGTATACTCAACTAAGGATCAATTTTGTTGACTTAGACTTCATTTAGGTACGCTAGAATATCATTATAAGTGTTTTTTTGTTCTGTTATTTTACGAAATCTTCTTAAAGACCTTATTAAATTATAAATGTTAAAAGAAATAAAAAAATAGGAAACATCATTATTTAAGACTTGGCGACCACTCGTTAAGTAATGGATACCTACAAAACTTTACAAGTACCCATAAATCCTATGATATGAATTTTTGTATGACATATTTTCATGTGGCATTACAAGCATTAGAGTCGTCATCTAACCCTTAGAAATCCATCAATGGAAGTTTGAAAGCCATCTTATTTAAACTCATTATTACCTATTTATAACTAATAACTAATTTGCTGTTATTTTTTAATTTTTAAAATTTCAAAATGTTATCATTTGACATCTATAAAGAGCCCTATCCTCACTTTTCTCTTGGCTGTTAATATCCCTATCCATTCATTTCCTAAGGCTATGTTAAAAGGGGTATGGAGCTTGTAAGGAAGAGAAGATATATAAGGTATTACATTTTTTTTACTTAGTGTTTTTCTAGTTGATTCTCTAGCATATTCTTACAAGACTATCATTTTCTCCGCCTTTTTTTATTCTCTTCTTGCTTTCTACCATCATAAAGAAATACAAACATCTTCATCACATAGGATTCTAATTGTTTCTCATCCTAACATCAATAAGGCCACCATAAATTTACCCTATTATATGGACTCTTCCAATGACCTTGATTGTAATATTGTACCTCTATTCCAATAATCCATAGTTTTTATTCTATTTTAGTGTCCTTGTCCGTTCTAGTATGAGTTTATATGAATACTCTATAACAATATGAATGCTCGATCCCAACCATGTGAAATCCAATATTTATGGTTTTGAGATATAAATCACTAAGAAAGACCTTAATACATTTTTTTTCTCTTCCGAGTGAGGGTGAGGAAATTTTGATATCCCTTTTATTGATCGAGCTTCACAATATCCCATCCAGTGAGCACATTACGAGCCTTCATACCTTATCTCTCAAACGCTATTACATTAAATACATCCTACCTAATTCTGTTATTCAAAAAGCTAATAACTTTGGGAAGCTCAATACTATGCTTTCTTTGATTATCTATAAGATTTTGTATCATTTGAGTAAAAATGTCAAAGACATGATATTTGCATTAATGTTATAAATCAAGCACCTTCAAGGCCCTATGTATAAATGCTCACACAATTTGAGTCTTTGGCACATGATTGAATTCATTATCTCAAATAAGTATTCAAATCTTGGCTTAAGTGTGTATGCCACAGATCACTATTATGATGCCCTAGGATTTAAAAGAAGAATTGAAATCCTAAACTTATAATTGATACTCAACCATCAACCGAAATAACCAAAGCTATTATACAATTCAAATAATAAAAATAATACAAACATAAACAAGATTATGCAAATATATATGTTCATTTCCTAAGTTTCTGGGCAGCGGGCGTTACAGCTACCCTTGAGATTTTTCATAAAAAAATTTTCATGGTCTCTAACATCATGGAGAAACATTACAGAAAATTCAGCAGGTACTGACAAATTTTTTTACAAAAAAATTTTACCAGAAATTCCATTGTAATTAATGAACCTGACAAAATTTCTAACAATTTTTTTGTCAAAAATATTATTAATTTGCAACATAAAATCCATAAAAAATTCTGGTAGAAAAAGCCCTATTTCGACCCGAGCCCAGCTCCCTCTCCTATTTTTTATTTTTTTCCTCTTTCGAATACATCTCTCGGCCTCTCCATCACTTGTTACCGTCCAAGATGATTTCTAGACCTTTTAGCTCCGTTTCATTGATATTTGAAAGGTGAAACTTCATCTTTATAATCATTTTTAATTTTTTTAAGATTTCACCTGTTAGATTTTTTTAAAAATGTGTTTTAGTTTTATTTAGGGTTGCATATAAATTGTCTTTTGCATCCATCACTTTGTGAGAGATAGCATTACATGCAAAATGGTTTTCATTTAGGATACATTCATGCTTAAAATTATAATATTATAAAGGATGGCATATATATTGTTAAATTGTTATGTTAAATGGTAATTATTTTGGGCTATTCATAAATTAGATCATTATTTATAATTATATTGTTTTAATATTTAATAAAAAAAGTTACATTCACTAATTGTAATAGAAGAATCCTAAGTAGTGGAGATGGAATGTGATGGAAAGAGAGCAAATACCTTCATATACTTTCAACTATTCATATATATTTTTTATTTTTATATTTGTTAGATCAAGTTATATATGGATATCCAAAGGCAGAGGTCTTGGATGTACAATAGGTTGTTACCGAGAAGAAAGTCACTGACAGATAAATTTATTAAGGGAGTTGAATATTTTATTTACATGGCATATCAACTACCTTCATTTCTATCATATGGAATGTTTAGGTGTCTTTACTCAAAGTACAAAAATCAAGCATACCTTGGACCTGATGAGGTTAAGCTTGATTTATATTGTAGAGGATTTGTGCTATGGTATTGATTTTGAACCTCATGGAGAGTATGAACCACATTTAGAATCTCAATGTGGTCCATCCACAACTTCAAGAATATTAAAGGATGATTAGAAAATAAGGATGTACAAAGAAGTAATTTTTGATCCAGCGTGTCCAAATTAATAGAGCATATAGAGGAGTTAACTAACATCGATGTACAAAAATTATATGAATTATTATGTTATGCTCAACAACCTATTTGGGATGGTTGCACTGCTTATAGTGATCAGTTATAATTAAGATGCTCAGTATTAAAATTGAATACAATTTTCTTTGAGAGTACTTCAATAAGTTCATAGGCCTACTTTAGAATGCCAATCATGAGAACAATTTAATTCACATAGATCTGTATAGGACTAAGAAGTTAGTATCCACTTAGCATAGGCAATGACTTGGGTGTTTAGGGAGCTAACTCCATACTAGTTGTTCTATTCCTCACACCGAGCATAGGTAAAGATAGATAAAATCTTAACTATTATTACACAAATAAGCTAACCATCATCTATTCACATTATTTTTTATCGTCTTAACATAATTTTTTGCAGAAAGAGGTACTTGGTAGAGAGACTAATGCATTGTAGTTGCAACATGCACACATCAAAGACAAGAGGATCACCAATGGATTGATCAAAGATCAAAGAAAGCTTATATGGGTTTAAAATTTATAAAGTGTTCATACGTACACATTTTTTCTATATGGGTTTATATGTATTCTATTTCTCTCAAGATAATTATATACAAATTCTACTGGTCATGGATCCTCTTCAGGGTCTACACAATTTTTTACTACAGCATGTGGTTACAAGTGGTGGGAGGAAAGTAAAAGGTGAGAATGTTTGGATTAAACAAGCATATGCAGATGAGACACAACAGTTTAGCTCTATAGCTTACGGTGATAGCGGCATTGAGGAGATAGTCAGCCAAAGGGTGGCTGCTCTCACTGAGGAGATAGAGCAGATGCGACAAATACAAGCTGATATATTAATATAACAATATGAGATGTAGGCATAACTGAGGTTATATAGGAAATAACAACATAAGAAAAGGTTTGAGAGCCTTAGGGGATTTAAGAGACTGAAGATGATTAGGTGTACTATATGTATTGTAAAATGTGATGAACTCAATGTTAAATTTGACAAACAATTCAAAGAATTTTGTAATCTTATTTTTGTCAGTAAGATTTTTTTAATGAATGGTTTTTTTTTATTATTAGCTTAGAATGTTAGTTTTGAGTTATATTTGTTTGTTATAATGTGTTGGAATGATCTGCTATGAATTACAATTGATTTGCATGCAAATAGAAGGTCAAGAGTTTTTTGAAGTATTTGTTGTAGGTTTCCGACAAATTTCCCATCAGGAATCTTTGATACAGAGAAAGTAATGATCTTTCCAGTGAAAAAATCTCAGAATTTTTCTCAAACCTTTTTGGTAAAATTTTCACTGAAGTTTTCATTGCTCTAGGAAATTTTGATGGAACTTAGTTCGTTGGTTAAAGGTGGAATTTTTCATTAGTAATCTGTTGGAAAAGTTTTTGATGGAAAATTTTGCTAGTAAACATTTTCTTATGCACCCCAGGGAAAAATTTTTCATTGGAAATCTTTCAGAAATCAAATTTTTTTGATGAAAAATAATTAATTTCTGGTGAAAAATTTTACGAGAAATCAATCATTTTCCTATAGTGAAACTAGTCATCTCGCATGTTCTGCCACTTCTTCTACTTTACATGGATAGCTTGCTAATATTTTGAGGATAATGAAACACATTGACTATCATACTATTTAGATTATTGAGTACTAACCCATTCGAGAAAGGCCTCTGGTGGAAGAAGTTCCTAATAGACGAAGAAGAAGAAGAAGGAGATGGTGATGAACCGAATGAATTCTAAGCTATATTTTTGTTTTTAGTATTTTTTGCTTCACTTAGTTTGGATATCATGATGCTGTGCAATTTTTTCTTGTTTTTGTTTCTAGTATTTTCTTTATTTTAAGTTTATATTCCCCAACCCCTCCCCTCCCCAACCCCTCCCCTCAATTTAGTTGAGACAAAGAGGGAGAAGTAATGTATGAAGAAACTTATTACTACAAGGGGGAGTTAGTTATCTATGAGGGAGTTGAAAAAGAAAGGGTGGTAAAAAATTTAAGAAAGAGATAACACTTTGTACCATAACAATTTCATATCAATGAAATTAAGGATCCTTTCCTATAACTTGGTGTTCACTTGTGTTACATTTATTGCAAAATTTATTTGTCACTTCTATTATATTTCTTACTTATGAGTAATTAAGAGACAAGGATTATCTAATGAATATAATTTTGTGTAAAAGTGCTTATTGTTCAAAGAAGGTTTTATTACCTAAATACATATAAATGAAGTTCTTTATTGTATATTTGCCATCACTAAAATAAAGGAGATTATTGACCCCATTTGCCTAAGCTTATAATTAGATTTTGATAATCATAAATATTACTAAGGAAATATAATCAATAGTTTAAATATAGTGTATGCTGGAAACATACACCATTAGGATCTTTTAAGCTTAGGAAGACAAGCTCAAATGTACTAGAAAAATATATTATCTTTTAAGTGTAATAGAAAATAATAATAATAATAATAATAATGAAGATATACAGGACAAGTAAGTTAGAAAGGTTGGCATAGTCCTTATAATTAAATTAGGTTGTTATTTATTAACACTCTTTAAAAAGTTATTTTCATGGCCTTAAAAGAGTTATCTTCATAGCTAAATTATTTCTTAAATTTTACGTAGGACCCTGTCTACTATATGTTAAATAGATATTTTTGTGGAAAATATCATAGACTTAATTAAAATAGATGTTTTTAGTGTTTATATTTACTTGTTTTACTTTTTATTGTACTTTTCTTTTATTTAAGTTTGTATTTATATTATATTATATTTTATTATAAAATTTTGATGTAATTTCTTTTTTTTTTAATAATTAGGGAAAAATAATGAAATCAAATTTTTCTAATTTTTTATTTATTACTTGTCTTACTATTGCACTTTTGCTTGAGTTATGAATTTTGGAAAATTCAAAATTAAAATCCTTAAGTATTTAATAGTACACAATTTGTAAAATTTTTCTAATAAAATGGTTATAAGTAACAACTAGGCTTTTCAATAAAATTAATAATTCTCAATAAATTAAAGTTTCGTTTAAGACAGCTTTCTTATTGTTTTTAAAAACAACTTTCTAGTATAAAAATTAAAATTTTTGTATTAAAAAGTAGCTTTAAGAAGCAGTAAGAAAGCCTTCCCAAACGAAGCCTAAATCTCTAAAATTTACTTATGCATTTGCCTACTTATCAATGACTACTAAATTTCATGATTAAACTAAATTAACTTATTAGATTAATCCTAAATAATCTAAAAGCAAGTAGAGGATAATGAAATCTTTAACCAAGTTGAGATTAGTATAATGAGTGGATGCAATAGATGGATATTCAACTTCAAAATAAGGTATTTTAGCAAATAAATAAAAAAAGAGTTAAAAATAAAATCATTAAAAAAAATTAAAGTACTTGAATATAAAAAAATGGTACCTATAATATCTAGACATGCTAAAAAGAATTGGTGGAGATAATAGATAAATATTCAAAATCATTATAAGGTACTTAGCTAAATTAAAATAAAAGAAAAAGAAATGGTTCAATTGCTACATATCTAAATATAAAAAATTGGTACCTATAATGTCTAATCCTAGCTGAATACTTCTAAATAAATTATTGGAATCATAATACTTAAAGAAAGCTTATAGATAGATTTAAGGATTAACTAAATAAGTAATTTTATTAATTCTAAAAATTCCAATAAATCTCAGTAAGCTGGTCAAAATTATTTACCCACATAGTTTGGTTTAGAAGAAATATTAATTAATAAATAAAGGATCAGGATGTTATAAATTATTTTATTAGAAAATCTTCCAACTTATATATTGTATAAATACTTAGATTATTAATTTTATTTCTTTTTAAAAATTATACTCAATGCAAAAGATAAATTTTTATCCCAATGCAATATTACTAACTTGAAGACAAGTAATAGATTAAAATTTGAGAGAATTTGATCAGATAAAAATTGTTCATTCCAAATTATCTTTATTATGATATTGTGTGCTTGTAATCTTGGTATGTTGTGCGGGTAAATAGCAAAAAAATCATAAAAATTGGACCTGCATCGTAACGTCATAAAAATAATGTCGTAGCCCTAAAGTTCATTCTATCATTGTAGCAGAAGGCTCATAGAAATTCTGCTAGAGAGCTTAGCACCAGTGGCAGAGCCAGAAACCTTTTGCAACGGGGGTCCAAATATATTATTTCAAAAATTTTCTCAACTATTTTCATCCGGATTTGAGATCTACAAAACCAACATAGGCAGTTTTACAAATTAATTTCTGATTTATTATATTAAAAAATAGAATATTAAATATAAGATAATATAAAACATGGGATTAAATTCAATGATAGGAATTGCTAATTTTGAATGGGATGGAAAAATTTTTAAATCTATTTCTAGATTATTTGATGTATTCATCTTCATTTAACTTCATCTTCAATTTTATTCTATGTTGATCATAAACTTATAAAAACAAATTTTAAACATTAAAAAAAAAGATTTTAAATTTATATAAACAGATTATAATTTCTTCAAAATACTTTGTAAAATAGATAATAATCTTAGCCTTTCTAAATAAACTTTCAAAATATTTTGTAAAATAGATGAATCAAGTCCTTTAGAAGTTTGGCTGTTTGACGATGATGCAAGAACAGAAGAGCCCAAATTACAAAGCATGCAGCAAAACGCTATAAGAAAGGTATTGTGGCGTCGAGCGGAGCAGAAGTTGAGTGGAGGAGACAGTCAGGTAGATGCGAAACTAATATAATAAAAGAAATATACTATGACAGAGAACTTATACATGAAGTAATCAGCAAGATCATAAGAGTATTGAATGGTAAAATAATTTTAATTTTTTACTAAAAAGCTGCTTTAAGAAGCAGTAAGAAAGCCGTCCCAAACGAAGCCTAAGTCTTAGAGTATAAATAGAGGAAGAACAAGCAAGAGGCATCAACACTAAAGCCATCCAACGGAACACAACAAACTGTTTTGTTATGAACTAATGGTGCAGATGTATTGGTCTGAAATCACAGCAGGGAAGCAGAGGAAGTGGTGCAACCAATTCAGCTATGCTGAAAATGATTGGTTATAAATAAGAGTGATGGACTACTATGATTCAAGTTGGCGGAGATATGATAACCTGCATAGAAGGATAGCCTGACAAGCTTTCTTTTAAATATGGGGTCAGTGGTATGAACCTGATATGTGATGGGAGGTATAAGAGGATATAATATTATTATGATTGCTAATGGGCTAAGATTGATGACTTCTTTGTACAATGCTACCTGACTATTCCACATGACATGATATGATATAATATTGTACCTGATTTATATGATTATGGGGGAAAACACCACATTATATAATCATTCAAAGTTCTTGACTAGCTAGTAAATATATGTGTATGACATACTATTTCATATGATAATGTGATGTGACATGATGTGCTATTATACTTAACTGTTTTCATTGACATGACATACTATATAAGAAAACACTACATGGTGTGACATGATTAACCGGAGCACCTAACTTATAATATATGATATACATGATGCATGTAATGATATATTATTAATCATTATGATATGAGTTGGTTGTTATAACACATGATATAATGCAATGTTACCCATGATGGCCATTTCTACTCATATAACATGATATTATGTCATACATTAGAACATCTAATGTTCTTATGATATTTGAACATGCATAATATACATTAATTGAGTAGATATTGATATGAAATGATATTTTGTATGATATATAATTTTATAGTAATAATCTTTGATATATCGCCAAAAAATTATCTTGATCGGGCACGAATCTCGAGGAAAAACTCAAGTTGGAAACTTCAAAAATTAATTCGGAGACCATTTAAACTCCGATTTCAGCAAGCTTATAGTCGAACTGAGCGTCTCGGAATACGAACCCAACGACACCAAACTCGACTCAATCCGAGCCCAAATGAGTCCAAATCAAGTACTCGAAGCGCTGTTGGAAGCCTCGAACAGCAATTTGAGTTACCAAACGGTCTCCGATTTTGATGAGCTTATAGTCGAATCGAGCGGCTCGACGAGACGAATCCAACGAGCCCAAGATCGTAGAATTCTGATACCATTAAGACCTTCAAATGCTCAATAAATGGTTTATGATCAAGGGATTCAATATCGGCCATTCATCCGGATCACTCCTTATTTGCCCATGATCCCTCATCTATTTATGGGCTATGCCACTCCAGAAAAACTATAAATAGCCCCTCATTTCTCTTAAGAGGGGACCGAAGCCAAGAAGAAGAAGAGAAGAGAAGTCTAGGAGGGAACAGCTCCTCCTCGACCACCGCCGGAACTCCGCCGGAACACCACCAGAGCATCGCCAGAGCACCACCAGGCGCCAGAGGGACGCCGGAGCTCTGCCGGACACCGGAGCAACGTCGGAATTCAGCCCGACGCTGGAATTCTACCCGACGCCCGAGTGACGCTGGAATTCTACCCGACGCCGGAATTCTTTCCAAGTGACGCCGAAATTCTGCCGGACACCCGAGTGACATCGGAACTCTGCCTAACTGACACTCATTGTAATCTGATCGTCCTGAATTTAACGGACGAATCAACCTTATGTATTTCATACAATACTAGTGGAACTTTTTCAACTGGGCGTGGCCCCGTGGTTTTTCCCTTTTTCAGGGCTTTCCACGTAAAAATCCTGGTGTTTCTTTCATTCTTTTGTTTGTGTGCTGGATATACGTACAACGCTGAGACGGAAATTTAAACTCTATCGCCGCGTATATTTAAGTCCGCAACAATATTAATTATGGTTTCTTGATAAATGATAGTTTTTGTCATGTTTGCATTTAGTACTATACATATACATAAATAGCATAAAGATTTACTTTTTCAGCATATGTTTAGTACGATGCATAAATTTTTTTGTGTATTGAATACAGTTATATGTTTCATATAATCTGTTGGGCTGTTCGCTCATTCTTTATGTTTACATATTTCAAGGAAGGGTAAGGCTCAAATGGAGTAAGATTAAAGTATTGTTGTTAGAGGTATGTCCCTAATGTTATAGATAGAATTTTTGTAATAATGGGACAAAAGTAATTCGATGATATTATTGAAAAACCATGGTTATTGTATAAAATATTTTTTGATATGAATAATTTTGAGATAGATATATGCATTGGATGATGTTTCTATTTTGTTTATGTTTATTGATATATTAATGGTTATGTATCATAGTTTGGCTAATAAAAATAAATTTCTTTCAAATAGATCTTGGGAGATATCTTTGTTCCGTACCTGACTTAATATAACTTGTTAAGATATATGAGTTATCTTGGGTCGGGTCGAGGCACGTAGTCAGGCCACAGTGGTCTGAGGACCATAGTTGGGCGTAATGGTCCGAGGATTGTAGTAGGGCTACAATGGCCTGAGGATCGTAGCTGGGTGATGAAGGTCCAAGGATTATAGTCGGGCTAATGTGGCCTGGGGAATGTAGTTGGGCGACAATAGTCTAAGGATTGTAGTTCGATGACAGTGACCATTCTCGAGCAATGCTGACCAGAGAACTACATTTGGCGGGAGAGGGAAGTTGGAGGACCGTAGAAAGTGGGCGACGATCAAAAGGATTGTTATCGGGTGAGTGGTCTGAGGACGATTGATGGGCAGTGGTGATCCTAGGACCATAATCGGGTGATGATTGTTCAAATACTGTGGTCAGAAAAACGATAGCCAAACAAAACTATAACAATTTTAAAAAATAAAAATTATAAAAAATATCCCAACCAATTAAATGCTAATAGAAACGACACCTGCCTATCTGTTCAGCTTAACTTACTTCTGGATGGGCAACAATGCCCTTTGGCAGACAATGGCCGGCCCCATACTTAGTCATGTTAACGTTTTGGTTGTTTAGGCAAAGGTGTCTAAAGTAATATGAATTAATTAATGGTATGATCCTTTAATTACAATATAAATTTTAATTACCCCTTAATCATAATTTAAACTAAATTAGTGCCAAAGTTCAATGAATTAGGCCTCTTTTTTTTTATCAAATAGATTTGATTAAGTGCAAACTACGCCATCTATTAGGACAATTAAACAGTTAACGAACAAAGAAATTATTAACCCTTCTCTTGGAGTTTGGGACAATAAAAAAAACGAGCTTGGTTCACATAGAAGGATTATTTAATTTTTTGTCACTAATTTCATGAATTTATTAAAGTAGCATTCGTCATTTTCTTTGTTTTTTTGGGATATTTAGATCAATTAAGGCAATTTCGTGTGCATCACATATGCAAGACTCAGATCCAAGATCTGTTAGTTGGTAGTCAAAACTCCCAACTAACAGATCATGATGAGCTGCGTGCAAATCTTTAAAACTTGTTCGATATTTGATTTTCTGTCACCTTATTACTTTTTTTTAATTGTTATTTTAATGATAATTTTAGTAATTTTATCATTTTCGGGTTTTATTTTTAATTTTGATTTTGAAAAATTTTTATTATTATTGATATACCACCAAATAAAGTCATAAATCAAGTATGAATACTTAGGTGGAAATGGGTCGAGTCGAGTTCTTGCTTAATTGAGTCATGCTTGTTTAATTTATAATGAGCTCAAACTTGAGCTCGAGCTTGACCAGAGCTCATCTGCTAAGCTCTAGTGAAAAAATATGAGGCTTGAACTCGACTCGATTGCTCAAGCTTAATAGGGAAGCTTGAGTTTGACTCGTTTTGGAGCTTGATTTGATTAAAAAAAAGGCTAATATAAATATTGATGCGTTAATTAATATTAATTGAGCCGTCTCGATAAGCTGACAAGCCGAGCTTGGCCAAGTATAAGCTCGAGCTTGTATAATATATGAGCTCAAAATTAAGCTCAAACTTGTTGCTCGATAAACCCAACTCACGAGCTCGTTAGCGAATCGAGTTCAAGCTGACTTGGCTCACTTTCATGAGGCCTACTGAATATCAATATAACATTTGCATGAAAAAATTTGGAATCAAATTTAGGGTCATCTAAACTTCAAATTCAGCAAACATATAAGTGAAACAAATGTTTTGATGAGATGAGTCTAACTATACCAAAAAATATTTTAATTTGAGTCTAAAATGAGTCGAAATCAAATACTCAAAGCATAGTTAGAATCTCATGATATTAATTGAATAATTATGTTATCTCCAAATCTTGCATGCTTAAGTCAAAATATGCATCTCGATGAGAAGAATATGATGAGCCTAATATCACTCAATTTCAAGATTATTAAGGCACTTAAAACTTGAAAGAATAATTTATGATCGAGAGAATCAACATAGATTATTCGATTTATGTTTTGTAGTATATTTACTTGATATTAGCTTCGTAGTTTCACCTTTTTGTTATTAAAAGTATGTCTACGATGATATTGTTCTTTTTTATGTGCGTGTACTTTAAAGGACTTCACTATTATATATATATATATATATATATATATATATATAAACTCTTTTCATAAATTTTATCTTAATTCAACCATAATATCTATAGAAAAAAGAAAAAAGAAAAGAAAAGAAAAAAACTAAATATAAAATCAATCATAGTTCAAATGGCTTAATACAATCAATTGAAGACATTGAATAAATCAATCATAGTTCAAATGGCTTAATACAATCAATTGAAGACATTGAATAAACTACAATACATACATATATCCTCTTACTATCTACAATGGAGCTTTTATGGCATTGCATCAATTTCTTGGTGTGTACTGTTGTGGAGCATGAACTAGGTGATCTTGTAGAAGATGTTGTTGTTGGGAATCAACATATTCATATTGCTCTTATTATGTGGAAAATAGATGGGATACATATTATGCAGATCCAAAATATGTTGCTTTTGGCTAAGTCGGTGTTGTCCCCCTATGATGCACAAAAAAATAAGTTTTTATCGAATTGAGCGTGGTGTCATCCTCTAATCTAATGCAACTCATATGAGGGTCATTCTTGGTCCTAACTCATGACACCTTCGCCATATGTTTGATGCATTAGATAACCATGTGTGGATAATGTCTATTGTCTAGCTAGCATTAGCATAGGTGGATGGCCTAGCACCCATGTATGAAGAGTCTATAACTGTAGCTGATGTTGTATGCCATTATGTGTCCTCCTCTGGCATATTATGAAATCGTGTGTCACTGATATACATTTGCCTCCTCATGCATTGCTCAACTCTTCAAATTTATTCACTGCCACCTGTAGATCATTGTCTTAGAAAACAATCACGCTAAAAAGAGATACAAAGATAGCTTGTCAGCTTATATAAATTGGTTAATAAAAAAGCTTAATTTTGTGTTTGATAAATACAAATATCGCTCACACGATGCTCTTGGGTAATAAGTGTTTGTCATTTCTAAAGTTTCCTTCAATAAGTATAGTGATGCCTAAGACTTGTACCACCATATGTACCGAGTCAAAGTGTGGTCCCTATCCTCCCCTCCATGATCACTAGCAATAAGAGAAGCTCGCCTGTTTTTCCACAAAGTAATATATGACTAGTAATAAGTAACCCAACGAGCATCTAACTTTTTATTTCCATCCAACCTTATGAATTATATTCCATGGGTTATACATTGATACATGGCATATATCCAAATTGGTATAACACCTTGTCAGGCAAGTGCCACTCCACTATCTTTTAACTAATCAAAGGAAGATAAGCCAACCAAATATCTTTACTAGCCAGGTAAATCTCAATGACACATAATCTAATTTGGTTGAAGTACATATCCCATATCACCTATAATTTGATAGTGATCATTAGAGTAGAAGTGAAGAAATAAGAGGACATTTGATTAATGAAGGCAGAAGTATAACACAACAATGTAACTAACTTTATAGCAACCCATCAAGCTATCCCCATAAGTTAAAACATTTGATACATGCATTTCAAGTAATGATTAATTAGAAGTTAGCAAAATGATAAAATGAAGGCTTACTACAAAGCACAAGAAATGATTAATTAAAAATACTTATACCCCATACTAAGTCCATGTAACTACAATGAATACGGTACATGAAGCGTCGACCTCCCTATATGAATATGCTCCCAAGAACACACTTATAGTAGGTGTTGACAACTAGCCATGGCGGCACATTTAGATCTAGTTGATTAGTTCAACTCTATAGGTGGGCAAGTACAACTCCCCCCAAAATAGAATGTGCTAAAAAGTCATATGCCCTCATATGCCCTTTAACAAGGGTAGATGCTACAAGTGAACCTTAGAACCAAACGTATTTAGCAATAGGAAACACCCAATAATGAATAATATGTATGCTCAAACATGTTTGTTAAACTATATATATCATCAAAATTGATATAAGAATCTCTTATTAAAGTCCACATAAGCCATCTTAGCGGTATATACGTCTTCATATAAGCTTTCCCATTACAACATATCTTTCTCTAGATGTCTATATAATAGCTCAAACTCTTAATTATCGAGTTATTGTCTGCTTTGGCCTAATAGCCTCATGATTTTATCCCGTTAATGTAACTTCTTAGAATGTCACTCATCCCAGTATTGCTTTAGTATGAGCATGCTTAACTGTAGAGTTTCTTAATGAAATTTTAGTCTTTACACTAAAAGGCACCTCGATGTTTAAGAGATTAGCTTCTTTCTACTAATGAGATTTCATAATCTCCCCCACTTAAGTCACAAACATTTTCGTTAGTATCCTTATCCCAAAATCATCCACCAGGTAGATAATATTCTAGAAGTAGCCCCTACAGATTCAAGTGGTGGCTCCCATCACATAAGACTTTATCCCATATTGGATTCAAGAGATGGCTCCCATGGTGTAACACTTTATCTTGTATGACACTTAGTAATCATCTTCCTAATTGAGTATTTCTTTGATACCACTCTATAATAGTCCAAACTTTTAACTAATGAGGTATTGTTTGCTTTGGCCTAATGGCCTCACAATTTTTTCCATTTGGTGTAACTTCTCAGGATGTCACCCATCCCAGTATTGCTCTAGTATGAACATACTTAATTGTGGAGTTTCTTAATAAAATTCTAGCCATTAAACCAAAAGATGCCTCGATATTTAAGAGTTTAGTTTCTTTCTACTAAAGGGGTTTCACAGTCTGCCTAATAGATCATCATAGTAATCTGGCTAGGCCTACCACTTTATCCCTTATAATGCTCTATGGTATAATGAAAGAATTGCACTTAATATTAATTATCTCTTCATCAAATTTATACACACTAGAGTTACTAAATATCCACAATTAAGTAACCAAGATATAACTATTAGTCATATTTCATTCCAAAAGAAGTTTATACACTAATCCAGTACATTTCAGTACACCCAAAACATATAAAGAATTAACAAACTTCTTGCTCAGTAGGATACCCAAGTCCTATTAAAGAAATCAAATTTCACATTTGCATTAATGTAAATATGCAACATAATGGAAGAATTCAAGTAACATTTACGGGTATAGGGTGCCACTTGATAATAATAGAATATTAATTAACCTAAACTTTACTTCTATATTTAATTTTATCAGAAAGATAACATATACATTACCTAAATTTGAACATGTATATTAGATGCATAATCGATACATTTCTTAAACTTAAACATTATTTTCACTTGAATATTTACTTCAGAAATATTAACTTGAACATAACTTAGACATTACTTAAACTTGGACATTAACATTGAAAACATTAACTTGAACATAACTTGGCTTTTAACATGATTATCAATATACATTACTTGATGAACTTATAATGCAACATATGAAACATGACATGCACTTGTTTTGATGCCACTTGTACCTGTACAAGATAGATGGATACATGTTCGATTTCCCTTATAACTCCACTTGATCATCTCACATATATACAAGATAGATAAATGGATCATAAACATGTACATATATGGGCCCTTGTACTTAACTTGTAGTGTGCTTTAACATTTGCCATATAAAGATGCAATGCATCATATGAACATAAAAATATTAACAAATTAAAAATTGTATAATTGACATTTAATATAATACATAAGTGCATAAAAGTAGCATATATACAAAAATTCTAATAGATGAATGTGGTAAAACATATACACATTCAACATAAGGATTTCAAAAAAACTCATTCACTGTGAATATTTATAGCATTATTTTGATGCTTTTATTATTCTGTAGTACTTTCTAATAAAATCATCACATACAACAAAACACATGAAAATTTATATATTGAAAATCAATTAGTGAAATTTAAAATTTATAAGTCAAAATGCTAAGAATTATTCATTCTATAATATATCAAAATCTACGAGGTAGAAGGTTACTCAAATAGAATAAAATTATATAGAACTCTACAAATAAACGTCAAAATTAAAATCTAAAATAAGGTATTAGAAGCCTATCTTGATACGGGCAATTTCCTTAGCTAGCACAATGGATGAATCATAATCAGTGGCCCTCAAACCCTAGATTTTCTCTTTCTCTCTATTTTTTTCCTTCTCTTTTCCTCCCATGACCACCTCTTAAACTTTCTAGTGAATGAGGATGAAAATGCTTTTAGATATTTATATAAAAATATCATTTTTTATTTAATACTGCAGTGCTACCTTCCCCAGCGTCCCAATGCTCCATCTAAATATTCCATATACTCTAAACAGAGAGCTCGACACTGCAACACTTACGTCTAGTGTTGTTGTGCTCCCAAGTGCTTTCCTACCAAATAGAGAGGGTATTGCCACCATGCATAGTGTTGTAGCGCTCACAATGAATTTTTCCACTTAACATTTTATACTTTTTTCTAATCTTGTTCCATACCTTCTATACTTAAATAAAGATTAAACAACTCAGTTTTATAACATTTTAACATTCATGAAAGCAAGCCTAAATCTTATAGAGTTTGTTTGGGTAGACTTGTTCATGTAGTAGTAGTTATTGCATCCCTACACCAATAATAACAAATCCAACTAAAGGAGGCCCATCTACATGAGCTCCCAAAATCATAGCTACATCCTATAACATGATAGTCATCTCTATAATAGGAAAATAGAAGGTGTTCATTTTGGGTGACCATCTCTCAACTAGAGCAATGTGTAAGTGGTTAACTAAATGTATGAACTAAAGCTAGCTAACACAGTCAAAACCAACCATCTGTAAAGCAGATATAAAATATGGGTAGTTTATAGGTTACCCTTGTACCATAAGTAGATGTGAGATAGCCTCTAGAATAATCCCATGTAAGAGAACATTTAATTTAATTATCATCATAAATATGATAATAACAAAAAAATAAAAACAAGGCAATGAAGATTGAAGATCTGTCGGAGCTAGTCCATAAAACATACTTCCTCTCTAGCTTGTTTCAGATGACCTAGAACCCTCTTTGGCCATCAAACTTGCTTAGTAATAGAGAAAAGATTTAGCACATCTTTTTTTAAAAAAAATCATGTAATTGCTAGTTACATGAGTATTTAGGCAACTAGAACTTGTTATTTAGGTAAGTTGTTCTATTGCGATCGATATTTTTGCAAATACCACATGCTCTATCGCTTTGGCCTCTTGGTTTATCTGTAGTGTTGGTGTAACATTTTGTGTGTGGCCACTCCTTTTGGCTAAATATACTCTTGAATTCAACTACATATGCTAATTTATGGTGGCGTATCATACTTCAAAATGTATTCTTGATGGTTAATATGAACTTTTGTCAAAGTAGTAATGACATGTGGACATGGAATGTGATAAATTTTTGGTCAGTTGCAAGTGAACTTAATCACTTATAGCTCCCTCCATCTAGTACATAAACTCTAAATGACTTCCATGCCATATTAAATACCTAAAATTCATGTATATTAATTTTGTGGGCTTCAAGCAATGCCTTGCTTCCTGTTCACATCTTTGCAAAGGATCTTATATTTATAATCAAAATTGCATGCATCGAGATGTAGGGATTAACAATAAAAAATGTTGAAATAACTACAACTATGTTTGCTTTTTAAAAAATTTCTTGATCTTTGCACCACTATCCCATAGATCTCCTCTCTTATACAGTGTTTGTGTTGAAAGCAGGTTTAAAAAAAATTTAATGTTCTTTGAGAATTTTAACTCAGGATTTCAGTCTCAACATTGAACACATCACTATAAACGATTTATCACCCCGAGAGGTGAAGATATCATTCCTTAGTAGGTTCAAATAATGAAACTGAGAATTTTGTCTAGGATGTAATAGTCAAATTCAAAGAAGGACTACATTTAATCCCGAAGGGTTAAAATGACGTTCTATTTGTATTTAACTATTACAAATCTGGACGAGAGATCATTAATTTCATATTCAAAGTCTCGATACGAAAGGATATATCTTCCCGAAGGAACAAAATATCATTTATTAATTGATCGTCTGAATATGACGATAATGATCGTCATTGATTTTATTTTTTCCCAAAGAAGACTAATTGAGTTTTGAAAATCAGTTGTGGGTTTTAAATCTCCTACGAGCACAAGCCCTCATAGTTAATTACATCGTAGGGAGGTTGAACTTCCTACGAAAACTCTGGATTATAATAACGGCAGAAATTTTGTTTAGAGATTTTCAAAGAGTGGATATCAAAAGAAGGTGAGTTTGGATTTTGAATAGGGATTGGATCAAATTTTGAGTAGTTATTTTTGGAGTCGAAGGAAGAGGGGTAGAAGGAACTTTGAGATTCTAAAAATAGTTCAGAAGTGCCCCGGCCTAAGCTAAGTGGTGGGCTTTAAATTTTGGATTGGAAGAAGATTTAGTTTGAGTTGAGCATTTTATTAGAAATTTGGGATTATATTCTTGGAGGTTGGGGTCTTATAACTCAAAGTTTGCCCTAGATCCTAAATATAAATTTGGATACTAGAACAAAGTAGTCCGAACCTAACTAATGTAGTGCAAAACCTGGGCTTTCCCCGGCCTGAATTGGGGAGCCAGCTAACCACCTAAGCGATTAAAATTCATGAGTCCGATTATTTAATGTAAGAGTGGTAGGATATTTTTATTAAGGTTTTGAGAAGTTGGGGGCCGACATCTAGATATTTTCCTAAGTGGTCCCTTAACTTATGTTGGGTGAGAATGCTAAAAGAGATATGCAATTAAAGTTTTAGACATACTTTTTAATTAATTTCTAATGCAATGCATGCTGATCGACTCGATTAAAATATATAAAATATATGAAGCAGTTTTAGAAAGGCTTATAAAATAGATTTTTCCCTAGAGTGCATAGACTCCCCTTGACAGATCTGCACCCTCATAGGTCAGGTGGTCTGCCAGAACCCGCAGGCGGGGAGTTGCCTAATAAATGAAAAAAAATGTAGCAACATGCTATGAGAACTCGCGACAGTCCCGGGCTTACTTCTTAAAAGCATTAGAGTTTCTATGTTATCTTAAAATTTTTATTAGAGTTTTAAGTAGAAAAATTTTATCGTACCCTCATGAGCCTCCGTGTATCCAGGCTAAAACAAAATGGCACATAATCACAAAAAAATTTAGAAAAACCAGGCAGCCCTAAATGCAATCAAAGTAAATCAAACACATTAAATAATCAAATTAATTAAGTAAATGTCCATAGGCCAATTGCCTTGCTTATTACAATCCAAATTTACAGAAATTAAAAGTGGCTGGGCACCGCTGACAACAACCTGGATTCTAATCCTAATATAGACGTAAGTGACTTTGAGTGGGATGCTCTTTGTCTTCAACTCCTCGGCCTTCTCCTATTCGAACTCCTTGGATTCTTTGTGGCTGGATATCCAAATGGAAAAGAGAACTCTTCCCTTGAGGGGAAGGTTACTCTTTCCACTTTGGGTAGTAAAGTGATTCAAATTTGAAGTTTCAAATGGATAAGGACTATCCCCCAACGGGGTATCATTTTCTCTTTCGAATCCAATCTTTGGATCTATATATCCCAAACTCAAAGTGCCACTTTCACAACTCAATATTCAAAAAAATTATATAAATATAAAAATAAAAATTTTAGACTCTCCTGCAGGGTTATCCTAAGCATTTAAATATTAAATCACATCACAAGCAGTTATATATATATGTGCAGAAAAGTAAACAAGCTTGGCCATGCTCTTTTTATTTGGGGGCTAAGCAACTGAAGCACATGTAGCATTCATATTTATTATTTACTTACCCCCTTTATTATCCTACATGAGCATGACTGCCTATAAAAAATTTAGTGAGCATCCAGATCATTCCTAACCTAAGAGTAAACTATCACCCATCATATCAATTCACAGAGTGTAGTAAAGAAAGTAAGCAAACACATCAATCAATTTTCAATCACAGCATGTAATAAAATCTCAAAAAACTCAGCACATAGTAGTAAAGTAAACACATGCCTAGCCTAAATCTAAAGTCAGTTGTCCTAACAAACCATCTAAAGTGTGTGTAGAAGGTCATGTGGATGGGGTAGATCCTAAGTTTGGTAATTTCTTGTAATTATCTAGTTTGAGTTTATTAAAGGTCGAAGGGAAATTTATGTTTGAATTTAAGTATTAATGTATTAAAACTTGATTTAAATATATTTTATTTGTTAAATGATTGTTATCTTTGTTGCTCACCGAGGCCATGAAGTTTATTTCACATTCCTTGAGGCTAAGTTAATAGCCTCGTAGGCCTGGGTTACCAAATAGCAATCGGGGTTGATTAAATTGATTTAATTGGTTAAAAATTGAGGGTCAATTGATATTAATTAATTCAATTAATTACTGACTTTAAGAGTTAAATTAGTTTATATTTTCCATCAATAGGTTCGTGGCGTTGTGCCACCATGTTCGAGGAACCAGGCCTCCTTAGGGCACTTAGCCCCACAGCCCGGAGTAGTTCATCATAAAAACCTTGCTGATGTAATTGAATTAAAGATTTTAATTTGGTTAAATATTTAAAAGTAACTTAATTTTGATGTTTAACACTCCATTGAATCCATTCGGGGTGTTGTGCCACCAGGGTCGAGGAACTAGGCCTCCTTAGGACACTAAGTCCCGCAGCCCGGAGTAGTCCATCCAATAAACTTCATCTTTAGAGTGATTATTGTATATTTGAGTGTTGGTTGAATGTTTTATTAATCAAATTAAAGTTTTCTGGAATCTCAACGAATTATTGGATTTTTAGAATTATTGAAATTATTTTAAATGTATTAATTAAGGGTCCCAAAGTTGACTTTTTAAATTAAAGTTAATTTTGCAAGTTTCAAAATTTTAATAAATATTAGACCTCAGATGAGCAGTTAGACTATTAGCACATTCAATTTAAAGTTTTCTATAAAAAGTTATGATTTTTTGAAATTTGGGCATAAATTTGAACTACGGTTGACCGAAAAGTTAACTTTTTGACTTTGATTCAATTTTGAAAGTTTAACATTTTTAGAAAATACTAGACCTTAATTAGAGTTGAATGATACTAATTTTGTTCAATTTGAATTTTTCTGTAATTAGTTATGAATTTTTAAAGTTTTCTTAATTATTTGAATTTTAAAATTACTTAACTAGGAAGGTTTTGATCATTTTGATCCAAACTCATTCCAAACTTCATGGAATCACTCCCAAAAGTCAGGGGTGACCCATGGGAGCATTTTCAAGTGTTTAGAAATTATTTATAATTTTTAATAATTTTTAATTAATTAATTTAATTAATTATTAAGTTTCATTAAAAGTTAAATTAAAGTTGAATTAAGAATCCAATGAAGGGGATTTTATTTTTCTTAGGTAGAGGACTAAGTTCTGGTCAGTTTGAAATATTATTTGTAATTTTTGGACTTAATTTAGATTTATTAAAATTTTTAGAAATTTTAATTACTAATTAAAGGTTTAGATCTAAGTAAATTAATTAAGCCACTTAATGATTTCTAAAACCAGTGGAAAAATTTCTGTGGGCAGTAGCATCACTAAGTTCAAATGGTCTAAATTTTATATCAATAGGAAGCATATTCTAATTACTAAAATTGATCTAAATCCTCTAACATGTCCTTTATCATTGTCCTTAAGATGTCACTATGTTTGATAGGTTTGAATCAATGTCACTAACCCTTATATAAGCTCATAAAAGCATACACGGTCACATTCAAGGCCTTAGAACTAGGAGAGTCTAAAGCTAGGTGTGTGTGTGTGTATACCCTACACATGCAAAATTAATCTAAACTTAATTAATTTAAGAGATTAATCAGTGAACAATTAATAAAGTAACTACTCATTGATTAATCACCACTCCCCATGAATTCTATTTAATCACATTCAAGCTACGTTTAAGATTTCAAGCCTCACTCAAGCTCACAAGGGATTTAACATATATGTATAATTTTAAAATTAAAATTTGTATATGAAAATAGGTTAATTTAAAATTTTAAGAAGAACATAATTTCAAAATAACTTCAAAATCAACTTAAAGATAAAAAAAAGAAAAAGAAAATTAATTTTTTTGATTTTGGGAACTACTTAAGTCAATAATTAATTAGATAATAACAACATGCTCAAACATTTAAATAATTGAAACTATATTATTTATTTCTTAAAAAAAAGAGGTTTTAAAATATCTTAAATTAATTTTTAATTTGAAATTAAAGTATCTTGAAATGAGTATATATATATATATATATATATATATATATATATATATATATATATATATATATATATATATATATATATATATATATATATGTATGTTTATTATGTAAACAATAAACTTTGAATTTTAAATTTAGTTTGATATTTAATCAAATATTACTTAAATGTTAAATATTAAAATTATTTTGAAATACTTAAAGAAAATACTTTAAATTTAATTTAATTTTAAAACAAAATATTTCAAATAGTTGCTCTAAATATCTGAAATATTTTAAAATAGAGTTGAATATTTTTTTTTGAAAATATTTAAGATAATATTTAAATTAAATATTATTTAAATAATTAAGTAGGTTGAACGATTAGAACATTTAAAATAGATTAGATATTTTAAAAAATTATATTCTTAAATTTATATTAAATCCTTTTTGAATTTTCTTAATCATTTGATGTAAATGTTGGATTCATTCAAAGGTAGGTTGTATTTTGTCTATCTTAATTTTCAAAAATATAAAAATTTATGAATTTTTTTGATTTAAATTATATTTTTATAGTATAAAAATGAGAATAACTTTACACCCGTAAAACTTTCATCTTGTAACTTTTTATGTCATGGAACATTGATTCTGGATATTTAAGTATTTTTTAAATTTTTTTATAATGTGAATTTTGAAAAGTGCACTATTTTACTTGTTTGATAAATAATTCTAACCCCAGAAAATAATATTGTAGTATAATTAAATTCTCAAACCAATGTTCGAACAATCATTGGTAATTTGATTATATTTTGAAATAGTGAATTTTTGCATAGTAGTATATTCCGCTGCCTATTGTTAAAGTATTTTATTAAATTCTAAAATAAGTTTATTTATGTTTCTTTTACCTCAATACAATGAATTATATACTTATCTGATTGAAATGTGTGATTTTGAGGAGATCTAGTGTGTGTGAAGAGAGTTTTATGCTAAATGCACATTCTGGTACTATATGCACTTTGTTATTGTGCTATATGCACATTATGTTCTGGTGCTGGGCATTATGAGTCATAAGAGCATATTTTCTGATATGCCAGCATGGGAGTCAAAAGGGGCAGAATTCTCTGAATTCGATTATGATGGGAGGCATAATATCATAAGAGAAATATGTTATTTTTTGCTTTGATATATGAAGTACTTGTTTATTTATTTTCTTGCTTAGTATTTAAGTTTTGATAACTAAAAACATTATTATGATATATGATATAGTATAGTAATTATATTTATTGTTTATTTTTAAATTCAATTAAATAAATTAAAAAATTAGATTGGTGAGTGAAACATGCTAAGCTGTGTTAGCTTACAGTTTATATGTGTTCTATTTTAGGGTCTAGAAAAGGAAAAGAGTCTATTGAGTAGCTAAGTTAGGATCCGATTAGTCCAAATTTATATATGTATTTTATTCTGATTTTTATACAGTCATGATTAGTCATTTAAATTGCTTTGTCATGTGTTTCAATCTATAGTTATGCATTGTAGTATAAATATTATATATACATTTTGGTGAGAAATAAATTTTTTTTTATGGATGAGTTATTTTCTATACACTGAAAGTTATTGGTAGCTTTGTGGTTTGTTATTTTTTTAATATTATATTGAAACAAGAAAAATTGAAAAGTTTCCCAAGCACTCCGATTTTGGGTTTGGCCTATCATAAGCCAACATGATAAGGCTTGTTCTGTCTTTTGGTCTTATCAGGTTGGGTTGTAACATGCACCTTCATCACTATGGCCATTTCTAGGGCATTGGACTATATATCAACTCGATGTTTCCAATGCTTTTCTCAATGGCACTCTTGATGAAATAGTCTATATCCATTAGCCGCACAACTTTTAGGATTCTCAATTTTCTAATCATGTCTGTCGACTGCATAAGCTCTTTATGGGATTAAACAGACCCCAAGATAATGATTTTCCACCTTTACATCTCACTTGATTTACTGTGGCTTTGTCACTAATAAAGCTGATACCTACTTTCTTTTTTATCACAAAGACTCTATCTGTTTATAAATTCCAATCTACGTGTATGACATTCTACTCACTAGAAATGGTCCTACTGCTCTTTCCAATTTGATCAGTAACCTCAACTCTCGATTCACCATGCGTAATCTTGGTTTTGTGGCATTCCTCCTTGGTATTTAGGTTAATCCTACTTCTCATGAAGTCTTCTTAAGTCAAATCTGCTATGCACAGCTATCTTGGAAAAATTCGATATGCAATACTGCAAACCTATGCAAAGTCCCTACCATCAAAACTGACTGCACCTAACTTCAACTTCGCTTTGTTTTCTTATCTTGAATTGTACATAAAACTGGTAGGATCTCTTCAGTATTTAATTATCACTTGCCCGAACATTGCCTTTGCTGTGAATCAGCTTTGCTAACATATGCACAAGCATTATACACTTCACTATTAGCAATTGAAATGTGTTCTCCATTACATTTGTGGTACATTAACCTCTGTTTTACCTATCACTAGTGATATGCTTGAGCTATAGGCTTATTCAAATTCTGATTGGGCAATGGAAAAAATGGATCGCCGGTTTATTACTAACTACTATGTTTACCTTGGCAATTCTTTAATTTCATGGTGTGTTAAAAAACAACCTAATATTACTCATTCCTCAACTGAAGCTAAATATAGAGCTTTAGCTACAATAACCACTGATATTATGTTGGTATGCTACTTGCTTCATGAGTTTCCGATCTAATGTCAACAACCTACACCTCTTTTCTGTGATAATATTTTAGCTCTTGCTCTAACTAATGACCTTGTATTTCACGCCCGCACCAATCATATTGAAATTGATTATCACTATAATCATGATTGCATTAAGTCTAAATATATTACAGTACATTATACTACCATATTACCTTGCAGTATTGGTATACTAATATTTTCACTAAAGCTTTGTTTACTATCAAATTTGCCAAATTTCACTCCAAGTTAACAATTCAATCACTAGTTAACTTGAGGGGGTATGACAAGAGCTAAGAGTTATCAGATAAGCTTTCTCAAGTTGGTTACAAAACTGCTTAGCTCCATATGCTTGTGTAGAACTCACTTTTCAGAACTTTTAATTATCACCGTCAGGGGCGGAGCCAGGAATTTTTTTATGTGGGGGCACAAATTATCAATACTAAAACACCTCAACTTTTTTCATCTAAGCTTGGGACCGGCATTGGTGGTTTTAAATTTTTTTTTTGTTAGACTTGTTATATAAAAACATAAATTATATAATAAAAAAATATACAATCAAAATCATATCATATTTTCCCTACATTACTTGGTAATATCAAAGCAAGCTTTATAAGTAAGAATACCAAAGAGTGAATATCATTTTTCTTAGTCTCAACCATTTTTTCTACAAGTTCTCCAATTCATCTTAAATTATTGAATACATCACTAGATCTCATATCAATGATAAAAGTCTCAAGTTGACAATCTAATATAATGAGATTTATATCTAAAAAATATGATGGATATAATTTTTCAACAACTTGAGCCTTTCATTTAAAGTATTGTTGACCTCATTTTGTATGAGGTTATTAGGACCCACTTGGGTTTCTTTTTAGTGATCTAATGATGGGGATGTGTCCACCCCTCAGTCATAAAGGTGCTAATAAAGACCCAATTCAATCCCAATCAAACCTAGCTCTACCTTTCAACTCAATCTTTAATCTAGTCTTCAATCAACATTCAATTAAATTTCAAATCATATCCAATTAATTTTAATCTTTCATTTGATTTCTTTTGATATGGATGGTTCAAGGGCAATCATTTAACTCTTAAATCCAACCCAAATCCAACATTCTAAACCAAACCTTCAAGGTCAAGGACCTAGGTCCTGAAATCTTTTTTGGGTGAACTTTTTGTCACCTAGAAGTGACCTCTAAATCATAATCCGTCAATTACATGTTGTCCAAGCATGTCTCTAGGACTGACCCTCCAAATTTGAGCTCAATTTGACATTTCCAACCCCAGAAACAAAATCTCTGCCCAAAGGTTACAAAACCTTCAAATATTTATAGTCTATGCCACTAGACTTGCCATCCGGTGGAATTTGACCTCGGGATGCCTTCCAAACCTTTTGACCACATCCATGACATTTGTTATGACTTTTTGACCAATAACCTACATTTTTGCTGGACTCAATTTGACCAGTGTTGACCAGGGGTCAAAATTACCAAAATGCCCTTTATAGGGGTTTTTGGTCTTTTTCCCAAAGTTCAACATGATCTTCCCATATCAACCTTCAAAACATATCCCAATGGATCCTAAATATTATTAGGAACACATTAAAACCAAACTTAAGTCTTGGTTTGACCTATTAACCAAGTCAACCAAGGTTGACCAAAAATGTCCCTTAATGTTTCAAATGTCAATTTTAATCCAAATGACCTTACCAATACATGGCACAACCTCTATTGATCTCAAAATACACATTTGAACTTGTTTGACCCAAACTCAACCTAGGGTTTGACCAGGTTGACCAAGCCAACCGCAGTTGACCAAATCAACCCTTAACCCATATTAAGGTCAATTTCAATGCTTGAACCCATTTTAAATCAAATAAATCCCTCAAAATCATTCAATTGGACACCCTTGACATATCCAAAATTTATCTAAGCCAAGCTCCCCTTGAGTTGACTTGGTCAACCCGTTTGGAAGGGTCAAATCCCTCTCCAATCTCATGCATTTCTTCAAAACTTCAACCCCTTGACTCCAAACCCCTTGAGATGATTTTCTACAATACCCTTAACCCTTTCAAAGCTTAGCCCAATCATCATTGACTAGTCAATGGGTCAATAAGTCAAAAAGACCCTTTCAAGCTATGAAAAGAGGCCAAATCATGGCCACATCACCAAGCCACCTTGGCAATCCATGTCTTAATCTCAAACATGATGGAAAGTGACCATTTCCTCTCTTAAGAAGCCCTAATCCAACACCCTAAACCAATCCAAGCATTGGTTCATCCAAATGGGGGAAAAGGCTTGTGGTCCCCTTTCCCATGGACCAAGAGAGGTCACACTCATCACCAACCATATTCCCTAGCTTTGGGTAGCTTAGGGGACACTTGTCATGCATCCAAACTCCCTCCAAAAAAATCAAGACCATCCAATGCAAAAGCCAAGTGTTAAGGTGGGAGAAACCTAACCTAAGGGAGAGAATCTTCATTATTCACTCTCCCTCAACTCTCCCTCAACTCTCCTCCAGCCTCCAGCCTTTCAAAACCCTTTCCCATCTTTTCTAACCATTTCTAAGGCTTTCCCAAGCTTCTTCCCACTATTTCCAAGCCTCAAATCACTATTTTAGTGAGGAGAGAGCATTCTAGAGAGAGAAAGAGGACTTTCCAACACAACTTTTGATCCAACTAGATCCAGTTCCTGGTATCTTCATCAAAGATGTAGAGAATCACTGCAGCTTTCCAACGAGCCCAAGATCTCAAAAATTTGACGGTTGGATTGTAAGTTATGCTCATTTTAAGTTTAAATTTTATTTTTAAAACCGTATAAAATTTTCATTGCATGGAGTCCCCAAACTCCAGGTAATGAAAGTTCATGTTGCCCCCAAGTTACGTTTAAAATTTCATTAAATTTCGTCGAGTATTTTGGGAGATATGGGCATTTGAAGTTTTCATTCAAAATGAACTACAGAATTTCAGCAGATTTGGACTATTCGATCGAAGATTGGACGGTCTGGATCAAGCCAGACTGCGAGGTCTTCTCCCATGGATTGAGCGCGGTCCTCCGCCTGCTACGTGTCATCATATCATGCGCCGATGGCTGATTTGACCAAAAATGGCTTTAAAAATTCAAAAAATTCCCAGAATCTTCCAAAATTCATAGAAAATTTATTTCTCTATTAAATTAAGTGTTTTTGGGCTCGCTGGAAAGATAATTTACCCTAATATTTATTACAATTAAGTATGAGTTGATTTGATTACTGGATTGTGAGATATTTCTATTTCTTTGAAATTAAATTTTTATTATTTTCTCACAATCCAATGGTTAATTGAGCCCCAAATTTTGGTGGAAGGTATTTAGGTATCTTAGGTATGCAGTATAATTTTCTTAGGTTCAGATACCTACTGAATTGCTGTGTTGTGAATTTTTTAAGGTCCATGAGGTCCATTAGATGCAAAACTTTGAAAATTCATTACTCCATTTTTCTGTAGAATTAGCTGCATAACGATATATTGTGTATGAAAAACCCTATAAAGTATAAACTAAAAAAAAAAAAAAAAAATAAAAAAAAAATCTAAAAAAATAAAATCATAAAATAGTAAACAAACACTAATAACTTAACACTTAAATACTTATACAAATATTCTTATTCAAAAATTGAAATTAGAATTCAGCCAAAAACAAAAAAAGTAATATCAGTAATAAATCAAATTAAGTAAAAATATAATAATATCTCAAATTGACCAAAACTTAGTCCTTTACCTAGGTAAAATAAAAGCCCCTTGATTAGACTCCTAATTCAACTTTAATTTTACTTTTAGTGAAAATTAATAATTAATTTAATTAATTAATTAAAAATCATTAAAAATCCAAAATAATTTCCAAACACTTTAAAACACTCCCATTGGTCATTCATAACCTTTTTGATTGATTTCATGCAGTTTGAGATGAGTTTGGATCAAAATAATCAAAACCTTCATAATTAGGTAATTTTAAAAATTTAATAATTAGTGAAACTTTAAAAATATATAACTAATTACAGAAAAATCCAAATTGAACAAAATTAATGTCAAGTAACTCTAATTAAGGTCTAGTATTTTATAAAAATGTAAAACCTCCAAAATCTGGTCAAAGTCAAAAAGTCAACATTTTGGTCAATCGTAGTTAAATATAGGCCAAAACTTTAAAAACTCATAACTTTTCATAGAAAACTCCAAATTGAGCGTGCTAATAGTCTAACAATTCATCATAAGGTGTAATATTTATTAAAAATTTGAAACTTGCAAAATTAACTTTAATTTGAAAAGTCAACTTTTGGACCCTTAATTAACATAATTAAATAATTCCAATAATTTCTAAAAATCCAATAATTCATTAAAATTCTAAAAAACTTTAATTTGATTAATAAAACACTCAACCAACACTTAAATACACAACAACCACTCTGAAGATGAAGTTTATTGGATGGACTACTCCGGGCTGCGGGGCTAAGTGTCCTAAGGAGGTATGGTTCCTCGAGCCTGGTGGCACAACGCCACGAATGAATTCAATGGAGTGTTAAACATCAAAATTAAGTTACTATTAATTATTCAAATATATTAAAATCCTTAATTCAACTACATCAATAATATTTTTAGGATGAACTACTCTGAGCTGCGAGGCTAAGTGTCCTAAGGAGGCCTGGTTCCTCGAGCCTGGTGGCACAATACCACGAACCTGTTAATGAAAAATATAAAATAATTTAACTTTTAAAATTAATAATTAATTGAATTAATTAATATTAATTAACCTTTAATTTCTAATAAATTAAATCAACTTAATCAACCCTGATTGCTACTAGGTAACCCAGGCCTACGAGGCTATTAACATAGCCCCGAGGAAGGTGAAATAAACTTTACGGCCTCGGTGAGCAACAAAGGTGGCAATTATTTAACGATTAAGATACATTTAAATCAAGTCTTAATACATTAATACTTAAACTCAAACATAAAGTCCTCCCTTAGTCTTTAACAAACTCAAACATTAAACAACTTCAACAAATTATCCATCCTAGGATCTACCCCAGCCACACGACCTTCTACACACACTTTAGATGGTTTGCTAGGACAACCAACTCTAGATCTAGGCTAGGCTGGTGTTTACTTTTTTGTTGTATGCCGGGTTTTCATTGCATGTTGTGATTGAAATTGATTGATGTATTTGTTTACTTTTACTGCACTCTGTGAATTGATGTGATGGGCGACTAGATTACCCTTAGATTAGGAACGATCTGGATGCTCGTTGAATTTTTTGCAGGTGGCCACGCTCGTGCAGGGAAATAAGTGGGCTAAACAAATAATAAATGTAAATGCTACAGGTGCTTTAGCTGCTTAGCCCCCAAATAAAAAGAGCATGGCCAAGTGTGTTTAATTTTATATGCACATATATAACTGTTTGGGATGTATTTTAATATTTAAATGCTTAGGATAACCCTGCAAGAGAGTCTAGAATTTTCAATTTTATATTTATGTAATTTATTTGAGTATTGAGTTGTGAAAGTAGCACTTTGAGTTTGGGATACATAGATCTAAAGATTGGATTCCAAAGATGAAAGGATACTCCTTTGGGGGATAGTCCTTATCCATTTGAAACTCCAAATTTGGATCACTTTACTACCTAAAGTGGAAAGAGTAACCTCCCCCTCGAGGGAAGAGTTCTCTTTTCCATTTGGGTATCCAGCCACGAAGAATCTAAGGAGCTCAAAGAGGAGAAAACCGAGGAGTTGAAGATAATGAATATCCCACTCAAAGTCACTTAGTCACTTACGTCTGTATTAGGATTAAAATCCGGGTTGTTGTCAGTGGTGCCCGGCCACTTTTAATTTCTGTAAATTTGGGTTGTAATAAGCAAGGCAATTTGCATATGGATATTTATTTAATTAGTTTGATTATTTAATGTGTTTTAATTTGATTTGATTGGGTATATGGTTCTCTATTTTTCCTAATTTTTTGACGATTGCATGTCGTTCTTTTTGATTTAGCCTGGATTCGATCGGAGGCTCGTGATGGTACAAAAAATTCTTCTACTTAAACTTTAAGAAAAAAATTTAGGATAACATAGAAACTCTAACGCTTTTAAGAAGTAAGCCCGAGACCGCCATGAGTTCTCATTTCATAATTATTGCATTATTCTTTTTCTTTGTTAGGCACCTCCCCGCCTGTGGGTTCTGGCAGACCACCTGGCCTATGAGGGTACAATTCTGTCCAAGGGGATCTGTGCATCTTTAGGATAAATTCTATTTTTAAGCTTTTTTTTAAATTGCTTCATTCCATTTTAAAGCATTTAATCGAGTCGATCAGCATGCATTGCATTAGAAATCAATTAAAAAGTGTCTCTAAAATTTTAGTTGTATTTATTTTAGCATTTTCACCCAATATAAGTCCAGGGGCCACTTAGGACAATCTCTAGATGTTGGCCCCAACTCTCAAAAACTTTAATAAAAATATCTTACCACTCTTGCATCAAAATGACTTGACTCATGGATTTTAATCGCCGGTGGTTAGCTGGCTCCCCAATCCAGCCCGGGGTAAGTCCAGGTTTTGCATTGCATTAGTTAGGTTCGGACTACTGTGTTTCAGTGTCCAAATTTAGAGTTAGGATCCGGGGCAGATTTCTTTTGAGTCATAAGACCCCAACCTCCGGGGAATATAATCCCAAATTTCTAATAAAATACTCAACTTAAATTAAATCTTCTCTTAATCCAAAATTTAAAGTCCAACACTTAACCTAGGATTAGACACATTTGAATTATTTTTAGAATCCTAAAGTGTCCCCAACTCTTCTTCCTTTAATTCCAAAATAAGTGTTCAATCTTGCTCCTATCCCATTTAAAATTTTAATTTCATCTCTTTGATGTCATTCCTAGAAAATCTCTAAATAAAATTTCTGCCGTTATTTTAATCGAGAGTTTTTGTAAGAGACTTCGGTCTCCTACAATATAATTAGCTACAAGGGCTTGCGCTCGTAGGAGATTTAGAACCCACATCTGATTTTTTAAAACTAATTTTTAAAATTCAATTAATCCTCTTTGGGAAAGTTAAATTACTAACGATCGTTATCATTATGTTCAAACGATTATTAACAAATGATATCTTCTGCCCTTCGGGGAGATATATCTTTTGTTAAAATGATTTCGAATATGAAATTAACGATCACTTCCCTTGATTATTGTAGCTTGATATTTGACTGAACTTTATTTTGACCCTTCGGGGCCATACAAAGTTCTCTCTTAAATCTGGTTATAAAATTCAAGATAGAATTTATAATTCTAAATCTGAACCCCATCCTGAAATTTTATTTCCACCTTCCGAAGTGGTATACTTTTTCTAATGGATGTTCGATTTTAGAATTGAAAATTTTAACATCAATTTAAATTTTCCAAAGAAAACTAAACTTTTCAAAACCTGCTTTCAAACTACAAACAAGTATCTCTCCATATCTATGACAAAAAATATGATGATATATTATTAAATAAAATGGAACGAACATATTTGAACAACATAATAAAATATTTTTAATGAATATATTGTAATTTATATGCAAATATTTTATCTTCCTTGAATCAAAAAACTTGCAATCATCCTCTCGATAATTTACAAATTTTTAATTTATTAAATCATCTTCTCTAAAATTTATGTCAAAGAGATTAGAGATTACATAATATATAATCATCGAAAAATGATTAGACAAATTAAAAATTAAAAATTAATTCTTAATTATTTTTTGACATTAAAGAGGGTTTTTTTGTCAAAGAAAAACCTAGAGAGATCTTTTTGCACATATTTTTGGCTAGGAAGAGAACAAAAAAATAAAAAAAATAATTTCTTCTGTCAAATAAATTAATTCCTAGAGAGAGAGCAAAATTTATGATATAAAATTTTTTTTGGCTTTTTCTATAAAATGTGATTGCAGCTAGAGAGATCGTTTTGCACATACTGAGAGAGAAAAAAAATTTAACATAGTTTGCAAAAAGCCATAAACAGTTACAGAAAAAAAAATTAACACAGTTTACATAAAGCTATAAACAGTTACATATAGAGAGAGAGAAAGGAAAAGGAGTGTAATAAATGAAAAATAATGATTTCGCTCGTTTAACGGATGATTGACATACCTCTTCAATAGCCATATTAAACTGATGAAACATATTTCTAAATTTTACTTTTTGGACACCTTATTTTATAATTTTTTTGAAATATTTAAATTAATTAAGATAAAAGCATACACATATCACATATATAGATTATAAATTCAAATTAAAACTCCCAACCAATGGGTCAAGATGAGCTGCCCTTAATATCTAATTTTAAAATTCGGTCCCATGGACGAGAAATTATTTTGTGCAGACGTTGAACACAACTCTACGTTCAGAGACCAATTAGAATCTGCCACATCAGCAGTACCGAGCACAGTACCAAGCATGGTACCAAGCAAGTATCGAGTGGTACCGAGCGCGGTACCGAGCATGATACCAAATAGAAAATGATGTGGCGCAATTGTATTAGATTCTGAAAAGTATTTAGCGTCCGCACAGAATGATTTGCTCCAATGGATGACTTTTATTAGGTGCGGACTCCGGACGTTGCTCTACGTCCGGAGTCAAATAAAATTAAGACACGTGGACCCGGCGATCCGACCCAGCCCATTTATAAAAATTTTAAATTCGCGTCAGCTCACTCATTTTTTATATTTTTAAAAAACTGAACCGCGAAAACTTTCAAATATTTAGGGTTTGCTGAATAAAAATTTTGGTGCCTGCTGAGAAAGAAGAAAGAGAAGAAGACGATGAAGATAAAGATTGGTTTGGAGGACTTCGCATTCTTTGCAGAGCCATTGAAGAAGAAGATAAAGCTTAATAGTAAGATATATTTTATTTACATTTTAATTTCTTTTTAATGAATATAATGAGCAATATATGTTTTACTGAGTTTACTTTTTTTATAGAGAAATCTGTTGTAAAGGCAAATACAACCAAAAGGGTACCTTCAAGGCATATCAGTTCTCAAACTAGCTCAAATACTTCAACGAATAATTTATAAACTGGAAAATAATAGTTTATGTATTTTTTGTGATGTTTTATACATATTCACTTTGAATGTATTCTTAAAAAATTTTTATCGGTGTATTTATTCATTTTAAAATTATTTGTGCTTTTACACAACTATATCTTAGAAAAATTATATTGAAAAATATAATTTTTTCGTTAAAATGTGCTATATATTGCTAGGTACTGCTATGTATCAATGCTAGGTATCGCTAGGTACCACTCGGTATCGCTAGGTACTGCTGTGTATTAAACATTTTAAAACTTATTGTGCTTTTACACAACTGTATATTAGAAATTTTATATTGAAAATTTTATTTTTTTCGTTAAAATGCATTATATATTGCTAGATACTGCTGTGTATCGCTGCTAGGTACCGATAGATACTACTGCTATTTATTCATTTTAAAACTTTTTTTTGCTTTTACACAATGCCGCTGCTAGGTAGGGGTGTCAATATTTGACATGACACGAAAACCCGACTCGAACCAGACCCAGAATTTTGGATTGACCCGACCCGAATTTAAAACTGGTCGGGTTCGGGTTCCCGGATTCGACCCGTTTGAAAAACGGGTCGGGTTCGGGTTGACCCGTCAGGTTGCCGGGTCAACCCGAAAACCCGTTTACAGAGAGCTGCCCGACCTGCCCGGCTTGCCGCGAGGCTGACCGCGCGCTGCCGGGCCTGCCCGCGAGGCTGACTACGCGCTGCCAGACCTGCCCGTAAAGCTGACCGCGCGGCGCGCACTGCCCTAGGTCCCGCGCACTGCCCAATGCTGCCCCCGCGCACGCCAGCTGCTGCCCCCACGCACGCCCGCTGCTGCCCCTGCCCGCCCGCGTGTGCTAGCTGCTGCCCCGCTTGCCCGCGCGCGCCCGTTGCTGCCCCCGCGCGCGCGCGCCCGCTTGCGTTCGCGCCAGCTGGCCGTTCCGCCGTCCTCCCGCCACCCGGAGCCCGCCGTTCCGCCGTCCGGGCCAGCCGCCGTCTGCTGTCCGCGCCAGCAACCGGGTCAGGTCGGGTCAACCCTGCAACCCACCGGGTCGGGTCCGGGTTCAGATTTCCGACCTGTTTACCTACCCGGGTCGGGTTAGGGTCAACCCGTTTGAAACCCGGGTCAGTTCGGGTTCGACCCGAACCCTACCCGTAACCCGAAATTGACACCCCTACTGCTAGGTACCACTAGGTACCGCTGTATAAAGATGTTGGAGTGTCGAGCTTGTGAAAAATTTAACTTTTTCATTAAAATGCATTATATATTGATAGGTACTACTATGTATCGTTGCTAGGTATTGCTAGGTACCACTCGGTACCACTAGGTACCGCTGCTATTTATTCATTTTAAAATTTTTTATGCTTTTACATAACTGTATAATTTATATTAAAAAATATTTTTTTTATTAAAATGGACTACACTTAAAATTTTTAATTGAAAGAGATTTTATGTATAATGTGATTAAAACTGAAATAAAATACTTTTTTCATTAAAAAAAATTAAAAAAGTCTAATTTGATTTGTAGAGCATAAATATTAAATTTTTTAAAACAATTAAAATGATAATTGTGACGTAAAATTTTATACAATTTAGTTTATAGAATTTGATCATTCTTAAAGCCAACCCTTAAAATTTTATACTTGAACAAATAAATGGTTTTTAAAAAAATATAAAAAAAAAATGAATACAATAAATACTTTAGATTGCTCAAGAATAAATCAATTATAACATGTTAATTACAACATTGTCTTAGCTTCAAAGCTCTCCATAAACACTCATGAATTTTTTTTTAAAACTGATCATCCCAATTGACAATAGTAAATGAATTTTATATATTTCTAATAAGTATAAATAATTGAATTCATTTAACTATAATCTTACAACAACCAAAATTAAAAATAGAAAAAAGAGAAAATAATTATTGTCTATATCCAGTCATTGAAGAGCTCCTTGTTGTTTGTTTTAAGAGACACTTAGCAGCGGTACCTAGTAGTACCTAGTAGAGGTACGTAGCAGTACCTAACAGCGGTACTTAATGATACCTAGCAGCAGACCTAGCGGCACTCCAACATCTTCATACAGCGGTACCTAGCAGTACCGAGTGATACCTAGCAATACCTAGCAGCGATACACAGCAGTACCTAGCTGTACCGAGTGGTACCTAGCGATACCTAGCAGCGAAACACAACAGTACCTAGCAATATATATATCATTTTAACGAAAAAAATTATATTTTTCAATATAATTTTTCTAAGATATAGTTGTGTAAAAGCACAAATAATTTTAAAATGAATAAATACATCGATACAAATTTTTTAAGAATACATTCAAAGTGAATATGTATGAAACATCACAAAAAAAATACATAAATTATTATTTTTCAGTTTATAAATTCTTCATTGAAGTATTTGAGCTTATTTGAGAACTGATATGCTTTGAAGGTGCCCTTTTGGTTATATTTGCCTTTACAACAGATTTCTCTGTAGAAAAAGTAAACTCAATAAAACATATATTGTCTCATTATATTCATTGAAAAGAAATTAAAATGTAAATAAAATACACATTACTATTAAGCTTTATCTTCTTCTTCGATGGCTCTGCAGAGAATGCGAAGTCCGCCAAATCAATCTTCATCTTCATCATCTTCTTCTCTTTCTTCTCTCTCAGCAGACACCAAAATTTATATTCCGCAAATCCTAAATATTTGAAAGTTTATGTGGTTCAATTTTTTAAAAATATAAAAAATGAATGAGCTGACACGAATCGCCAAATCCACATGTCTTAATTTTATTTGACTCCGAATATAAAGCTGCGTCCGGAGTCCGGAGTCCGGAGTCCGCACCTAATAAAACCTACTCTCGCCCCAATTCCCGTCATCGCCTGCGTAAGAAAGCCTGGGTGGGACCCCCCCAATTCCACTGACTCCTTTGCTTCGTCTATATAATATCCCGCTTGGCTCGCTCCCTTCACAGAGAAGAGAACTAGAGACTGTGAGGATGAGCGGAAGAGGGAAGTTGGTGTGCGTCACCGGAGCCTCCGGCTTCATCGCTTCGTGGCTAGTCAAGCTTCTTCTCCAACGCGGGTATACCGTCAAAGCTTCCGTGAGAGATCCCGGTTTGTTTCCTCTCATCTTTTTTATTCGTGTCATCCAGTTTCGCCATCTCGCTTAAACCCTAATTTAGAATAAACATCTTTAATGGAAAGAATTGCTTGATTAGGTTATATATCAACCCAATCTATTGCAACTGGAAAATGTTTGATAATCGAAAGTAGTTTAAGACAGGCTTGATATAAATGGAAGAGGACAGATCATTGGGCAATGGAGTACTTGTTCTGTCTCGCTTTAATTAGAGGGACAGATCAATGTGTAGGCTTTGAAAAGTTTGATCCCATCGCTCTATGGAGCACGTGTTCTCTCTTGCCTAAAAACTAGAAAGGGAATAGTCCTTTTTTCCTATCATGGCTTTATATTTAAAATTTATGCACTAATCCTTTCCTTATCAACATATGCAACCGTTTTCCTTTTTAGTGTTCAGATCTTTTAATGACTTATGGTAAGCATCTTTATCTTTCTTATTTTGTTTACTGAATATTATTACATATGTTTTTGTATGCTTCAGCTGATCCGAGAAAGACGGAACATTTGCGATCACTTGAAGGAGCTAGTGAGAGGCTGCATTTGTTTAAAGCTAATTTGTTAGACGAGGGATCCTTTGATGCTGAAATTGCTGGGTGTGATGGTGTCTTCCATACGGCATCTCCGTTTTATCATTCAGTAACTGACCCACAGGTTTATATTTGTTTCTCTTTATATTCATTCTTTTTCTATCTCAGCAGACTTATATTTACTTTGTTATGAATATTTTGAGCACTTTCTTATAAAGAAACAACTTCTTTTTGTTTATATTTTTTTTTCCTTCCCTACTTTGTTATGAAATTTTACCTTCATGCAATTCTTGAGCTAATGTGCTGCAGTTCATGAGGAAAATAGGGATCAATTATCAAATCAATGAACTTATAGTTTTGGTCCTTTTTTAGAAACTTAGGGCCATATGTAAGCTAGACATTTACACCCAGCATTAGAAGTAAGATTAGTCTAGGTAGAGGGGAATATGTATAATATTATAATAAGTTGAATTGAGAAAGCACTATGAACGTTGCTTTGTTTAAAAAAAAAAGCATTAAGTAATTAAGAAACCAAAGCATAGATATAAAAGAGTTTCTCATCAATGTTTTGTAAAAAGGTAATGGTGTGAGCATATTAGAAAAGTAAGATCGACTCAGAGAATATGAAAGAGATTCTTTCTACAATTTTAGATGGATAGTTAAATGGTTGGAGTTGTATCTATAAGTTTTTCAATTGATGATATTTTTGTGCTCTTGCAATTTATCTGTCACTTTAGAATGATACAAGCCTCTCCTGAGCGTATGTGGCTAGTTCAATAATTTCGCTCAATTGTTTCTTCATTTCAGGCTGAGCTTATAGATCCTGCAGTAAAGGGGACACTCAATGTGTTGAATTCTTGCGCCAAATCGTCTACCATTAAAAGGGTAGTAATAACATCATCGATGGCTGCTGTTGCATACAATGAAAGACCACGCAATCCTGATGTTATAGTTGATGAGACATGGTTCTCCAATCCAGATTTTTGCAAGGAAAATAAGGTTTATAAAAACAACTTCATAATGTTCTTGTGCGGTTGTGTGTGTGCATGCTTGTTTTTTCCAGTGTGTGTGATTATGCATGAACAGATCAATTCAGCATGTTCTTGCAGTCATTAGCTATTAATTGAGTAGTTAATACATGGTTTAGCTGATGATTAGTATTTAATTATGGCTTCATTCAAGATAAGGTATATGCTTATATATACAAGGGGGCTCATACAGTTTTATTATATCCCCTTAATCAGTCACAAAAGTTACTAAACTAAACTTGAAATTTCTATTCTAATGGATATATGACTATTTTAAGTTGTTTTGCGTGAAAATGCATTTTCTTGCTTCATAAATTACATCATATTTCTTCCCTATAATCATGATCTAATTGTCACTCAGGCTTGGTATGTGCTGTCCAAGACATTGGCAGAGGAGGCGGCTTGGAAGTTTGCCAAGGAACATGCTATTGACGTTGTCACAATAAATCCAGCGATGGTCATTGGCGCCCTTCTTCAGCCAACACTTAACACAAGCAATGAAGCAATACTAAAATTAATATGGTGCGTAAATGTTTTCTTTGTTTCTTTTCAAAACCTATCTGTTTGATAGTATGATGTGTATTCAAAACTTGATCATATTATCAACGGAAATCCTTAAGTCCTAAAACCATTCTCTTATAACTAAATGTAATAATGCTAATTCACTTTTGCAAAAAAAAAAAAAAAAACATTTCTCCATCTGCTATTGTTTCAGGTTTTACAAATCTGGCAATAGCTCTTGGGTTTGACTTTAAACTTAGGCTTCGTTTGGGATGGTTTTTTTTACTGTTTCTTAAAGCAATTTTTTAGTAAAAAAATTAAGAAGTTTTTTAGTAAAAAAATGAAATTTTTTGTACTAAAAAGCTGCTTTATGAAGCAGTAAGAAAGCAGTCCCAAATGAAGTCTTAGTGTGTGTATTCCAACAAAGTAAATTCCATTGCTTAGACACATGCTTAGTTTTAGAAATGAGAATATTAAGGACATGTGAGAAAATTACATAGTAAATTAAAAAATACATTTGTTGTTGAAATTATTTGGGTGGCATTTATTGAAAATTAAGCAATTGAAAATATATTTAGATATTTTGGATATTTACAATGAAGGATAGAAAGTATACCCATATGATTAGTATATATAATTAAACATATTTTAATGTGATTTAAAAACTAGAGTATTACATAAATAAATATAAAAATTTAGATATTATATTATATAAATACATACGAATTTTATAATATTTATGTGAATTTTATAATATTTATGTAAATTGCCCTTTCCATTTGCATTACAGCTGTTTAGTTTATTCAGTTTATCATCCTTGGTTTTTATCAATGCAAATTTTGGGTCAACTAACTAAGATTTCGTTTGGGACAGCTTATGAAGCAATTTCTTAAAATTTTTGTACTAGAAAGCTACTTCATAAAAGAGTAAGAAAGCTATCCCAAACAAAACCTAAATGTTATTATTGCTTTGTCACCATCATCATTAACATCTGTGAGTTCCATTATAATTTCTTCACCACCAAATATTCATGTTCAGCCACATCTCCCATGTAATTTTATCCAGAATCTTACTGTGTAGAAATGAATATATCAAATTATGATAATAATCCTAAGTCCTAAGCACTGCAGGAAGTTCTACATTCCCGAATTTAACATTTGGATGGGTGGACGTGAAAGACGTTTCTGAAGCACACATTCTGGCATATGAAAATCCCTCAGCAAGTGGAAGATACTGTTTAGTTGAAAGAGTTCTTCACCACTCTCAGATCGTGAAGCTCATAAAAGATCTATATCCTTCCATTCAGGTTCCTGAAAAGTAAGTTCTATATTAGGTGTCATAAAGTTTTATTTGTTCTTTATGTTCTTATATGATATCTGAACAATATCTCTGATGGCAGATCTGCAGATGATAAACCCTTTACGCCAACTTACCAGGTTTCCAAGGAAAAGGTGAAGGGGTTGGGTCTTAACTACAGGCCTCTGGAGGAGAGCATCAAAGAAACTATTGAAAGCTTGAAGGAGAAGGGTTTTGCGAAGCTCTAACAAGTTTGTTTCTCTTGAAATTTGCTACTACTATGTGAAGAAAATCACTGTGTGAGTGTGTCTTTTCTTTCAATAAAATGTACAGATCCTGGGTGGATACCTGGGCTTATGTGTCATTTGGTTTATAAAAATTTTCTGCATTGTCGCTTCTATTACCTCGCATGCCCTTCAAAGAAAATGAAGCATTTTGATATTGCGTCTGTTTCAGGTTTGCATTTGGTCTAAATGTTAATTTTTGTGCTTATAAAATGGTAGGATAGTTGTCATGCTAATAAAGTTTATTTGTGAAGTTTTTTTTTTTCTTAATGAAATTTGAGGTGCTAGCTTAATTTTGTTTAAGTGAGTTGGTTTGATTTTATTTAGATTTGTGGTTGAGAAAAGTAAATAAAATTGAGTTAAGAGTATCATTAATAATTAAATTAAAAATAGAAGGAATATTGAGTTATTAGATTTAAAAGAAAAATTTTGATATTAAATTTAAAATCAATAAAATCTCTTTTTTTCCCCTAAATTTATGATAAATCAAAGTGGTCCAAGCAAAATAAAATAGATTTGAACCATTAAGTTCAATTTAGGATAAATTTTTAAAAGCAGCTATTTTATCGTGGCATTTAGCAGAAGAAGCGCGGATGAGAAGAAATTTAAATAAGAGCGAAATTGTCGTACTGTAGCGCGCTTTGAGAATGTGCGAGCCTGAGTGGCGCATTCAAAGAATGCGTCGAATCAAATGGCGCATTCTTTGAATGCACCGAACTGTTTGGCGCATTCAAAAAATGTACCATTTGGTTCGGCGCTTTCAAAGCGCCACCCGAGCTAGCATCATTTCCCAATTATTGCTTCAGATCGAGAATTTGGAGCAGCTTTCCCAATCATTTGGAGCAGATTTCCCAATCATTTGTTTAGACCGAGAATTTGGCCGAGAATTTTATGTAGCCATAATTTACGAGGTTTTTTTTACAAAATATTTTATGTAAGTATTTGTTTTTCTTTTACAAATTATTTTATGTAAGTAATAATTCATAATATATAAATTATTTGTATTTGTAAATAATTAAAATTTGAAATATTTATTAAATTATAATATATAATTTGTTGTACTTTATAATTAAAGTTAATGTAGGTAAGTTATAGATTTAATTTTGAATCAAAATTAAAATTATTGACTTGTAACTTGAAGAAGAAGAGATTAATTAAATTTTAAAACATTTTTAATTTAACATTATATTTCATTTAATATAAAGTAAAATGTAATAGTAACAATTATTTATTGTAAGTATTGTTAATAGTTTAAATAACTAAAAAAAAAGTTAATATTTTAAACGCCAATTTATGGAATACGCCATTATCCGTAAAATAAATTATTTTTGTAAATAAAAATTTTTATCTAACTAAAAGAGTAAATAAAATTGTAAAATTATTAATTTAAATTTATTTTAAAAAAAAGTATAGTTATAGTATTAATTTAAAAAATTTAAAATATATTAAAATACTTAAGAAAATAGTATTAATGATGAAAAAAATGCCATTAATTAATAAGTAACATAAAAAATTAATAATAATAGAAATATTTAATTTTGTAGATTTTCTTTTTTTCTAAAAAATATTAAAAATTGCTTTGTTGAAATGTAACAAGACCGACATAAATATTTTTAAGATAAATATTAGCGTAGCCATACATTAATACATACCATAATCATATATTCACATTGTGTCATATATTCCTAAGTACATATCGTACATGAGCTTGAAGTTGTGTTTGGGTTGGACAACATTTGAACTTGAACTCAAATTCGCGTTGAAGTTGCTTCCAGTCTTGTCGATCTAAAAAATCTTTCTCCTTTCCATGTTCAGAACATTGCATTAGCATTTTATAGTACTCTAAAAGCCATTGATCATGTTTATGGCACCAAGAATGGTATATAATACAGAGATCTATATCAAGCATAGACCTTCCCATCCCCAGCTCAACTATACCCTCTTTGTCACGACCAAGTTCTCGAATACGACCCTTTAGAAAATTTAATGGTACGAGGTGCCCCCATGGTCACAAAATCTATCTTGTAGTAATTTCTAACCAACGTCTCGACGTTCAATGCAGACCTATATTGCCTTATTTTCATAACTTCATGATTTTCATGCCACATGATGCAATTCTCGTCTTCCCCCCAAGTATGTATAACACCTCTAAAAATTTCATTCGATGTTACCTTTGCTTCTAAGATCTCATCTGTACTGTAAGCCAAACTTTCATGCAAACGGCTACTTCCTTCTTCAACCAGTTGTTGTGTCGATACGCCTCTTATTTTACCCATGACAGAAGGGTACATTTTTTACTAATGTAGTTGAAGTGGTAGATTTTGTAAAGCTCTAAAGTAGTTGATCTTCCTTAGCAAGCGTATTCCTATGTAGCATGAAAAAAAATGATGTTATATGACAAAAAAAGGGGATCTTAAAAAAGTAAAATAAGGTAAACTATTACATATTGGATATTAAGTTATAGTTAAAATTAGATAGAAATTTAATAATATATGTAGTACTTTATTATTAAGATTCAATCGTTATGTCAAAATACTATTGTAATATTTTAATTAGTTGACGTCATATTATGAAATACAACAGAAATTTTAAAGTAAATATTATATTAATTTAAATAGGTATTAGTTATAATATTGTCTATATTATCTTACAGTATCAATTCAGGTAAGCATTGAAATTAAAAGCAGCATAAAGTATCCTTAAATTAATTAACACATTTTATAACATTTATCCATCATACATTCACATATACATGAAATTGAGAGCAGAATAAAGAAAATACATTATCATAACTCATCAATCTACTGGAAGAGCCCTACTACCTGGAGTATATCTAACTGGGGTCTTTCTTCTTCGTCGTTGTAGTTGTTGCTCCTCAATAAATTCCTCTTCTTGTTCTAGAACTTCTGGTTGATGATGCGTTGCCTCAGTGTGTTGTTGTGATGGTTGTCTTCCCATCAATAGTATATCTTGCTGTGAGGGGGAGGTCGGCAACCCAACACTTGATATCCAGTCTGGTATTGCAATGGAAAAAAATGAATGCATTGTGGGTTGTTAAGATGGTGTGCCATAGTACATTTCCTGTGCACCACTTTCTTGTGCACCGTATGGGCTCCAATGTTGCGTGGATGGTCCTGCCCTAGTCATGTCATAGACGGTCGACGGAGTATGCATTGAAAGTCTAGGTGGTTCCCTCTTAGTACTTTGACGGTGGCGGCTTCCCATGGATCTAGATGGAGCATTAGAGGTTGACCGTCTTGCTCCATGAACTCTATGGTTGAGAACCTGATGCTTGTTCTCTTTTTTGGCTCCTCTCCTATGTTGTA